>LR812535.1:54293397-54535897 GCA_903798195.1 Danio kyathit
AGTGAGGCCGTGGTCTTTAGCCTCCTTGTTAGAGCAACCGACTCCCATGCGAGATGTCCCGGGTTTACATTAGCAAATAGTTCATTCATCATTTGTAAAACTCTACATTTTAAGACATTCTAAGACCAGTATGCATTTTAAAATCCTTTATAAATTACAATTAAAGGCTCTGTATCAAATGAAAAATAAATCATCGCAATCTTATTTAAAAACAAAGCACTTTTAAATTGTGTTAAAAAGTATTCCATAAAATGCAATAATTTAGTAATGAAACATTAATCAGTAACAATGTCTGAAAGTGATATTATTACGCAGCACGTTATGTATGTGCTCCTAAGTCAAGAATACAGCATGTGTATCAGTATTTATAAAATGTCTTATAATGTAGAGTTAATGCGTAACAAATGACGAGTTAACTATTTGCTAATGCTCAATAAATGATTCATAGTGAGTAGTTATTATAAAGTGTTACCAAAATCAAATATATCCAGCTCAAAAATGTGCTTAAATATTGCATTTTGTTGAAAAGAATCAGTCAGTAGGTCACTGTAATAAGTTATGTACAGCAATCTCGAAGGTCATCTCTGTGTGAAGCGTCCCATCATCAAATTAGATCTCTGTCCAAAAAACTACTCCATCACTCATGAATATTTCAGACCTCCAACATCAGTTGGCTGTTTGAAAATTGTATTTTACAACTCTGTAAAGATATGCCTCAGAAATCATAAATATTTATGCCGTTTTCTCCGCCTCGGTTATCTAAAATGATTCCCGGCTGTGTATGCTCTGCTGTGTAGTTTCACATCTCTGGGCAAAGCTTTGCCAGCAACATTACTAATTACTATAATTAATTCTCTATGCTTGGCATCTGTGTATGTCACCTAATTAGCAGATGTGGCTCCATTCACTCATATTTCAATGGTTTGCTATGTGGGAAAAAAGGGTTAATTAGCTTTGTAATAAGGCTCTTTTGACCTTATCGTTAAAAGATAACAACACATTTTAAAAGAACATATGGAAGTATAGTTCTTTTTCTTTCACAGTATCCAACTGATAAAGTGATGACAATGTATTTAGTAAACAAGTACTCTTGTGACTGATAAAATGTCTTATATTGATAACTTCTTGGCCTGTAAGTGCTGTGATGGGGGTTTCATTTCTCCACTTATTTTTTGTTCTCGACTTGAAAAAAGATGTGTGATGGAAAAGCAATGAAGACTGTTGTGGTGGTGGATCATATGGTACAGTGCATCCGGAAAGTATTCATAGAGCTTCACTTTTTCTAGTTTTTTATGTTACAGCCTTATTCCAAAATGAATTAAATTTATTTATTTCCTCACAATTCTACACACAATACCCCATAATGACAATGTGAAAAAAGATTTTTTGAAATTGTTGCAGATTTATTCAAAATAAAAAACCTAAAAAAATCACATGTACAAGTATTCATATTGTATTCATACACCTGTCTATATAAGGTCCCAGGGTTGACAGTGCATGTCAAAGCACAAACCAAGCATGAAGACAAAGGAATTGTCTGTAGACCTCCGAGACAGGATTGTCTCAAGGCACAAGGCTGGGGAAGGTTACAGAAAAAAATTCTGCTGCTCTGAAAGTTCCAATGAGCACAGTGGCCTCCATCATCAGTAAGTGGAAGATGTTTGAAACCACCAGGACTCTTTCTAGAGCTGGCTGGCCATCTAAGCTGAGTGATCGGGGGAGAAGGGCCTTAGTCAGGGAGGCGATCAATAACCCGATGGTCACTCTGTCTGAGCTCCAACGTTCTTCTATGGAGAGAGGAAAACCTTACAGAAGGACAACCATCTGTGCAGAAATCCACCAATCAGGCCTGTATGGTGGGGTGGCCAGACAGAAGCCACTCCCTGCCTGGAATTTGCCAAAAGGCATCTGAAGGACTCTCAGACCATAAGAAACAAAATTCTCTGGTCTGATGAGACTAAAATTGAACTCTTTGGAGTGAATGTCAGGCGTTACGTTTGGAGAAAACCAGGCACCGCTCATCACCAGGCTAATGCCATCCCTACAGTGAAGCATGGTGGTGGCAGCATCATGCTGTGGGGATGTTTTTCAGCAGCAGGAACTGGAAGACTAGTCAGGATAGAGGGAAAGATGAATGCAGCAATGTACAGAGACATCCTGAATGAAAACCTGCTTCAGAGTGCTCTTGACCTCGACGGTTCATCTCCGAGCAGGACCATGACCCAAAGCACACCGCCAAAATACCAAAGGAGTGGCTTCACAACAATGTCCGTGAGTGGCCCAGCCAGAGCCCAGACCTAAGTCCTATTGAACATCTCTGGAGAGATCTGAAAATGGCTGTACACTGCTGCTTTCCCTCCAACCTGATAGAGCTTGAGTTGTACTGCAAATAGAAATGGGCAAAAATTCCCAAAGACAGGTGTGCCAAGCTTGTGGCATCATATTCAAAAAGACATGAGGCTGTAATTGCTGCCAAAGGTGCATCAACAAAGTATTGAGCAAAGGCTGTGAATACTTATATACATTTTACAGGTTTTTTATTTGTAAAAAATTTGCAACAATTTCAAAAAATCTTTTTTTCACATTGTCATTATGGGGTTTTGTGTGTAGAATGTTGAGGAAATAAATGAATTTAATCTATTTTGGAATACGGCTGTAACATAAAAAAAATGTGGAAAAAGTAAAGCACTATGAATACTTTCCAGATGCACAGTGTTTGTGTATATATATATATGAGCAATTCCAAGCAAACGTCAACCTTGCAATGAAAAAAATTTAATTTTCGCCAAAATAGCAAAACCATTTCTGCGTTTTTGTGTAGGCTTGTATTTTACAGTGCTTTAAAAATACTGAAAAATGTTTCTGTCAATGTTTTCAAACAATTAAATTTGATTTACAAAAGTCACATAAGTGGCAATTTCACATCCGTCACATCCATAACGGAGAGATGTCACATCAATAACAAAGCTTTTTCCTTATAAATGTAAAAATATTAAATCAAATAAAATCAATCATATTTGTTCTATAGTGAGCCAACTCTTATCCTGTTGATTAGCATAGTTTCTTTTTGGTTGTGCAGTTTAATTCACAGAATATCTACAAAGTATGTTGTATACTGTAAATGTCACATCCATAACGCTGGAATTGCTCATATATATATATATATATATATATATATATATATATATATATATATATATATATATATATATATATATATATATATATATATATATTAGGGATGCACCGATACCGATACCAGTATCGGGTATCGGGTCGATACTTGGTTAAAATACTCGTACTCGTATTGGACATGAAAGGCCGATACCACGCACCGATACCACTCAACAGTAATTCACTATGGATGTGATTTGTTGCCCTACCTGACTTCAGTGCCTTAATGTATTAATTAGCCTAATGTATTATATATTAATAGCTCAGTCCTTTTAAACAATCTGTTTATAAAATACATTATTAATGAATCTATAGCCTAGGCTACTGAAGAATAAACCGAATATGAAATATGATCCTTGCATAATGATCACAGCTAAGCACTCAAACAAGCTAGCACTCATTTTATATATAAACTATAAATAAAAAAATGAAATAAATTTTAAGAAATGGAACATTATGTAAAAAAAAAAATCTAAAGACTACAGGCTAAATAAAAGCGCCTGAGTTTAAACATCACTGCGGTCACCGCGCGCGTGTCAGTTTACAGCTTCTGTAAAGATCAGACAGCTTTTACAGACCACACAATCTCAAACACCATGTAAATGTATAAATATTTCGATAAGTATCGTTAATGTAATATTTATAATGATATGATCTTGCTTGTGGTTAAATCGATACCGGCTTTGAGCTGTCACGCGCGCTTTTTCAGCAGCTGTTGACACGGACTGCGGCGCTATACACACAGGACAGACAGCAGCATACACTGGCAAGACAAGTGCTGAACTTCACGGGCCCGTATATTTTATTTAGGGGGGATTGTGTTGATGTTGCAGATGAAAGTCAGTACGTTGGGGGCGCGTTTGCCGCCCTCACTATTATATATTATAGGTCGCCTCTATATGGACGCGCCGGTTCTGGGTGTGCAGTATGAATATACCCGTACGTTTACACACTGCATACACAGGCCTACAGCTCTGGTGTGTTATGAATTGCGTGTTTTAAATGACAGCGAGGCATGTTACATTTAGTTTTTATTGTAAAATATACATTATAACTCAGTACACAGTAAAATAATATTTTTGAATGGCTTGCCTTGGAAGCGCATATAACCGCTAAGCTTAAACAGGCTAAGCATATTTTTATTCATATTAAAACAAATTAATACAAACTAGTCACCCTTTGATTTTTTTCGTTTTCGTATATTTTTTATCAAACGAAAAATGCAATGAATTGTTGATTTTGGTTTTCATTTTATTAGAATTAATATAATTATTAGGCTACACAAATTGTACATACCATCGGCTCTGATTGCGTCAGATATCCTACAGATAGCCTAGACTTTTTGGCTCAAAGACATTTATGCCTATAAATTTCAGTGCTGTATTTTGACAGATTTCGCAAAGGCTTCAGCTATTCTGTAAACTGGTACCAGCCTCCGTTTTGCGGCTTGATTTGTGCGGCGTCTCCGTATCATTGTCTGGATGACAGCGAGAGAGAGATTAGATCAGACCTCAGTTTCGATGTGTGACCGCACGACACAGTTACTTTACTGCAGTTTTTAAATATTGGCTCATTTAAATTAACTTTTCATTCGATTAAAAGCCGAAATATTGCCTGACATAAACAACTTTCGGTTTTAGAAGAGAGAGGCTTCAGTGAAGACGCACACACACACACACAGGATACACTTTTGAGGTCTATTCATTATTGATTTTTTAACATTAAACGCATAATAATCAAGTGCAAAAAAGAACAGCTGAACTTCGGAAAAAAGAGATCACTGCGGTTGCCACGATGGTTGCTTTGTTTTTCTGCAGTTGGCTTTGTCAGTGGCTCGGCATTGCGAAATCACTTTTATTTGAATAAAACAAGATTATTTATTAATAAACATTGTGAGATGATGGTCTCGTGATTTTTAAAATGAGCTATTAACCGCAACCCACCCATAAACATCTAGTACTTTTTGATTAATTGACCGCGGATCAAAGGCAGGACTCATGAATATGAAAGAATGGTGCAAAACAGGGTTTAATGCGTCCCCCATATGCAGTGACAGTGACTCTATAAGGTAACGTACACTGCACACACCTTGTGTAATGTGTGAAGTCGTGCACACATGTAAGCCGCAAGGATATCTCATCCTTTAAATGTCCAAGCTTAATCATTAATAGACAAGGTCTGGGTTAGCAGGGTTTTCAACAATGTGTATATTTTTGGCTTGGAACAGCCTCCTGTTAAAGATTTTGGTGTTCATCCTTGCTACAGGCAAAAAACAAAAAACAAAGCAAAAAAAACGAACAAATAAACTTAGTTGAAACCAAATCTATGAAGTATCGGTATCGGCGAGTACACAAAACAAAATACTCGTACTCGTATCGGTTTGTAAAAAAGTGGTATCGGTGCATCCCTAATATATATATATATATATATATATATATATATATATATATATATATATATATATATATATATATATATATATATATATATATATACATACACACACACACACACACACACATTGTTGTTTATAGTATTATACCAATAAAATTGATTAGAAAATCTGAGGTGAATCCACACTTTACATCAGCACACTGCAATTGTTTTTGACTTTCACCCTAGTGATAGATTGCATACCATCTTATCGCATAAATCATATTGGCCTGCAGGTGTGTCCTTGATATTGTATCATAGGACACATTTAATTGTCGCCTTGCAATGTTTCATATGATTATATCAGTGCAGAGTATGTTGTATAAAACTGTCACATCAATATGAAATCATCCCTTTCTTTAATTCTTTATAATATATGCCTTTGCAAGTGCAACTATGTGCAGAGTTTTAAAGGTAACATGAATAAATTGTGCCATTTTCTTGGCTTATCTGGCAGCCGCATGTGATCAGAACATCAACATGTCATGGCTTATACTAAAATAGAATGTGTTTATGACATTTTGTCATGAGTGCAAGTGAGCAAGAACAATTGCATCATGAAACACGACAACACACATCAGACTGCAGCTTTGGATAGGCTTACGCTGACAGTCAAAGCGACATTCATAACAGCAGTTTTATCGCAAAAGTGTGAATCTGTAGCTGGGAAATAGTGTTGAGTCCCTGAAGAGTAAGAAATCAAGAAGCATTTTCCATACAAGTAAAATAAATGTGTTGTTTTCAGGAATGATAAATCAAAATGGAAAAAATGCACTGTTTTCAGAAGCAATAGGTCAACACTAAGTTAGTTTTTTTCAGTTTTTTAGATTATTTTGCTTGCTTTAAGGAAAAGAAAATGACATTATTGACCTATTATCTCTCAAAACAATGTATTTTTTCCTTGTATAGAGAATGCTTCTTGATTGAATAATTTTCAGATATTTGGACTAAAACCAAAATTAAACTTCTAAGTAAGTAACTTCTTTTTTTGCAGTGATGGAAAGGCATTTCATACTCATTGTCAACCATTAATTTGATCTGTATCTGTCTAGAACATAGGTCTTAAACTCAATTCCTAGAGGGAAGCAACTCTGCACAGTTTTGCTCCAACCCTAATCAAACACAGCTGATGCAACTGTTTAAGATGTTTAAGGCCCCGTTTACACTAATGCGTTTTCGTTTTGAAACGGCGGTTTAGATCAAAAACGATCCGCGTCTATACTAGCGTTTCATCTAGCGTTTCTAAACATATCTCCGTCCACACCACTCCACCAAAAACGTATATCACGTGACCATTCACGCACTCTGGGCATGCGCGTTCAAGTATAAACAGGAAGTATGTGTCTTGCTCGGCATTTGGTTATTGTTAGTCAACAAACGCTGGTTGAACGATGAACGCGAGCGATGAGCGAGTGCTCGAACAATAGAGTTTAACTGCACAATGGCAAACAACGCTCCCATTTCTGTGTCAATATTGTGGTTTACAGTGAAGGCTGGTCTGCCGTCTTCCGGTAGCGTTATAGTCATGTGATAGGGGCTTGACAAATAAGGGAAGGATACGCAATGACCCAAAAGCCCCAATCAGGTAGCGAATCTCAGCAGCCACGCCTCCGTTTTCAGATGTCTCCGTTTTCCCCCATCCACACAGAGACGGAGCAGCAGCATTTTAGAATGAAAACGACCCCTCCAGCGTTTTCAAAACTCTTTGTTTTCGGGGCTCGAAAACTCCGGCGTAGTGTGGACAGATGGCGTAACCGTAGCAAAACTTATGCATATTAAAATGAAAACGCATTAGTGTAAACGGGGCCTAAGACTACTAGAAACTATTAAAAGCAGTTGTGAGTTGGAGGTGGTTGAAGCTAAACTATGCAGAGCTGCGGCCCTCCAGGAATTGAGTTTGAGCCATTGGTCTAGAACAGGGGTGCTCAAACCTGTTGCTGGAGATCTACCTTCCTGCAGATTTCTGTTGCAACCCATATCAGACACACCTGCCTGTAATTATCAAGTGCTGTTCAGGTCCTAATTAATTGGTTCAGGTGTGTTTGATCAGGGTTGGAACTGAACTATGCAGGAAGGTAGATCTCCAGGAACAGGATTGAGCACCCCTGGTCTAGAATATACTGAATCATGATCTTGTCCTTACAAAAACTAATAATAATGATAATAAAAATAATATAGTGTGATATAGTGTGAGCCGTAAGATTGCATATTCCAAGACATGACTACAGCATGGACAAAGCTAATGCTTCCATGTCAGTTCAAGTCTCAATATATAGTTTTTTATTTTATTTTATATACAATACATATTGTTTCAGAGAAGTGTGACATTAATACAGAGGACATTGGCAATGTTAATGGTGTAAAAAAAAAATGTATGCAACTTATTCAAATTGAGCTTTTCTGAATATGCTAGTATCACCCTGCTGAAAAATCCAGCTTAAACCAGCCTAGGCTGGTTGGCTGGTTTTAGCTGGTTGACCAGGAAATGGCTGGAAACCAGCCTGGAAATGGCCAAAACCCCTCTAAAACCAGGCTGGTTTCCAGCCATTTCCAGCCTGGTCTTAGCTAGTCAGGCTGGAAAATGACCAGCTAAAACCAGCTTGACCAGCCTGGTTTAAGCTGGACATAGCTAGTTGGCTTAATTTAGCTTAATGCTGTTTTAATTGATCTCAGTACATCTGTGTTAATGTTAATGAAATATTCATTAAATTAAAATTAAAATTCTACATTATGGGCCCTATCATACACTTGGCGCAATAAGGCGCAAGGCGTGTAAAACCAGATTTGTTGCTATTTTCAGTTTTTTGCCACTTTTGTTTAAATAGCAAATCCATTTGTGCCACTTTGTGGACTCATGGGTGTTGTGGTCTAAAAAGAAGGTGTGTTATGATGCATTGTTGGCGCATGGGTTTGAAGGTTGGGCGATGTTGACCAATTTGGCATTGTACGATGTCTAATGTGAAATATTGTGATGGACGATGGCATCGTCCTCGTAGGCGTAGGTTGTTGTTAAATATCAATTAATTCATAACAAATTAATTAATTGTAGCCTACCGTTTTCACTACCTGACCCACATGGTCTTTGCTTTACCCATAACCAAACCATGAATAAATAAAGTTGCACACAAATTACCACCTGTCAATCACTTTTTTCTGCGGGACTCTGGCATGAATAGGCAGAGTGATCGGTGTCGTTATAAGGGGCTTTTTCCCACAGCTGGTGGAGGAGTCGAAAGTTCGTTTGGAGTTCACTGTTTTTTGTATTGTGATTGATAATAACTTCCTTATTTTATTATTATTATAAGAAAATAATAACAAGTAAAGATGCTAGGGCTCGACCGTTTTGGTTGCATATGCGCCCGAAATTTTATCTATGCGACCTAAAAATATATTTGGAAGCATTTGTGCTAGTGCATACATTTTCACTGTTTTCACTGCAAAATCCTCACCGCGTGTGCTGATTTAGGATGCAGAATGCATCTTTGCACCTAAAAACTCCAAACGCAGCGCTCAGGAACAGATTAAAACAGTTGTTATGTGAACTTGCTGAAGTAAAAAAAAGCCTGCAATGCTTGCCCCGCCTTTGTGCTCTTCTTATTGGCCCACTGCTCTAGAACTGAACGCGAATTGATAGGTTAATATCAGCTGTCAATCACTCAGTCAATGCCTTCTGCCTTCAGATGACAGGAGCTACAACTGTGAAAATGTGAAGCGCTGAAGATGAGAGAATGAAAATAACACTGACAGATTTTGTTTTAAAAAAGCACCTAAAGTTAATGACACATCTTATTAGTGATCATGTGCTGAATGTTAATCCACCATTTACACTTTTCCAAGAGTGGATAAAAGACTTCCAGTGGCTTCAAGTCCGCTATGAAAATAACTAAAGCCATTCACTATAAAGTCTGTGGGACGGGGTTAGCAGGTAACAGCATTTGCCACTGAATCTACACATTTTAAGCGCGAGAGGTACTGTATAATCCTTCATTTAATCCTCACGATGCTGTCAGCTGTGCAAGCGGCAGCTATATGTAAAATTTAACACAGCTCATGAAAAGACTGTTATTGCTATTAAGATGACATGCAAATAATAAGTTATATATCAATATAAATGTGGGGCGGGGTGATGGATCGTGATGCCAGCTCAGCATCGTCAAGTTTGTCGGCCATCGGTGATGAACGATGGCATCGTCTATCGGCCCCACCCAAGTGGGTATTTTTAAGAACTGAAATAGACTGCGGCATTGACCAACTAAAAGCTGGTCTAAAGTCCAGCAGAGTACGTTAGTTATGCACCTCTCCGCTTAATTCACACAGAATGTACAGCAATACACAAATATCTTTACATATGAAAAAAAAAAGGATTCAAATGTTACAAATATCATTATTTTTAGGGATGCACGATATATTGGCAGCCATATCGTTATCGGCTGATAAATACTATTTTTAAGGTTATCGTTATTGGTCCATGTCAAAATTTGGCCGATATCTTTAAGCCGATATAGGGATGCTCATTTCGGGTAATTTTACTAACCGACAACCGCTGCTCATTAACCGGATATTAACCGCTAACCATTATCAGATTAATATTAAAAAAATATTTATTTGAAAAAAAAAAATTGATGTGTCTATTTTGTGTGACACATTAAATATTGCATTTTAAAATACTGATTTATTTTATGATGCAAACAGCAGCATACATAACAGAGCATCTTTACGCACCTGTGTGTTTCCAAAAGCATAGAAAAAAAGAATAAACTAAATAAAAAAAAATAAAAATAAATAGTCTTGCCCTAGATATTTTTCACTTAAATGACACATTTAAATTACAAAACGAAAACACTGACTGAACCCTTTTTAAGAACCGGCGGCTGTTTGTCCAATCGAATGGTATGTTTTTTTTTTTTTTCGTCAAAAAAAAAAATATCAGGCTACCTCAAATCGATCCCTCCACGGAAAATATACATTTAATTAATGCCCCGCTGTTATTATTATATTACAAAAACCCTTTTAACATTTTTAATAGAAGTCATTAGCCTAAAGATTATGTCATAATGACTTATTTCCTCCGTCTCACTCTTCTCACTCGCCGTTCATGTGCGCGCGATGCATGTGATGAAAGACAATAGCCGCTTTTCCACTATCGTGCCAAACCGTTCTAAGAACACTTCGGTACGTTTACGGTTGTTTCTCCACTGAGCCTGAAATGGCGTGGCACGATTACAAACCATTCTCGGCAGGGTTAGACAACCGTGCTGAACTGTGCCGACAGATTCTCTGTGTTGATGTCGCGGCTCTGTTGCCACCACAGTTGGCTCAGCGGAAGCGCGCTACTCATCAGACATCCACAACATTTAACATGAAAAACTGATACAGGTCTAAACGATATAGTTTGAAAAGGGTTTTAAAACCACAGAGCAGGTTCTGGCAGAGAAGGAAGTCACTGGCCCACCACATTCTTACGAACATATTTTATTTATCAAAGCTATTATTTAATTAACTTGAATATAGTTACCCGTGTATAATTACTAACCCGTCATCTAAAATCTTAAAATAATAAAATAGCCTATTGTTTTACTTGTGGCTTGAGCTTCATTAATTTGATTGACATCCTAGGCAAAGATGTTTATTTCGACTGACTAAACGAGAGTTTATAGCATGCCGTGCTGTATTTGGTAGCACAAAACTCGCTCTGAGAACTTTACCAACGAGTACATGCACTGCTGAAAAACCTTTTTTTTCCTGCTGCGCATCGAATAAAGACAAGCTTAAGATCGCTATATCCATACAACACGAACTTGCAGACTCCTCGAACAACGAGGAAATAATTGCACTTTTTAATTCAAAAACCAGACTGCAGCATGCTTGTTTTGTAATTTAATGCCAGCTATAACACCTGAAAGATGGTTACGGCGTGTCGGCCATCACCGGAGAAAGTCTAATCTTTCTTAAGTTTTTTGGAGTCTTTTTTGGAGTCTTTACGGAGTGGCACTGTCCCAGGTGCTCATTATTGTGTTGGATTTAAATTATAGCCTATAAATGCACCAATAAACAAGTCAAATGAATGAATAAATAAAATAAATATCGATTGTTAAATGCTGGTATTGTTTTTACTCAAAAAAAAAAAAAAAAAAATCAATATGTCTTGACAAATGTTTTATAAAAATAAAATGAGCAATTTTCAACATTTCAGCTATAGGCCATTATACGATTCAGTTTAATAAGTTGGACATTTGGGGATGTGTAACATGTTTTTGTGTTTTTTTTTTTCTCTGTTATCTTTAATATATCCTACTGGACAAATGCGCAAAATATTTTCTAAAACGTCAAGCGGGAATGTGTCTATAGCTCGTTAGTTAATTATGAAGGGAAAAAATAAATAATTTAAATAACAGAAATAAAATAAAGATAAAAAGAGCAGCATTTTGCTAAATATAATAGTCCTTTATATGCTTTATATCCTGCTATGTGTTGTTTCATATTCGTTTTTTATTTAACTTGATGCATTCAATATTTAATGTTTGAATACTGAAACAAATAAAAGCCATCGCTTAAAAGTTTATTTTTTACCATCAACGTGTAGTATGTTTTATATCATTATCAACTTTTGATATAAAACCACCGTGTAATTTAACTTATTGTTAAAAATGAAATAATTTAAGTGCTCTATTTTTTATTAGCGGAAGTGCCCGCTGACTTTTGACCTGTCCAAGGCCTGTCCAAAAATATACTTCTGCCACTATAATAAAAATGCACTATTTTTGGTGCATTATCATTGTTTATTTTTCTGTTACGTACAGAGATTTGAAATATATTATTTATTTTACCGCCAGTCATTTTCAATCATCACGTTACATTTTGGTCATTTTCCCTCCAAATCACAATTTGCCCGGAGCCGCGCAACATGACCTCTACTAAATAAATACTGGTGCTGTGACTTGTAGCTATTTGGCACATATAAGAGAGCAGCATAACATAATTGAAGAATGAAACAGACGATTGACATAAAATTTTTCGGCTCAGTTGACTTTTATTTCAACTGGGAGCACACCGCGTGCAATGGCATAATGTGAGGCACGCAGGACGCATACACAGCGCTTAAAACCTATCAAAATATGCGCCTCGCAAAAAGCGCTTTCGGTGATCGGTCCCCTATGCAGCCACATTTTAAAAATATACAAAATAATATTTTTTAATCGTTTAACTGATACCATTAATCGGTTACAAACGCACCCTTTCGGTTAACGGTTATTTTGAGCATCCCTAAACCGATAGATTACATAATTCTACAGAACTGCCTGCCTCGCGCATGCGTGGGCGGAACTTGTTCAGACTTGTCCAGTGCACTATAACGGAGCTTTCATCACAATAGGTGCGTTTGACTTCATGCAGCGCTGCGCAGATTGATCGAAGTCTGTCTTAAAGCGGTGCATGCTGGTTAGAAATTTTGGCCGGATTGACGCTGCGCCGACGTCATGTGACTGTCACATGTGGCATCAAAGTACCGTGACAGCGCTCCGAGATCAGACGACTGACTCAGCCCGCGCAGCAACTGAAGAGCGCCTGCACGAGCTCTGATGACGACACCAATATAATACGATTGGCCAAGTTCACCGCATGACAACAACCACGTGTGATTCAGGTTTATTATTGGACAACATCCGTCTCACAAATTTCAAAACAAACAATTAACTGTTGTTCATACCATCTCTACCTTGTAAACATCATGCTTATTAAAAGACTACAAATATTTTACTGCAGCATCATCTTTTGTTAAATAATTTGTTCATACTGACTAGATTGTTTGCACAGGTTTATTCTGCCTTTTTTATACAGACTACTGTATTTAGCTCCATAAACGATATAAATGATATATTTTAGTAAATAACCTAAATATTAACTCAAATAACTCTTACAGACTTGTAATACAATAATTATCATCATTGATCCTGACGATTTCTTAGCAAATTAAGTTATATAAAAATATGTAATATAAAAATATGATTCTAAAATATTTTATTTTCTGTCAAACCATATTACGCAGAAATGTTAAAAGACTCATTGATGTACCTGCTCTTTTTGGGAAATTTCTACTGAAAGTGTAGCTCATTTATTTTGGTCATTTTGTTCAATCTTTTTGGATTAAAGGGCTTTTTTAAAAATGCCTTGATTATTCAAAATAATCCTATTCGTGGATATTTATTTCATTTTTATGTGCCCTTATTTCCCCCCTTATTTCTCATGCATTTGTATGTAGGCTACTTAATTTTAATTCATAATTCCATTCCAAAACAAGTTTGTAGAGACTGTATTCTGATTTTATTTGTACTTTATATCTTTTGTTGACGGCTCCGTTTTCAACTCCGCCCCCGCCTGCACTCGGCTAATCTCGTTGATCACCGGCTGCAGCTGTGCTTCATGTCGAACGCACCTATTGTTTATTCCTTCAAAGTCTGTCCTTTCTTCATGTGGTATTGATGGGCGTTAATAACTCAGTAAGTAACCATATTCCTTATCTGTTTGATAGAGTGTCTTTGTGTATTTTGGTTTAAATCGCCTCAGGAAAAAAATATGATATGTGTAAACATAACAGTGATGCACATGTGCTAAACAACTCCTTGGGTTGTTTGTAATCTAATATGATTATTTGTTCTAAACAACGCGTTGCTTGCCATGTGTTGTTGATGTAAGATTGTATTCAGTTTGATCTAAATATTTATAACGAGTATACTGAGCGCTCGTGATGGCTATTATCGTGCGCACACACATAGTGAGCCGACAGAGCCTTCACAGCAGCACAGGGGAGAGGTGCGCCAGCATATGGGGTTCTCAACCGTTCGTATCATTCTGTTTTTATATTTTGTACTGCGTTTGTCATCTGTGCTCAATGCTCAGGTGTTGTATCAAAATCTGACTTTCGAGGACAAATCTGACTCATTACACAGCGGCTAAAGTTAACATTAGTTTCAAACTCACCTTTCATCGATCATTTTTCCCGCAATTGACAGCAAGAACGAACATAGAAGCGTTGTCTGATTGACAAGCAGCACCCACATGCGTTTAAAAGAATCTAAATTGCCAAATGGGACGAATTTATGCTGCGTTTTCTAAAGTAATACCATCTATATTTAGCTTTTCGCTTGTACGGTGGCTCTGAACTGTCAAAACACTCATCAAAACGCTTTTTCGGGCATTGTATACATACATATGTACATTACTGTAACACGTTTTATTCAAGAACATTTGAGCTGGTTTCAGTCCTTAGTTCTTTCATTTTCATTTTACATAAGACATATTTATTAAACTTGTTTGTTAATTAAATGCCATTTTGTTATTTAACCAATTATTTTTATAGATCATTTCAAAATGGTAATGTCATTGGCCCTTGAACATTTCCTGCTTGTTATCATACTATATCATAACTTTGACAAGAGGTAATTCAATCATATTTTCACGTTAAAACAGCTATCATAACAGTATTTATCAATATGTGGACCTTTTTGGATTTTTGGAAGCTATGGAAATTAAAAATGTAAAACAGGAAATACGTTAGGACCATTGTTATTGTTTACATTCCTCAAAATGGTCCATACATCAGTCAATTGGCATGTTAATTTGCTATGCTTATTTTTGGCATGCTATAAAATCATGAATTTAGGTCTATAGACCAATTACCAACCTACTTCACACATGACGTCACACGGGTCCCCGGTTGCAGAAAAAGACTGGCTGCTATAGCAAACATGTTGTGTTTTGCGGTAGGATGCCAAATTCGAAATAGAAAAAACTTAAATAGAAAACTTAACTTTTACCATACACCACACTGCTTTTAATGCTGACTGCAGACGTCTTTGGCTAAAAGGGAGCTGAATGAAGTGACGACCTAATTATAAATGCTCAACTCTCCAGTTCTCATGTTATATCAGGTAAGTTCACGCTATGCTGAATCATATACATTACTCGTTTTTGATTGCAGCAATGATTTAAAAGTTGGTTTTATATTCACACAATCATTCAGTGACATCTTGTGACACTTCCTTTATTGTTTACCACGGCACTTTGTATATTCGCTCTGAAATAACCTGCAAGTGTTACTTGAAAACAACATTAACACTGCTTATTTGACTGTGAATGTTGTACTTTGATAGTCATTAGCTGCTAATATGATTTCGCTATTTAGAGTTTGCAAATAATACTTTTATGAAATTATATTATTAAGGGGAATGTCCGAATGTTTGAATATAAAACCAACTTTACCTCTATGTGTAAGTTCACATACCCGGGGTCTGCCGTACAGGTGTAGTTCGCTGTCAGAATGCTGTTGTTCCGCCTGTTGATGATCACCCTGGCCTTGTATAACGTTAGCTCCGTCTTTTTTTTCTTGTCTTTGGCTCGGCAGATCCTCGGTTTTTAGCACTACATAGTTTTGAGTCTGGTAATCATGGAGCATTATTTCTTGCACATGACCACACAGAACACAATTGTTGGCATCCAAACACCTGTAGACCTTTAACTTCTCTCGTAAAATACCTTGGAGCGTCAATGAGATTGTATATTTCGGGCTGGATGCTTGGTCATTTCGTCTTATTCAATATCCATTGGGAGGGTGCTATCGCAAATGGACCTGTCAGACGAACGCCGCTCACTTTAACGTTAATTTTGTAGAATCAGTGTGCTTATTACTGGGTGACAAGCTGTTATAATACGCTGAAAGCATTATGTAAATAATATATATAATATATTATCAATATATCTTATTTCTAAAACAACAACAAACTCTGAACCGCATTGGATGTCATTCCCTCACTGTAAATGCTAGCGCTCCCGTTTTTTTTCTGCCACCTCCCTGCGCGCGCATCCTGAATGTTTACAAACATGGTAATTGGTCTATATAATCACCTTGCAATTTTGAAATTATAGCTCTTTTTTGCTTTGAGTAGGCTAGTAGCTACAAGCTACTCATAAGGAAAAGTGTAGCAAAGCTACTGTGAAACTACACTTCTAAAAACTAGCTAGCTACACTACAAGTTCTACAACCACACTTTTTTCTAAGCGTAACTTGTTATTTTTAACAAAGGCATAAAGTATATTACAAAAATGTAAATTTAAGTTAATTTTAAGTAAAATATTTGGTACATAAAACTGAGATTTTTGAAAACATGATTTCTCTGTCAAGACAAAGTACAAAACTGCAAGAAATGTAGGTTAGCACTGTCGCCTCACAGCAAGAATGTCTCTGGTTCGAGTCCCGGCTGGGCCAGGAGGTGTTTCTGTGTGGAGTTTGCATGTTCTCCCCGTGTTCATGTGAGTTTCCTCCGGGTTTTCAGGTGTCCAAGTGTATCTGTCTGCGGACTGCAAGATGGGAGTGTAACATGAAGGGGTGTGACTTGTAGTACGTTAGAGAGGCATAACTTGCAGTTATCGAGATCCCATTGAACCATGCAAGATGTCACATTGACATGTTTTTGGCAAAATGGCGGTACAGAACATTTTCACCAAATGTTTTCATGAGTTTTCTCCGAATTTATCCACAACCAATTCAGTTGATATATTATTATATTCATTCATTTAGCAACTCCACCATGCAACTCCACTCGCTGACTACTTCATCTGTTTTGTCATTACAGTTATGAATGCATCCACAACTTGTGGCTGTATGTTAATAACTGTGATGGTTGGGTTTAGGGTTGGGGAAGGTGTAGATGTTAATAACTGTAATGTTTTGGGTTTAGTGTTAGGGTAGGTGTAGGTGTTAATAACTGTGATGGTTGGGTTTAGGGTTGGGGAAGGTGTAGATGTTAATAACTGTAATGTTTTGGGTTTAGTGTTAGGGTAGGTGTAGGTGTTAATAACTGTGATGGTTGGGTTTAGGGTTGGGGAAGGTGTAGACGTTAATAACTGTAATGTTTTGGGTTTAGTGTTAGGGTAGGTGTAGGTGTTAATAACTGTGATGGTTGGGGAAGGTGTAGACGTTAATTACTGTAATGTTTTGGGTTTAGTGTTGGGGTATGTGTAGACAATAATAACTGTTATGGTTGGGTTTAGGGTTGGGGAAGGTGTAGACATTAATAACTATGATGTTTTGGGTTTAGGGTTGGGGTAAGTGTAGACGTTAATAACTATGATGTTTTGGGTTTAGTGTTGGGGTAGGTGTAGACGTTAATAACTGTGATGGTTGGGTTTAGGGTTGGGGTAAGTGTAGACGTTAATAACTGTGATGGTTGGGTTTAGTGTTGGGGTAGGTGTAGATGTTAATAACTGTGATGGTTGGGTTAAGGGTTGGTGTAGGTGTAGACAATAATTAATATGATGATTGGGTTTAGGGTTGGAGAAGGTGTAGACATTAATAACTGTGGTGGTTGGGTTTAGGTTTGGGGAAGGTGTAGACATTAATAACTGGGGTGGTTGGGTTAAAGGTTGGGGTAGGTGTAGACATTAATTACTATGATGATTGGGTTTAGGGTTGGGGAAGGTGTAGACGTTAATAACGATGAGGGTTGGGTTTAGGGTTGTGGTAGGTGTAAACATTAATAACTATGATGGTTGGGTTTAGGTTTGGGGATGCTGTAGATGTTAATAACGATGCTGGAATAGTTGGTGGTTCATTTCGCTGTGGCGACCTCTGAAATAGAGACCAAAAAAAAAACTAAAACTTAATCCTTAATTCAGGTTAAATGCCAAACTTTTATAATACTTATTTAATTGAATTTTAACCATTGTTACTTAAAGTATTTATTTATTTCATTTATTATATTCACGACAATATGTATAATGTTGTTATTTCTAGTAGTATTTATTAAATGCATATTTATATTTGTTTTAATAGAAACAGGTTTAGATTTGTCCACCTGTGGGGTGTTGGAGACAGTAGGGATGCTGCACTCTTGGCCATGATGAAGAGACTTTACCTGGGCGTCACCTTCTCCAAACTCCAATGCTGGACTCCTAAAGATTAAAAGTTCCTAGATCAAAGTAAAATGAAAAAGGCAGACCGAGCCTTTTCCATTGTGGGCCCTAAATTGTGAAACGGTCTACCTCTCTCTATTAGAATAATCTCTACTAAATCCGTGTTCAAGGGGAAACTGAAACTCCACATTTTAGAAAAGGCTTTTAATACCAGAGTTATCTGGGCTTGCTGTTTTCTGTTTCATGTTGTATGTATTTTATGTTGTTTTATTTCTTTGATCTTATCTGATAATTTTTAACACAATTTTTTGTAAAGCATAATGGTTAACAACTCTTGTTATATTGTATAAATAAAGTAGGTTTAAAATAAGTCTAAGTATGCATGCCCCTATGGGGCATAAGAATAAAATGTGCATTTGGATATAACCTAGTTGTTTGACGTCCAACGCTCATGACCAAGCTTCATGACTTCTTCCATGAACCGCCACCTTATTGTGGTGGAGGGGTTTGAGTGCCTGAGTGATCCTAAAAGCTATGTTGTCGGGGACTAATGGCCCTGGTAGGGTCTCCCAAGGCAAAAGGTCTTAGGTGACAGGTCAGACGAAGGCCCAATCCCAATTCTATTTTTGTAGGGGTACAGGGTATTTGAGCGTCATCAAATGTCAGAATGTTGATGGGACTGCTATACAGGAGTTATTATGAGGGATTATAGATCACAAAATTTAGCAGGTTTTATTTTAGCGTTTTTTTTTATAAAAGCATGACGGTAAAACACGAACACGGTTATGATTTTCTTACCCCTTGGTTTCGAGTGTGGTCCTGAAAAATCTACCCCTTGCCCTTAGCCCTACGCCTTTAAGCTAAAGAGAATTGGGACACCCCTATCCCTTCACGGGAACGCGCAAAACGAGGGGAAGGGCTAAGGGATAGAATTGGGATCGGGCCTAAGTGCAGTTTAAAACCCTTTATGAGCAAAAACAGTGGGGACTGTGACGTTGCCCAGTATGGCGCAGCCAGGGCCCCACCCTGGAGCCAGGTCTGGGGGTTGGGACTTGTATGCGAGCACCTGGTGGCTGGGTTTTATCCCACAGAACCCAGCCAAGCTCAGCCGGAAGGAGCGACATGGAACCATCCTCCTGCAGGCCCACCACCTGCAGGGGGAGCCGTAAGGGGCTGGTGCATTGTGAAACGGTGGTGGTCCATTAGGACCACGACAACCCGATTGTCGGACACAACATTTTTGTTTGTAGGTTAATGGATGTCTTCAGTTGAATGTGTCCATCACCATTTCCTTACTTCACAGAAGTAAAGGAGTAAAAAGTAAAGTAAAGAGAAAGTAAAGAGGCTGAATGGAGGAGGCTCGTTCTTTATCCTTGCACAGATGCTCTTTAACTTTTCTCGCTAGTATATGATTCAGTTTTTCCAATTACAAAGTCCGCCATGTAGATAGCAAATGTGCCATGGTACGACACAACTGAATCTTAAAGGGAATGAGAGATCACATTCTAATTGGTTTAATCAAAAAATGTGGTTATAATGGGAATCAATGGGGCAAAAATAGCCACCAACATACTGAAAGGGTACACAATTTGAAGAATACACATAGGTTAAAACAATAAGTCAATATATGAGTGTTGTATTGTTTAAATTATGTACTGTTAAAGGTCATGTGATCAACACGAATATCAAAGTATTTAATTTCTTTCTTTTGAGGTCCTCTGAGTTCTTTCTTACGAGGTGCGATCTATACTGTCCATGAGAACATGAGTTTGTTCTCTGCATGTTTTGGTATTGAGAAGTGTGTCCCCTGCATAACTGTTTCCATGGTAATGGTGTAAATGCCATAATAGCATAGATACTGTTAACTTAGGCCAGAGCAGCTCCACTAGGACATGTGCAACATTTTGTTCTCAAAATGTAAAAATATATTTTTCAAAATGTAACATATAGTTGCAGCTTCTACGGCTTTCAAAGAACATGTTCAGGTAAATGTACTTTCTCTGTCTTGCAGGTGAACGAGTGACCCAATGAGGTGGAATACTACTATAGCGGAGTGCTGGAAAAGAAGTCACCTTGCCCCAGTTCTCCGAGAGTGCAGGGAGAGAGACAGACATCTCTGATTGTTTGTTGCCAGTAGGGAGACGGGAAGGTCAGTAAACAAACTAGACCGCATTTCTCCTGCTGCAATGTGTCATTCTGTCTGATGTTCAACTCATGTCAGCGCAGGAAGAGATGTTTGCATCGCTGCTTGATATATCAGCAAGTGACTGCTGTCAGTGTAAACACTGCCGCTCCAAAGACCAGGCTTGAAATGTCAATAAATGCAGATTAAGATTTGGATTTCAGTTCCTTTGAGCAAACCTGAAGCAATGTTTATTATTCAGAACACAACTGTAGAGAAATTATGATTTGACTAATGACTAATATTTTTATTTCCATCCTGAAAACAAAACTAATGTGCAGTCGTGTGATAAATAAACCACAAAAAGCAATTAAATAAGTACACCATCTACAGTGCCCCACATAAATGAGTACAGCTCCTTTTGAAAATTACAATTTTTATCAGTTTCTCAGTGATTATAGCCAATAATTTAGGTACATTTAAGTTTTATTAAATAGTTACATCCATTAACATGTAATACCTGATGTAAGCTCTGGACTTTTTTACTCCATATTGATCTAAGAGCCAATCACACAGCAGAAATGTGAATCAACAGGAATCTAAAAGCGTGTTGATATTAGAGATGTATCGAATTTTCGGCCACCAAAAATTTATCGGCCGAAATTATGTTATGCCATTTAATGGACCCTCTAATTTTTGTGGCTCCAGGTACTCTTAAATCTGGAAGCATTAACAACTTATATTAAAATATGTATTGTTATCGTTCAATATAGAAAATAGCTATCGAGATTGCATTTTTGCCATATTTCTCAGTCCTACATCTGATTGACGTTGTACCCCAACGTCATGGGATGTTGCATTTTGTTTGGAAATGAAACTCGGGTTGACTTCAGAACCCGACGTCAATGTCGACCGTTGGACAGATGTTACATTTTGGTTACTTTCTAACACACCCTAAAAACAACAAAATATCAACATCTAATGTTCTTACAGCTTGCCATTGTGTGGACGTTACCAATATGACGTCTATCAGATGTTGGATATTTGTTTGCCATACCTGATGAATAAATGTCAGTATTTGACATTAATATGTTGGTTTAAGATGTTGACTTGATGTTGGATATTGGTCACTTTCCAACCCAACCTAAAATCAACAAAATATCAACGTCATTTCACATTGTTATTGGACATCAAAATCACATTGTCCTTAGACACTGGCAGGGCTTAATTTGTGCCGGAACACGCCAGATCCGGCACCTCTGAAATCTGATCCGGCAACTCATTTTACCGATCCCCTGCTTTCGCTTTCTTCCGCGACTCCCCAACCCTCTTCACTGTCGTCCGCGTCACCCCTGCCCCGCTCACTTTCGTCTGCGACACCCCTTCACCATCCACCGCCCTATCCCCACTTTCGTGCGCTACACCTCTCCATCTTCGGGTAACACGCCGGATCTGTTACCCCGATCTGTTCCGGGACCTCGCAATTCACAAATTAAGCACTGGACACTGGCGACCTAAATCTAACCTAATATTAATGTCTTATGATGTTGTGTGTCTGCTGGGACATTTTATAAATTGTTTTGTTTTTCTTGATTTTCCTGTTTATTAACATTTTATTTAAAACATTTCCACAACATATTCATTTTTGGACTGTGATCCTGAGTTTTTTTGCGTTCGATAAGTTCCAGTTTTGAGTTTGGTACTCTCTAATCTAATGTATATGCACAAATATATTGTAGGGGAACTGACAGTTTTAACCCAAAAAGGACCAGTCGAAATCAGAGATTCAATTAAAAAGAAGTTTACTGAAGATAGTTTGCAGTTTCATCAGCAGAAGCCAGCTTCAACACTCTTATAGAGTTCATAGGCCGCTCTGCTTACAATATCAAAACAACAACAATTATACTCTCACAGAACATCATTAACTGCGTCGTACATAGGTGTTTTAACCTGATTGGTTAAAACAAAGATAGACTTAGAAAATTTCCATGTGCATGTTTGTGTGCGTAATTCAGAACAATATCTTCCAATGATTACATACAAAAATCAGGCAGCCACTAGGATATTCAGAGCTGACCCCAGACCTGTAACACAGATCCACAAACGAATAGAACACATAGACACACACACAAAGTGCAATCTGTTTCTTACGCAAGGCTGTATCGTGTTCTCTCAGCCGTCTTATCAAAACTGGTTAAAAACTGGTACAATCAACATTTAAACTGGCAGGTTACATACAAAAGAATTTACTTTAAAAGATTTAGCACATAAATTGGCAAATAACTCAGGAAACAGTTGTTTCCAAACCTTCAAGAGTCCAGGTCCAGGTCTCTATGACCTCTGATCTAGCTTGGTAGAACCTGAGGAAACGAATCATTTGGCATACAGAAAAAGCAAATACACACATATTATTACAGATTTACTCTGGAGAGGGATGACAATAATCATAAAGACATAAGAAATTATACGTGCTAGCTGGTAGCTAGCTCTCTGCAACTTACATGGGAAAGCTAGGTTGTTGCCGGAAGTGGTGTTAGTGAGGCTAGCAGGGGGTGCTCAACCTGTGGTCTGTGTGGGTCCTAATGCTCCAATATAGAGATGGGGACTCTATACTGCTCAGTGAACACTGTCATTCAGTTAAGATGTTAAACCGAGGTTCTGACTGGTAAAAAATCCTAAGATGTCCCTCAAAAAAAAAAGAGTAGGGCTTTAACCCCGGCATTTTGGCCAAATCTGCCTACTGGCCTCTGTCCATCATGGCCTCTTAACCATCCCCATATCATAATTGGCTTCATCACTCTGTCTTTTCTCCACCAATCAACTGGTGTGTGGTGTGCGGTCTAGCGCAATATGGGTGCCGTTGTGTCATCCAGGTGGTTGAGGAGATTCCCCTCAATATGTAAAGTTCTTTTAGTGTCTAGAAAAGCACTATATAAAATGCAAGGAATTATTATTGTTATTACTCCATCCTGGAGCGGACATCCATCAGAAAGCCCACGCCTTCAATATTATTGCAAAGCATCCAATAGAAAATATCAATTTGAAAGAGTATGCTGTAAGTGGTGTAATCATTTGTGCTGAGCACTGAATAATGTCTATTGTTTACCAATGAAGAAGCAGCCTTAAAAGAGGGTTTTAGCAATCACAAAGCAATATGTTATAGGTGTTTGCTACACACAAACTCCATCTGAATTTAATAAGAATAAGTATTGGAATTGGAATAAAGAAGATGAAGGAGAAATGTGGAAATTAAAACTCAGACCCCGAATCCATATTAAAATCCATTTTTTTTTTTTTTGTTCTGGTACAATATGAATGCAACTGCTATTTTTCATTTCCCTTCACTGTTCACTAAAAAAGTTTGAGCTTTGTTCTTTTACCCTTAACAAGTAACTACTTCTGGGTAAAGCATGTTGCAATTTGGAGGCAATATGCGTTGCTTGCATGTTTGTAGTTTTGCACACCCTTTGAACACTAGAGTTGCTGTTTCAGTGCAATTGTATGTTCATTTACCCTTGATATTTAACTACAAGAGTGTAAGACTTTTCAAGTTCAAAACTGTAAACTCAAATAATTATCATCTGGTTTAAATCAATTAACCTTTGTGTGCTCGTAGAATTCTGTTTATGGGTGTTGGAGTGTGCATGTCTGTGTCAGTTTGTGCTTGTGATTTGTGTTTTTATAGCTGGCAGGTGAAAAAAAAGACTCCTTTATGAAAATATAAAATGGTTAATTTCTTTCTAGGGTGGGCGTCATTAAAAAAAAAGATGATCAAACTTAAACAAACAAACCAACAAAAAATAATTCACTTTTTTCTCTTTGTTTCTGCTGTTAATTGGTCTCAGCCCATTTTTAACCCCCAACAGTAAGTCAACTTGAGGGTTAAACCACCCTTTAACCTCATTCTAATGTTCATTTGAACTTTATCAGAACGTTTTCATAATGTTTATATGTTCTCGCATGCATTGAAGTGCTATCATGTGATTGGGTGAATAGACATTTGAATTAACAAACAGGTGTACCTAATAAAGTGGCCAGTCAGTGCATATTATATATATTTTTATTACTTCACTATTGTCACTTGCAATATATAGTCCCTCCTAGAGTGAATTTTGAGTGCACTGTAATAAAAGGAAAAACAAATTGATTCAACTTAAAATTGTAAGGCATCTGGATGCAGAGCTTTTTGAGTTGATTCAACTTAGATCAGGTCAAGTGCAGTTCTTAGGTTTAAAAGTCGAGTCAACTCAAAACTCAAACTCAAAACCACTGTCCAGCAAGTTGCCTTACAAATTTAAGTCAAATTTACAGTGTATAATGTCACTACTTGTCACTCAAATCATAGTCTTGTCAAAAGCAACACTTTAATCACCTAAAATACTTACAATTCCATAGAGTTTTAAGTATTTGAAGTGATTATAGTAGTGACATTATACACTGTGAATTTGACTTCAATTTGTAAGGCAATTGCTGCACAGTGGTTTTGAGTTTGAGGGTGCTTTCACACCTGTGAATCGATTCATTTGTTCCGAAACAGGGATTCAAATTACATTGTTGCTCATTGTTCTTTGTGCGGTTCGTTTTCACACGGCAAAGTTTCTAAACGGACCAAAATAGCTAAAACAAGTCACGTGTGAGTAAACTCCTCACATGTTTCACGGTTTATTTTGCAGAGTCCCACTCAGCTGTCGGAGGTGGTGTTTGACAGGGTGCGCACGACATGTCTGAAGAGCGAGGCGGGATGCGGTGGGGAGGGGTGATGAGAAGGGTGTGCGACGTATTTGAGGACCGGGAGGGAGACGCGCGATTTCCGGGAGATTATCACTCGTTTGCGGGCATCCAGGAGTCTCTGTGCATTTGCGGAAGACTCCTGGAACTTCCAGGAGACTTGGGATGTCTGGAATGACCTGCCCTACTCATAATTCTCTCTTCATATAGCCGTATGCGTATTACATATCCATAAAACACTGCGATATAGCCGGGCTCGGATCGTATCGCTTTCTCACTACAATCGATCCGCTCCAGTGTTCGTTTCAGTCGAGCCGAGACCACCTCATTCAGGCGGTCTCGGAGCGATTGCTTTGGCGCGGATCTAAGCGCGATTGCCCTGTTCACATATGCCAAACGAACCGCGCTAACTGGGCAAACTCACCAGGTTCCGGAACAAATGTCTAGGTGTAAAAGCACCCTGAGTATGATATATAATGAATTAATTATTTCAGGTTAAGTAGGTAGGTTACACTGAAAAAAGTTGACTTACCTTAAAATCGTAGGGCAACTTTCCACAGAGCTTTTTGAGTTGATTCAACTTAAATTGTGTCAAGTGCTAAACTTGGGATAAAAGTTGAGTCAACTTAAAACAACTCTGCAATAAGTTGCCTTA
Organism: Danio kyathit; assembly: GCA_903798195.1. NCBI lineage: Eukaryota > Metazoa > Chordata > Actinopteri > Cypriniformes > Danionidae > Danio > Danio kyathit. The sequence goes on from LR812535.1 coordinate 54,319,416, forward strand.
CAAATGTAACCCTTGTGCACTGTTTAAATTTAGTACCCTTTTGATGTGTTAGAGATAAAAATATCTACTAAATTAAACTGCTGTAAAATGCATTAGATAAATATATGTTTTGCATAAATCTGTTAATCAACCTCAGTTGACAAAAACTACTAAATGTTTTTAAAAATTACAGAATTTTAAATTTAATTGCCAAGTTCACAAATGATGTCACAGGTTTGGTGAAAAAAACACACAAAATGACATATTTCCAATATAAAAAGTAGTTGTGGACTGGATTTTTTTCCCCTTTTATCACAGTCTTGGACATGTGAACAATTAGTAACAACATTGGCTTTGCTGCATTATTAGATTTTCATTTACTCTCCCTAATTTAGTGTTGGTGGCTGTTTTTGCCCCATTGACTTCCATTATAACCACATTTGATTGTGCATAAATACACAGTCTTTGTTTTTATTTATTCAATATAGTTCTGAGAGCCGAGTTGCATATTTTGATTTTCTCAGACACATCAAGGTAAGTGCGCAAAGGTCACTCTCACACACTCATAGGGCCCTATCATACACCCGGCGCAAGGCGCGATGCAATTGTTGTTTGCTAGTTTCAGCTGGACGCAAGAGTCATTTTGACGTTTTGCACCACGCTGTTTAAATAGCAAATGCATTTGCGCTCATATGTGCGTTCTGGTCTAATAAAGGGAGGTGTGTTGAGGCACATTGCTGGCACGTTGCTATTTTGAGAAACTAGAATAGACTGTTTAATAGACCAGCTAAGAGGAGCTCTAAAGACCAGCGCAGAGCACGTTAGTTGTGCGCCTCGCTTAAACATTGCTTAATACACACTGGATGTAGAGCAATACACAAATAAAAAATAATTAAAGGATTAAAATATTACAAAAATTATTACTTTCTAGCCTACATAAATATAAAAACTACTGCCTTCATCTCGAGGGGCTTTTTCAGTTTATTCATGACAAATTGCTTTTGTATAATGTTATTATTATTAGCAGTAGTATTTATTATATGCATATTTATATTTGTTTTTATTAAAAACAAGCTTAGATTTGCTCACCTGTCAGCTTTTAGACCATATGGGGCATAGCATGTGTGTTTGGATATAACTTTTTTGACCACACTTCATTATTATTGTTCATTTATTGCTGGAAATTAGAACTGAATTTAGATATAGTTTTGAAACAAATCTTTGCGCATAACAAACGAAATTAATTATGTAGGCTAACGGATGTCTGTGCGTACAACACATTTCCTTATCCACGAGAGTGAATGTAAAAAATGAGGAGGCTCATTCTCTCATTCTCGCACTGCAGATGCTCTGTTTAACTGTTTTCTCGCTAATGAAGCGCTCAGTTATTCCACTTACAAAGCCCGCCATGTAAATAGCAAATGCTCTATGGTGCGACGCAATGAGACTCTGATTGGTTTATTATCAAAACACACCTATTAAGAGAATAAGCTCAACCCTGTTAGACCATGCGCTGCGGCGCAAAGCGAAATTTCCGTCCTTAAAATAGCAAAAATGGATTCTGACACGCCCTTAATGCTTTTGCGCCCTGCGATTTGGACTTTGCGCCTACATCGTTAAAACAGGGCCCATACTGTAGACACGCATACACACTTTAATTTGCTGTTATACTCCATATAAAAAGCGGATATTTTTGCAAAGGTTTTAAGGGTTAATGGTGCCTACAGATGATCAACAGTAAAAAGGGAAGAAAAAATGAAAATCAATCAAAAACAATGCACCAAAGGCAATGTTGTTTCACATGTCCAAAACTTTGATAAAAGGTTAAAAAAGTCAAATCAGTGACATAATTTGTGAACTTGACAATTAAAGAGTTTAAATCCTGTAATTTTCTAAGAAATGTAGTAGTTTTGATCAGGACTGAGGTGGATTAACAGATTTATGCAAATAAAATAAAAACTGTAAATTTTATCTGATGCATTTTTACAGCAATTTAAGTCAGCGGATGTTTTTCATCTCGAACATAACAAAAGGGTAGTAAATTTGTCCAGAGTTTATTGTTGAGTTCTTTAAAAATGTCAAAATATGTGTCAAAATAAGATGTGTCACCAAAAATCATTCTACTAGCTGAAACACAAAAAAAGTTATGGCCCAATTAAGACTTTAAATCACTCCAGAGTGGATGAAAACATCCTCAACAGTACATAAGGGTTAAATTGAGTCAACTTTTTTTTTTTTACAGTATAGAATATTAGGTATTTAAGTAATTAAGACAATGCTTTTGGCAAGACTATGCTTTGAGTGACTAGTATGCAAGTATGATGTACAATTTTTATCTCAAGTACTGCACTTGACTCATCTTACCAACTTAAGCAATTTGTTTTGCAATTTTAAGTTGAGTCAATGTTTTTACCTATATGCTTAACCTAAAATAAGGACTATAGATTGTGTGACAATTATGCAAGTATGAAGTATTTATGAAATAAATTTTTTAGAAAAAAGTTGACTCAACTTAAATGGAGTCAAGTGCAGATTTTTTTTCTATCTTTTTTACATTCATTTTCTTTTGGGCTTAGCTGTGAGGCGATCATGCTACCAACTGCACCATCGTGTCGCCTCTTTCTTTCTTTTTTACAGTGTACTGCATATTGGTTTTTCGATAGAATCCTAACTCATTATTTTGATATATGAACATTTACCGAATAGGTCAGACTCAGGCCCAAAAATGATTTCCTCATAGATGAAACATCACAGACCATTATAAACAGCCTTAGATGAATCTTTGTATGTCTGTGGCTGTGTTGTTTTTACATGTTTTTGAACATTTACATTCCATATTAGCTACATTTCTATGTTCTTTTGCAGTATTTATTTTTTTGCTAGCTCAATATATTTAGTTTAGTGATATCGAGTAATGCTTTCCTGGAAACTCCAGTCAAGGGTTAATAAAACATTTTACAATTGCAGTGGTTATTGCAACTGGGTTCTTGTAGTATAAAGACGACTCGCGACAGGAAGCGGTGGGCTTTAATTGCCTCCCAACAGATTGCCGCCTCACAGAGAAAGCGGGTTAATTGTGTGGGCTGGGAAAGCCATTTTATGACCTTTATCAAGCATTACCAAACACAACATTTCTGAAGCTTCAATGTTTACAGGTTTGCCTCCTATTGCGCATGAAATGAGTTGGCCAGCGTTCAAAATAAAAAAAAGGCCAATCTTTCAAGATAACGCTAATTTGTACACACAGTGTCATGCAGGACATTTAAAATGATGTTTGTTCATACACACACATAAGGCATACAGATAAGAACACATGCTCTTTTGAATAATAGTTCAAAGTGTATGTTTTTTTTGACTGATCCTGCAGACTACTCAGATTTTGCGACTTGCTGACTAAAAGAGAATTGGAAAGGTCAGATTTCTTTTTTTATTATAACTTTTTTTCACATTCTGGATGTTGGAATATCGCTCTATAATTCTATGCGTGTTCAATACAAACTCAGGAGGCGGAGATTAATGTCAAAGTATTAGTAATTTATTAAGTACAAATGAATAATTCACATAAATATGTCCTATTGGTTATACAATGTTACTCAAGAGAACACATGAGGCCCTCTGCATGTGTTTCCTTGGGACTAAAGACCCATTTTATAATCACAGAAGAAAAAGGTGTCTCCCTGTCAGCTTTTCTGCACCGTCTGTAGTTCCCCTTTTCTCAACAGAAGAACTGAACCAGTTAAATGCACATGCTTTGAGGCCTCCATAGGCACCAATATGTTTTCATAAATGGTTACACAGAAAATCAGAAGCAAGAGACACACACTTTTTTATTGTTTCTGGTGCATCTTTTTGTCCAAGATAGCTCCTTATGCAAAATGCTTCATTTGTATGCAAAACACATCTCAATCAAATGAGTGCAGGGCTCGACAATAAGGACTGCCTGATGGCCTGGGGCCAGCGTGCGAGATGCTCGGGCCAGTGTACAGAATAGTAACTGGCCCAATCGGGCCAGTGCAGCCTTTTCAAAAAAGTATATTTTGGCTGCAACTGTCTGTCAATTGCATGCAAATACAATCTTAGGGTGCTTTCACACATAGACGTTTGTTTCGGAATCTGTCTTGTTTCTGCCGTTAGCGCGGTTTGTTTGGCATATGTGAATCCAGCTATCGCGCTCGGATCCGCGCCAAATCAATCGGTCCGAGATCGCCTGAATAAGGTGGTCTCTGCTCGATTGAGCGGATCAGTTGTAGGGAGAAAACAAAACAATCCAACGAACTAACGACCCAGGCTATATCACAGTGTGTTATGATTGTGTAATACCATATATACGGCTATACGAAGAGAGAATGATGAGTAGGGCGAGATGTCATTCCTACCGGCAAATGTGCGTTTCATGTCTAATGCGAAAGTGAAAGCATGATGAAATATCACAGAGAGCTGTTTACCCGTTAGACAAAATTGACCGAAGTTACCATCTGATAATTTTTCCATACTTTACCCTTATAATATGTTGTATTAGGCCTATTGCTTAGTTCATTTCTGCACTGACAGCTCGAAAGAAAGATCAACATTGATCTGCTTCATGATCTGATGCACTCTCGGTTCATCTGTTATTTTTCTCTATAATTTAAGCTTATAATGCAGAATTCTAGACCACGTTTCTTTAATAGGTTGATTAATTCAATAGATAGATTTTTACAAAACTACTGAAATGAGGCTCTGTATGAGAAAGTCTGACCTCTCTGATTTATATTTGGTGCACATTTTCGCTTATAAAATATTATATACACAACTGGTCAAAAGTTTGGGGTCAGTATGAATATTAAATGTTTTAAAATAAGCTTCTCCTGTTCACAAGGCTGCATTTATTTCAACATAAATACAGCACACTTTGTAAAATTGTGAAATGTATTACGCTATAAAATAACTGTTTAAAAGTAGTTTATAATTTAATTTAATAGTTTATTCCAGTGATTTTAAAGATGAATTTTCAGCTTCATTACTCCAGTCTTCAGAGTCACATGATCCTTCAGAAATCACTCTGTTAATTATTATTGTTGTAGTTATTATTAATATTATTATTTATTATTATTATTAATAATGGTAATAGTAATAAAAGCAATAATGTCTGGAGTAATCATTTTATTTGAAACTATATACAATAAGAAAGCAGTTATTAACTTCTTTTTCTTTTGGTGGGGCCAGTGAAAATTTTTGCAGGGCAAGTAAACATCTGAACCACTGGGCCAGTAAAAAAAAATCCTTAGCGTTGAATCCTGGAGTGTTTTGGTTAACATATCACTTGGCAGAGCATACAAAATATAGTATAGAATATATAAAAAAAATATATAGTAAAGAATGACTGTAATGCAAATGATTTAACATATCTTTAGACAAAGCATGCACAACATATGAATTCTATTCTATTTAATTTGTAAAAATTAGTATGATTTGCTCATCACCCAATTATGGTTGGGGTTAGGTGCCACCCCTCCTTTTTAAAATCATACATTTTCATACGACTGAACTTGTACGAATTCGTACGAATTAGCCACTAAACTGACAAAACGTAAAAGACTTGCGTTTCCTCATGAGATCAGGCTGCATTACCTGCTACTCGTTTGTGTTCTGACCACATGCGCTTGGTTGTATACTATATGAATAAAGTGTTTAGTCTTTTAAAAATACTTTTAAGTAAAATTAAGTCAACTTAGCAGTTCCAAGCTACAATGGGTTTACTTACATTATGTTTGTGAAGTCAACTTGTTGCTTTTAAGGCTGGTTTACTCCATTTAACCCCCAGTGGTCGAAGACAGCGTATACCCGTTTTGAAGCATTTTCACATGAAAACGGCGAAAAAAAAATTAAATGACACTTTCAGTTTTGATCATACAGATCAATCGAATCTGTTAGGTGTCTAGTTTTTTTTTGTGTACACTCACAATAACAACAAAAGTGTGTGCTTTTGCAAAACCAGAAAAATATACGATGAAGGCACTCTCTTTTCTCTCTCCGTAAACTGTTTTTACAAACGCGTCAGTAATATGCACTGAAACTCCGCGAAAAGAAATACAGACATAAAACATATATCTATAGAAAGCTTAAAGTGTGTACTTTTAAATGCAGCGGTGCATGTTAAAAACAAATAATGTTTGATAAAGTAATCAGTATGAGACCAACGCTATGTCTAGTTTCTCTGTCTGAGCTCATTATTTTTAATGCGACCACGCCCACGAGGCTTTGTTATTACAATCGTCCACGTGAGACGGGCTCCTTGTAAACAAACTATGGTCAGAAAAAACAGCGGAATCTCCACGAATACATGAGACACACATGACAGACATACCTGCATAAAGCTTGGAGGGTGAACTTTCCAACTCATTTTGAAAGCAAATGTTGTCTCGCTAGGTAATCCATACAATTCTCCCGGCAGAGCGCGCATCACGCCGGCTCTTCTCACTTCCGCCATTAATACAAACAATGACGTAAGCTGCCCACACGCCCACAGCGCGCTGGCTAGAACGTGACGCATGTTATACGTGTTATTAATTGAATTTTTATTTATTTTACCGTAGTTGAACCTGTTAAAGTTTGGAAAAAGTTAACTAAGGCTGCAACTATTTGGGCAAAATATATATAAAAGGTCTTAAAATATTGTTTTGATTATTCTTGTATTTCGTCATTAAGCCAGAGTCATTCAGAAATTATTATTAAATGCTGGATTAATGCACAAGAAAGCTTTTATTACAACACTTTTGCAAACACGCTTTATACCATTTCAAATATTTTCCTCCATTTCTCAGTGAATATAGGCAATGTATTTTGATGCATTTAAACAAAACAGATTTATTAAACAGATATATTTATTAAAATAATATTTTAGTCACCAAATATATTCAGAAATTGAAAGATAATACAATCAATTTAAACAAAATATTGAAAAAAAATTACAACCTACAAAATTTTAACTAAATGTAACAAGCATTTAGTTTGGGCTAGCTTTTGCAGATGGACATTGCTTTACTATGTCCTTGATGGATGAGTGGGGTAGTGTCTTTTGTCTCTCCAGGTGTGAATTATTCATGACCATTGTCACTCACGCATAGACCTGAGATGAGCCAAACAAATTTAACAAAATGTAAATCTTTGTAATGTTTCCCTTTGAATGAGAGAAAAAAATAATTTTACATAATTGTGAAGTAAATATTCTAGCCTACCAGACTGGTTACTCAAAAGTCTTGTTCAGGCACATTTAGTGTGTTTTTTGGACCTTATTTCAGCTAAAAAAAATTTCTCCAAATCCTACTAACCACGCATAATATTTTTTTTCTAAAAAACACAAGCATGTACATCAATAATTGTCACATATTATTGTAGCACATTTTTTGCTGAATACAAATAAAATACATGTTGGCCAATACTATGTAATAAGTAGCTGAAATTAGCACAAATGTCAGGGCATGTCAAAACATCTCAGGGGCCCCAAAATCACCTCAGACCCCTGAGGGTTAAGTAACTAATCACTTTTTACGGTGTGGGTACAATTAAATCATGTAGATTCAACAAATAATCTTTTGAGTGCAGGCTGTAAACACCTTTTTTGCTGCTGTAAAGTTTGCCATTTTAACATTGGGGTCAACACAAATGTGCTCAATTTTGGATCCAGGGCTAGCGGAATTTCCAACACAGGCTCATTCTAAAAACGTAGTCCAGTGGACATTTCTGGAGACCGCGAATTGTGTAGCTGGAGGTACGCATGGCTGCATTTCATTTTTTAAGCGAACGCTACGGGGTAGTATGACACCGTTCCTTTTGGCGCTTACCGGTGACTGCTTACCTCCGTGTGGAGGCCTTTCCCGCTGCAACCAGTTTGTCCCGTTAGCTCGTCGTGTACGTCGGAGGACTTGAGACGCAAAGGGGAATTGACCACGACGACGATGACCTGGTTCGAGTCCTGGGAAAAGCAGTTCCAGAAATCAGGTAAGACAAAAACAGAAACCAAAAAAAAAAAAAACGGTGAAAATGTGGTAAAATCCGAAAACGTGGTAAATATCAGACGAAGGCTTTTCTTTTTCTGGACGGCTTTTGTAAACCGTTGGTTGGGTTTAGGGAAGTATGTGGGTGGGTGGGTCAATCCGTAAAATTTGTTGGGTTTAGGGAAGGAGGAGGGTGGGTCAGTCGATTGGCCGGTCGTCCAGTCAATCATTCAGTCATTTAGTCAGACAGACAGACGGTCGGTCGACAGCGGCCTCTGGTGGGTTTACGCGAGAACAGCGCGGGCGCGAACGGCACTAGCAGTCTCCAGAAACATCCACGGGACTACGTTTTCAAAATGAGCCTGGGTTGGGAATTTCGATGAATTGCAGTTTCAATTACTTCCATATTAGCCTCATGAGGGAGAATAGGATGTTGCCGTTTGATAAGAACATTCTACACTGAAAAAAAAAAAATATTTGTTGGATTTACTAAATCTTTTTAAATCTTTTGCAAACAATTTAGATAGGCTGAATGTAAACAAAAAAAATTAATTTAGTAACTTAATTTATTTGTTTAAATTCAGCCCATACAGTATAAATTATTTGCAGTCACTTACCTTTAAATAAATGTAAATCCAATTAATGATTTTTTCAGTGTAAGAAATACTCAAACAGAAGAATCAATAATTAGCAGTATAGTGGTGTTTTTTTTTGCACAAAGCACTTTTAAAATATTCTGATTTTAATACTAAAAGTAAAAGCATTACACTTCTGAGTTCTTTTTTTTTCCCGTTGCGTGTGGTGAATTTAAATGACGAGTACTGTGAATCCACTGCAGTGATGGCTGATTGTCACCCGTCAGCTTAAGCCAAAGCCCTCAGGTGACTGGCTCTTTCCAGGCTGTATAAATGTTTAGCACTTCAGGTAAACTATTAGCTGGTGACCTGCCAGCAAACTGCCTACATGCCACATGCTGTCTGCTGACAGTGAGGCAGTATGTCAGTGTTCTCTGTCTGTCCACCACCTGACCACTGTCTCTGCTGCTCCACTTGGCCATCTGGCACCGCTCTCTCTCTCTCTCTCTCTAGAGACAGGATTAAGTGCACTCGCCTGTCAAGCAAATGACAACAGTTCTGCAAAAACTAAGAAATGAGTGTGAAAAACTGCTTAGGTAGAGTGCTGTTGTGTGTGTATGTGTGTGTGAGCTTTTCACACAGCAGCAAGCTCCTTGAGTGTCATTGGTTGTGCTAGTTCTCTCCCTTTGCCTCAAATTGTACGTTTTGGACATTGTGTTGGTATCAGCATGTTTTAGTAAAGTTAAATATTCGTGCATTTTTGTGGCACAGATGATATTACACCTTATTGCAACTCTGCAAGTACATTAATGTGCTATGGTGATGCAATTTTCAGAGAATGACTGCAAATGCACAGTTTTAGGTTTTATATGAATCTTTCTCTCTTTTTTGGCCACAAAATATCATGACTTCACTTTATCCTGCACTGTAAAAAATGATATGGCAAAGTCATGAAAACAGAACAAATATTTATGTTACTTTGACTTATTTTAATAAGTTAATAAGTTTAGCTTAAAGAGCCTCTATTACACATTAAAAAGGGTCATATTTTGGTTTTATGGGTGTCCAACATACTGATATGCATGCAAGGTCAAAAAACACTCATGGTGTTATAATATGAATTTATTTTTACCTAATAATTAGAGGTGTGAACCTACACTGGTCTCACGGTTCGGTTACGATTATTATGCCATCGATTCGGTTCAATTCGAAATCTTGGTGCATCACGGTGCATTGTCGATGCTTTCCCCAAACACAGTTTTATATTTGGGGGTGGGGGGCTGTCTGTATAAACACACACATAGACACACAGCACCAAGCAAGCGACACAGCATCATGCTCTCTCTCATTCACACACATACACGCTAGGGATGGGCGATATGGCCTAAAATCCATATTGCGATATACATTGCAGCCTCTTGCGATAACGATATATATTGCGATATATAAATTATAATAGAACCATTTCAGAACAGGTTACATAGACCCTTAGGAAAGCCAAACTGCTATTTTTTGTTAAAGAAATAAAGAAATGTTGCATGTCATTTTGAGAACATTTATTGTGCAAAAGCAAAACTGTAATTAAACAACACAATGTTGCAGTTAAATAAACTAAATGTAGTGCCTTTTAGATAGAAAGACTTTTCTTTTAAGTCCTTGGTTCCTAAATGCCAAGTTGCAGAGAACAAAAAAACTGGTGTCTTTTTAGTTAAGGAACTTACACTGTACTGAAATTACTTCCAGTATTAAATTAGTCAAATAAAATTGTGTATTGCAGATACTTTAAATAAAAACGTATTTCTAACCTGCAGCCTAAGGTAACACATTTGATTTTGAACATTTTATTCTCCTAATGAAATTAAAACTGGTGTCTTGATCTGCTCTTTCTCTCTCTCTCCCTCACTCTCTCTCTGTCTGCGTGCTGCTGAGAGGTTGAGACGCACCAGACAAAGTTTGCTTATAAAGTAATGCAAAAATGAATACAATTAATATCGAAAGCGAAAGCAGATTCTCCGGGGAAAATGTATTGTCACCCCAAATAATGAGCTGGATTAGTCTATTTAGTCTTCGCGCTCTTCTGTATCCAGCGCATCTCTGTGGGTCTGCATGCAGAGCATGCGAGTCTGTGGCAGAGTGTTCTCAGTTTCTCGCAAACACAGAACCGGGCCGCCCCAATAATATATCGGCCGCAGCCAAATGGTCGCACTGTTGTTTATTCAAGATGATGCGTTGCAGCCGGCTGCAGCTCATTGCTCTTAATTTGCGGGTAGATTGCGTCATCAAACATGCTTTATCGCGATAGTGCAATAGAATTAGAATCTCTATCGTAGGCCAATTTTGTATCGTTTATATCGCATATCGTTTATATCGCCCATTACTAATACATACACACAAACATAGACAACAACACACAGCATCGCTCTCTCATTCACACACATAAACACACACACACACACACGTGCTTGCTCGCTCGGGAGCGATATTGTTAGACCGACCGCTCCCGTTCAACTTACACCAGAGTTACCGACCGCTCCCGCGCTTTATTCGGAAATTTATTACCGCGCTGCAAGAAATCTGGTCTGGTCCAGCAGCTCCTGCCTTACAGCCACGGGAATGCAGACCTCTATCCCGAAGTATCGCCGTATCAGCCGAGAGGAGAGGAAAAGTCACGCCAGCAGGTCAAATGGGCCACAGCGAGAGAAAGAGAGAGAGAGAGAGAGAGAGAGAGAGAGAGTAATGGAGTTTACTTTCATTCTCTCAATCACAGTGAAATAAGGGCTTCTGCTGTAAGTGTCAGTGAAAGAGTGTCCAGAAAACACACACGCAGTGAAATTGTGCACAGTTTGTGCGTCAAGTAGGTGAAGCGTTGTAAACACTCGCGCTCGCCTCCCTCGCCATAGTAAGCTACCGCGACATAGCGCATAGGAGATAAATGACGTCATACATAATAACCGGTTATGATTATTACTGAACCGATACCGAATTGTCCGCGTCTGCATTGCAGTGCACCGAAGAAACAATTAATTTTGACACCCCTACTAATTATCCTTATTAACCTGATACAGTACGAGCGGTTACAAGTAACAAAACATGTAGATCATTTCTATTTGCAATCATTGCTGTGGCACCTCTTGCGTGAAGTGTTATATGTTCTCAGGGCTTACCTGTACTCTGCTTTGCCCTACGATCACATCCCCAGCCGGGGGGTTGTAGCGCTCACCAGCGCTCCTCCTCTGTCCTCTGACAAGCTATCTCTGCGGGCTCCCATCGCGCTCACCCTGAGCCTTCGTAAGACTTTCCAGTGCTGCGCACCAACCTGAAGCCCAGCGTGCAGCAGCCTGCCTTTGTTTGACTTTGTGCCTAATAAACCATCCTTATTTTGCCCGCACCCCTGGTGTATTGTCTGTCCATTACAAGATGGAGGAAGAAACTAATCCATGAGCTGTGTACTGATAGTTCCTGTCCAGCTCTGTCAAAGTCTTCTACATCAGTAGTGTTTTCTGATCCTTCCTTTAACAAACGGCTGATGAATCTCCCATTGTTAGCTTACCCAATTCACCTACAGTACATGTCTTTAGACTTGTAGGGGAAACCGGAGCACCCGGAGGAAACCCACACGAACACAGGGAGAGCATGCTTTTCTCACTTAAAGTTAGAGCTGCACGATTCTGGCTAAAATGAGAATCGCGATTATTTTGCTTAAAATAAAGATCACAATTTTCTCACGATTCTATAGGTGTAAATCAAAGGTTAATGCACAGTAAAGTGATGACATCAGAACACAACCATTAATAAATCTGAAGTTGAATTATTATGTTTGAGACACATGCTTGCAATCTGTCACTGACAACATTATTAGACTATTTTTTACTGGTAAAATCAGACATCTGTCAGATTCCCTCTTGCATTATATTCAACTTTATACAGGCTAGAGTAGTTATACTGACACTGTTAAACATTTATTCTCATGCACAAGACTTTGTTTTCGCTATGAAAGGAAAACATATTAAAAGCTTGTCGTAATCATAACTCTCAAATGCGATATGATCATTTAAATAATGTGCGCGTGCTTTAGGTTTCATTTTCACTGCTAAACGCGGTTCTCCGCGTGGCTCATAACGATCACTCTGTACCACAAACTGCATGTTATATACAACTTTATTACCTGTTATTCACACCTTATGCAGGTTCTGTTTACTTAAGTATACTTCATTCAAAGGCGTGCGCCCGCCCTCTCTGTGGTAACAGCTCACGACACGGTCAGCTCACGTCACGTGTGATTTCGCGGCCGTGAATACATTATTACATTAAGACAGAAATGATATTTTTGGGTGATTTATACTTTATATATACAGTATGTGACTCTTTCAACACTATTTGGAGGTGTCTATGTTGCTAAGCTACGTTTGTAATACAATGTGAAGACTTGTGCGGCCGCCTTTCTTCTCTCCTGAACTTAAAAATATGATTGGCAGAATCGTAGAAATGCTGGATTAAGATCGTCTAGGGGGTCGAATCGAGATCGCGATCATTTAACGATTAATCGTGGAGCTCTACTTGAAGTTTTTTTTTTTTTCTTGCTTCTGGTACAAATATCTAAATAATTTGGAATATATTTTAGAAGCATTCTGAATATTTAAAAGCATTTTCTAGACAAACAAAAAAGAAAGTTTTTAAGTCAAGCAAGTTAAGCTAGTTTTTTCCTTAAAACAAGCAAAATAATCTGCCAATAGGGTAAGTAAAATAATCTTAAACATGTAATCTTACAAAAAGAGTTTGCTAAGAAGAAACTCACTTAATTTTGACCTATTGTTTCTGAAAACAAGATAATATTTGTCACATGTCTACACTGTAAAAAATAAATCCGTAAAATTTACGGTAAAAAAAATGGCAGCTGTGGTTGCCAGTATATAACCGTAAAAAATACGGTAGGCTACAAACCGTAAAAGTAAATTCTCATTTTTACAGTAAACTACCGTATTTTATTAATTTATAGAGATAATGTCTGTATTTTAAATTAGCAACATCTACACATCTTTTGTTACACAGATAGACATAATAACACAGCCATATGCAGGTGATGATGAGAAAGTTCATACATAACGAACCAAAGCTCATCACAAAGTACTTTTCCCACAATCCGAAAAGTGTATCAGTTTCAAGAAGGTGCTCAGTGTCATTCACACAGCTACTAAACACCAGTATGGTAACACTCATAAAATTAAAGTCATGAAATAAACATTGTTTATCAACATTAGATGTAACATAACTCACTAATATACATCACTGATGGGGAAACAATTAAAAAGATCCATAGTAATGTCAACAAAAAAGCATAAAAAGTGATGTGCCATGCAGGGAATTCTGGGAAAGTCAATTTACGGTTATTCGCCGTATATATTAAGGAAACATACTGTTAACCAGGTTACGGATTTGCCTCTTGGTTTAAGAATTCTGAGATATTTGGCCTAAAAACAATAGTAGCGTACTTGTAGCGTACTTAATATAAAACAAAAGTAAAAAAAAACGAGAAAAAAAATTAGAACATTTATTTAAATCAAACAAATAAAGTGAAGCTCTTTTTTAGCAAAGGGAGGATTGTCTTTATCAAATTAAGTCAATTATATTAGATACAATTAGTAAAGTAGATTTGTATTTTTTTTCAGTAATATTTTTACTCAGGCCTACTTTGTTTATCAAATTATGCTACTTCCTATAATTATATAAGCATTGCTAGTTTTTATTGTTTTATTTTTAATGAACTATAATTATTTTGTCTACATCTTCGACAAATTACACAAATATAATTCAATGAAACACTTTATTTATCTAACAATAACCAATGCTACTTTATTACATTTACAGTACAGGCACGTTTACTCCTTTTCAACCATTATGCAGGATTAAAGATGCCTGTTGTCATTGACTGATGAGGGTTGCTTAATCTGCTGAAGCGCTGTCAAATAGGTTAAACAATCTAAGATCACTATAAAAGAAGGGTTGATATAAAAGGCAAAAGAATGCATGCACATTTTCTTAATACTACTATCAAAGCAAAAGACTGATGAAAATCTAGGATATTTTACTATTGATTATTGTAGGATATTTATAAATGTAGAAAAACAAAAGTCTGTGCTTTTAATGCAATGCGGAATTATTTTACATTATACTGTATAAACTGAAAAAAAAAAAAAAAAAAGCTTTTCTTGCTTAGAGTTTTTGTTTTATTTCTAGTCCAAATACAGTTTAAGTCAGAATTATTAGCCCCCCTGAATTATTAGCTCCTGTTTATTTTTTTTCCCCAATTTCTGTTTAACAGAGAGACGATTTTTTCAACACATTTCTAAACATAATAGTCTAACCATTATTTTAGACTCTTTAGATTTTAGATTTTATTTCTAAACACAATTAATAACTCATCTCTAATAACTGATTTATTTTATCTTTGCCATGATAGCAGTACATAATATTTTACTAGATATTTTTCAAGACACTTCTATACAGCTTAAAGTGACATTTAAAGCCCGAAATCGGTTAATTAGGTTAACTAGACAGGTTAGGGTAATCAGGCAAGTTATTGTATAATGATGGTTTGTTCTGTAGACATTCGAAAAATATATATAGCTTAAAGGGGCTAATAATTTTGACCTTAAAATGGGTTTTAAAAAATTAAAAACTGCTTTTATTCTAGCCGAAATAAAACAAATAAGACTTTCTCCAGAAGACAAAATATTATCAGACATACTGTGAAAATCCCCTCTGTCTGTTAAACATCATTTGGGAAATATTTAAAAAAGAAAAAAAAAATTAAAAGAGGGGCTAATAATTTTGACTTCAACTGTATATCAAAATTCTAAAATCAATCAGCATTTTCTATTAGTAAAAAAATATTGTTTTGTTTTCATAAATAGCAAGTCAAAATTAAGGAAGCTTTTTTCTAAAAACAAGCTAAAGTATCTGTCAATGGGGTCAGTAAAATAATTTCGTATTTGGTTTGGAATAAGAATACTCTACTTGCTCGCTGCAGAGCCACTTGGGTGGAGCTCACTTGCAATGAGGGGAAGCTCGAGCTCCAGCTCCTCCTCCTAAAAGCTGTTTTAATAGGTGCGTTCGACTTCATGCAGCGCTGCGCAGACTGATCGAAATCTGACTTAAAGTGGTGCATGCTGGTTAGAAATTTTGTCCGACTTGACGCTGCGCCAACGCCATGTGACTGTCACATGTGGCATTAAAGTAGCAGCCGGTGCTGCATCTGAAGAGCGACTGCAGGAGCTGCGATGATGACACTGATATTACACAATAGGCTGGATTCACCGCATGACAACACCCGCATGTGTTTTGTGTTTATTATTGTTGTTTTTTTTGTAGTTTTACTTGGTCTGATGCTACTCACTAACCTTGTTGCTTTTGGTCTTTGGGCTGCTTTGCTCATTCTGCCTCTGGACTGCTTTGCTCATTATGACTCTGAACTGCTTGGCCCCTAAATGGCTGCTTGAAGCTATGTTTATTATTATTATTATTTTGCTTGTAATAAGAAAAATCTCTCTTAGTTTTGGCTTATTACTGAAAACTAGATAATATTTTTATAGAAAATTATTCTTGTGTTAAGATTTTTTTTTTGATAATTGGACTTTTTATTTATGTACATTTTTATTTATTTATTTACTTACTATTTTTGTTTGTTTATTGTTTTAATGTAATTATTTTTATATATTTATTTTTTTATGTTTTCTTGTTTTTTATTTGTTTATATTTTTGTTGTTTTTATTTATATAATTTATTTATTTATTATTTTTGTTTGTTTATTAATGTAATTGTTTTATATTTATTTATTTATGATTATTTTTATTTGTTTATATATTTTGTTGTTTTTATTTATGTATATTTTTATTTATTTATTTAATTATTGTTTATTTGTTAAAGTAATAGTTTTATTTATTTTTAATTAATTACTTTATTTATTTATTATGTTTGCTTGTTTTTTATTTATTTATATATTTAGTTGTTTTTATTTATGTAATTTTTTATTTATTTATTTGTTTATTTATTATTTTTGTTTGTTTGTTAAAGTAATTATTTTATTTATTTTTATTTATTTATTTATTATGTTTGCTTGTTTTTTATTTGTTTATAAATTTTTGTTGTTTTTATGTAATTTAATTATTCATTTATTCGTTCGTTCATTCGTTATTTATTTATTTATATTTGCCTATTTATTAATATAATTATTTCTTTATATTTCTTTTTTATTTATTAACCTCTCTTAGTTTTGACTTATTATTACTGAAAACTAGACAATATATTTTACTTTTCTAGAAAATTATTCTTGTGTTAAGATTTTTTTAGATAATTGGAATAGAAACAAGACAAAAACTCCAAGTTAGAAAGCATTTTTTTGCAGTTTAAAACTTTAAAGGTGAAAAACGTTACACAGCAACCTTTTGATAAACAAAATATATATAAATAAATCAAGCCAAATTTATTTCTTTTATTATTGTTATTTCTTTTTCTTTTTTTTTTCAAAAATTTAACATAAAGCGCTTAAATCTTTTTCTGTGTTTTCATTCTAATGAGTTGTTTTGGGCGACGCAGTGGCACAGTAGTGCTGTCGCCTCACAACAAGAAGGTCGCTGGTTCGAGCCTCGGCTGGGTCAGTTGGCGTTTCTGTGTGGAGTTTGCATGTTCTCCCTGCGTTCACATGGATTTCTTCCGGGTGCTCCGGTTTTCCCCACAGTCCAAAGACTGTGATACAGGTGAATTGGGTAGGCTAAATTGTCCATAGTGTATGTGTGTGAATGATTGTGTATGGATGTTTCCCAGGGATAGGTTGCAGCTGGAAGGGCATCTGCTGCGTAAAACATATGCTGGATAAGTTGGCGGTTCATTCTGCTGTGGCGACCCCGGATTAATAAAGCGACTAAGCTGAAAAGAAAATGAATGAATGAGTTGTTTTGGACATTCCCGGCCAGACCAACTGAAAAGTCAATGCTTTTTTATTCAAGTTTGCTTCATATTACTAGGTTTATTTACAAAAACTAGAAAGTACTGACATTTTACAAATACATAAATACTAATATTTAACTCTTTCCCCTCAGTTCATTTATTACATGAAGTAAATGTGTAAATATTAAACATTTTAAAGAGGGAATTCTATGTATCTTTGACATTTAACATTACAATTAAAAAATGTTAACAGTAGAATTATTTTTTATTTATTTTTATCACACCAAAATCATTTTTCCCCCAGTGTGGTCTGGTTATCTCAACAATAGAGTGATCATCAACACATTCAGTCTAAGATTTGTGTATACTGAGATGCTTCTGAATAACTGCGATCCTACATAAATAGGACACGTAGTTTGCAGAGTTATTTTGATTACTTATTGTTTATTCTCCAGTTCAGCATAGCACCATGGTATTTTTATACATGGCAAATGCGTCATACGCTTTTAAACAGTCTTTGAGGCAAAAGCCACACAATAACTGCATGTTTTAAAAAAAAGATACAAGGGCAAATCCTTACGAAACTCGCCTTTGTTGCCTACGATGACATGATTTGTGGTGGTTTTGTCCAGATGGGGACTTTTTGTGCTTTTCTGAGAGATATGTTGCCATGGCAATTGGAGCAGTTCAGCGCTGAACAAAGTAAAACTGCTAAAAGCAACAGAAGCATGTGATTTTGCTTAAAGTTATTTATTTATTTATTAAAAATTTTATTTCATTCATTCATCCATTTGTTTGTTTATTTTTGTTTATTTCTTTTTGTTGTACGTTTTGTATTACTTACTACTAATTATTGTATTTATTTATTATTTTTTTATTTGTTTATTTATGTATTTATCTAAGTAAGATATAATTTATTTATTAATATATTTTTAATATAATCAATTTTTAATTTGTTTATGTATTGTTTTTGTTTTTTATGCATTTATTTATTTGTTTGTTTTTTGTTTGTTTTTAATCTACATTTTGTATTTATTTAAGTTATTTATGTTATTCAAGTTATTTAAGCTATTTATTAAGTTATTTATTTATTTATTTATTTAAGTTTTTATTCCATTTATTTATTTGTTTGTTTATTTTTAACTTGTTTATTTATTTGTTTGTTTATTTTTGTTTTTATTACTTAATTATTGTAGTAATGTATTTATTTATTTGTTGATTTATGTATTTATCTAAGTTTTTATTTATTCATTTATTAATAAGGTTTGTTTTAATTTAATATGTTTTTTGTTTGTATTTATCTATGTCAGTTATTTATTTATTAATAAAAGTTTGTTTTAATTCAATTAAGTTTTAATTAAATTAATAAGTTTGTTTTATTGTAATTAAGTTTTAATTAACTTGTTTAATCATTCGTTCATCATTGATTCATTGATTTGTTTAATTTATTTGTTTATTCATGTAAGTTTTAATTAATTCATTTATTTATTTGTTTGTTTATTTATTTACTTATTTTTTTAAAGTTATTTAAGCTATTCATTTAAGTCAGTGATTTATTTAAGTTATTTATTCATTTATTTAAGATTTTTTTATTCATTCGTTTGTTTATTTATTTTGTTGTATGTTTTTATGACTTATTTATTGTATTCATTTATTTATGTAATTATCTATGTAAGTTTAAATGTATTTCTTTATTCATTAATAATTTATTTATTTATTCCTTCATCATTCATTCATTCATGCATTTGTTTGTTTTTAAAATTATTTATTTTTGTTTAGGTTTTTATTAAATTATGTGTTTATTTATTTATTCGTTTGTTTATTTGTTTTCTTGTATTTATTTGTTTATTTATTCATTTAAAATCTGCATTTGCTCAGACTGAATAAAAGGTTAAGCTCATACAAAGATTTAAAAACACAGCTGAACAGATTAAGCCTTCAGAGAGTTTATGCTCATATGTCAAGTGCTTTACTCATGGTCGAAAACACAAGAATTGACATGTTTTTGTTGTGTTTCTGACAAAAAAAGATGGAGGCTGAGTACTCTAGAGCTGACAAACATGTCTGTGTTTAAAGGAAGGGTGTGAAAACTGCCTATTTTAAGCCAAATGAGAAAACGCAGACAAACACAAGACACACACACACACACGAACACAACCAGCGGCTCTAATGCTCCCACACTTGCACTTTAAAATGAATTAAGATTAAGATGCGATCACATCCAAAGAGGCTGAACATGAATAAGATCACTCCCATCATTGCAATTAGTTGATCATCTCAGGCCATTGAGAATTACATGACTACATTTAGCATTTCAGGCAAATAAAATTAGCTTTTCAATTGAACATTTAGTTTGGAGCGAAGCATTGAAACGGTCATTAAAGGGCATCTATGATGAAAAATCTATTTTTCAAGCTGTTTTGACAGACATGTATGCAGGTATAGTGTATATACTGTCATATTGTAGTGATATAAACACACCCAGTCCTTTTTTTCAATTTAACAACACAAAAACGGTGGACCAATTGGAGCGGTTTTCAGACCTACCGCAACTTGACGTAGGAGTGCGGTCCCCCCGCCCACTGATTTGATTGACAGCTGCGTATTAACATGTCTCTGTGTTTATGCGTATAATCATATCAACAAGACGGGACGTGTGCAAAGCAACAAATGTACAGGGTCGGCCCTGTCTGCTAAATGACTAATTGTAAATGTAAATACTTCTTTATTTAGGCTTTTTATTAAGTGTCTGGACTAGAAACAAGCGAAAGCATTAAATGTTGGGTTATAACTAGAGTTGGGCGATGTTAACCAATTTAGCATCGTATGGTGTCTAATGTGAAAAATCGCGATGGACGATGGAATCGTCTTCATAGGCGGAGGTGAATAAATTATTTATGAATAATCAATATAACGAATAACGAATTAATTATTTGTAGCCTACCGTTTCAACTAGCTGGTCTTTGTTTTACCCATAACCAAATCATAAATAAATAAAGATAAGTTACACACAAATTACCACCTGTAAATCACTTTTTCCGCGGGACTCTGGCATGAGTAGGCAGAGTGATCCGTGTCAGTCATTTGTTTGGTGCGGTGGATGGCGGAGGGGTGTCGCGGACGAAAGTGATCGGCGCGGGGGTTGCTCGCGGACAAAAGTGAGCGGACAGAAGGTGTCGCGGACGAAAGTGAAGAGGGTTGGAAGAGGGTTTAACAACTATAGTGAGACGCGATCCACTATCATCCTTGATAAACTGTTCAACGTACAATGTTCTCTGGAGCTCAGACGAGCGCATGACAGTGTGTGTGTGTCTGTGGCTGTGTGTGTGTGGGTGTGGTCACATGATGTGCGTTTTCAGCGGACGGAGGGCTGTTCAGAAATGCTAGGTGAAACACCAGTGTGGACGTGGGTCATTTTTGTTCTAAAATGCCATCATAAAAGTAAGCTGTATTAGTGTAGGCGGGGCCTGAGTGTGTATTTTTCACGAGCAGGTTTGCGACGGGGGCGGGGCGATGGATCGCGATGCCAGCTCAGCATCGTGATGTCTATCGGCTATCGCTATTGGCGATGGACGATGGCATCGTCTAACAGCCTAACCCTAGTTATAACTGATTCTAGCTCAGCTGACTCTCATTGATTAATGATCTGGCTTGTAACCACCCATCTAGTTTGAATAAAGCCTCTCCCAGTCTCACAGGGCAGTGAAACACCAAGGATGGATGATCACAGCTTTGAAAGGTAACACTTGCATATTTATGGGGAAACTGGGGCACTTATAATACTTGCCACCCCCAAAAATCTAAACTTGTCTAAACTGAAACGTTCTTGCAGTGTTAGATGGCCACTAAGGATTGTATTTATGCGTATTGCTATGGGTCAACACCTCCTCACTGAACAGTCTCTAAAAAACTGGAGGTCTTGCATATTTGTTCCTCTCCGTCAGTAAAGGTTGAGGGTTATCTAACCCCAGGCTGTTAGTTTTGCCTCTTCAGGCTGTTAGTTTTGCTTATCTTGAATGGCAGCGCTCCTGATGCAGTGAAGTGCAGTCGGGATACAGAAAACTGAAAGTTTGCTTGTTTGAATAAGCAGAGAAAGTGCAGATGAAAAAGCAAGTATTGAAAGAATCACACTGAACCTGGCAGCAAATTAAGTCACAGATTTCAAGCAGAAACGTTGCTCAAAAAAAGATGATATGAACAAACAAATTAAAGCAAACTCAAACCTGCCTGTCACACAAATAAAAAGGAAAAACGTGGGTTGATGAATCATTTGGTTGGAGAGGAAAAAGAGCCAAAGGTGGAGGAAGAAGACAGGTTGCGTTAAACATTATATGGCAGAATGTTCTCTTATTTATGTCAAGGCCTTTGCTTGAAGTAGTATAATTAGACACAAGGGTGCATGCGGTTGAGTCTACTACCTCACATATCTGCTCTTTTCATTTCAATTAGGTTCCCTGATGTCAAACCGCTGCTTCTGACACCTACAAAAAAAAATATCACAGGAACATTTACATGCCTATCTATTGTCTAAATGTCTAAAAGACATTTTTCACACTGGTGGTCCTTCTCTCAACCCACAGAGGTCATTACATCTACACATGCAAGATGTTCTTTAGTTTCTTGCCAGCTATGATGTTGTAGGAGGTCACAGTCATAATGAGAAATCGCTCACTATGGGATATTTTCTGTCTCACCACCTACTGCTTCAATGCAGCACACCATGCATTACATGGTTTTGTGAAACTAAATTAGAAAGTATAAATCAGGGACTAAGCCGAAGGAAAATTCATGAATGAATAATATGAAAATTTTGAGAACAGCTTATACTACATGCGTGTAATAATCATGTACGCCTGGGTGGTAGTGATGGGTCGTTCTTCGATTTGTTATTTTTGAATGAATCATTTATGTGACTAACACTGAGTCCTCTCAGGGAGAGATTTGTTTATTTTCGCATGTGCACATTGTGCATATGGAGGAGAAGATTGATTTCTTTTTTGAGTCTTCTATAGGGTTTGAGTCATCCGTTCATCACCTGCCACATAATCACATGTAGTCAGAGCCAGAAAAGGATTTGATTCATTCTAGCTAATCATAGACAAAAGGTAAACAATGAATGATTTAAAAAAATTATTTAAATTAATGGTTTTGATGTGATCAACTTTGGGCAAGTTGTAGATGTGTCCAGAAGCAATTTGTAACATGTTTTTATTTCTTTTTTTCTTTTTAGACATACACAAAACAAAAATACAAACACAACATAAAAATGCCTGACAAAAATTATGCCTGACATAAAATGTAAAGCCATAAGCTATTATGTAACAAATAATATAATATAGCAGGAAGAGTGAGAAGTTTGATGAAAACAGAACATAGAATGACATAATGTCCGTAATGACATTCATTCACATGAGTTTCAAAATGTCACATAAAGCAAGGTTTATATTGTCCAAATATGGTGACCAAGTACGAATAAATGTATCAGTTGTGGAAACATTTGTAACAGTTGTAACATTATGATATTTTGATGATATTTTGAATGAAATGACTCGAAAAAAAGATTTGGTTATCTCAATAAAAGCGACTCCAAGGTCCGAGTCTGTAAAATGATCGAACCTTGCCATCACTACTGTGAGGGTCATTATTGTGCCTCATTGTGGGCCTCATTAACAATCTGCCATGGAAACGAGAATCAACTTATGACAAGGTTCACATGTGAAACATACAGACAATCCCATCATATGAACGTACAGTATGTTGATAAATGTGACAACAGAAAATAAT
The DNA here is from genome assembly GCA_903798195.1 of Danio kyathit. NCBI lineage: Eukaryota > Metazoa > Chordata > Actinopteri > Cypriniformes > Danionidae > Danio > Danio kyathit. The sequence continues at coordinate 54,342,673 of LR812535.1, forward strand.
CATAAATTGTTATAACGAATGTGATCTTTCACCAAACACCTGTTAATCACGTTTCAAAGGTAATGCATACAATTAATATATCATAATATAATATTAAAGTAATGAAAAAAGACAAATCACACCAAACTCTCAATTTTTGCTTGCCAGTCAAAAAAAGGAAAGAAATTATAAGTCATTTTACTGTAGTTATTATCTTTTAGATATCCAAAAAAAAAAAAAAAAAACTTGTATACTGAGCTAAGACCAGATGTGAGATTTGTTTATAGTTAAAGCTCACGTCCATATTGATAAATCCCAATTTTTGCATTCAAATGGCCAGTTTTCTCTCATGTGTTTGCTTGATAAATAAGGCCACTTGTGCTCGAAGGCACTTCCCAGCAGACACACAATGTCATAAGATGTAAATATTATGTTAGATTTAGGTCGCCAGCGTCTAAGGACAATGTTATTTTGAAATCCAATAACGATATGAAATGACGTTGATATTTTGTTAAATTTAGGTTGTGATGGAAAGTGAGCAAAATTCAGCGTCGAGCCAACATCTTAAACCAACGTCATATTGACGTCAAATACTGACATTTATTCGTCAATTATGGCAACCAAAATCCAATGTCTAATAGACGTCATGTTGGTAATGTCCAAACAAAGTCAAGATCTAACATCATTAGACGTTGCGTTGGAAAGTAACCAAAATGCAACGTCGGGTCCGATGTTGGACATTGATGCCAGCCTGACGTTGTGTTCAGACAATTTTCATTTGCAAACAAACTGCAACATCCCACGACGTTGGGATACAATGTCAATCTGACGTCATGTTGACGTCCTGTGCCTGGCTGGGTTGGTACTGCTTGAAAACATTGCATTGCATGCTCTAAGAGTGTTTCTACTGGCACATTGCGAGCATAGAGGAGCGAGCGTTTTCAATTCATTTATATAGAAGATTAGCATTCTGTATGCATGATCTAAAAATGCAATGCTACAATGGAAATGCACCATAATGAGTCTTTAGAGAGAACACCAATATAGTTTGTTTGCTGAGATTAACAAATGGCTGTCCAGGTTCTTTAGGTTGCCCAGATAATTCCTTTTTTGATTTATGCAACATTTTTAAATAGCACATTTATTAAGTTCTTTTCTTAGTCTTTGGCCCAATTCCAATTCTACCCCTTAGCCCTTCCCCTTACCCCTTGTTTTGCTCATTCACGTGAAGGGGTAGGGGTGTCCCAGTTCTCTTTAGCCTGAAGACTTAAGGCTAATGGGAAGGGCTAGATAGACCTTGAAACAGAGATTTTTTATAGGACCACACTCAAAACCAAAGGGGTAAGAAATTTTCCTAGAATACACAATGGCTGCAGACGGACGTCAGGAGATGCACAAATTAGTATTTTTTTCTCATTATTGCGAATTTATACAACAAACAAGCATATGTTTTAAAACATTCATAATGGAGTTTGTGTTTTACTGTTTACGGTTTTTTAAACCACTAAATTTCGATATCTATAATCCGTAATAGTAACTCCTGTATAGTCTGTCGCTCTGACACTCGAATACCCTGTCAGAAAAGTCGAGTGGCTGGGAATGTGCTTTTTACAGTGTCTGCTATAATGTTAATGCTGTTTTCTTGTGTTTACATAGATGAATATGGCCAAGGTGTAAATGCACAGTACAGTTACGATCTTATTGCCATATATCATTATGATAACATGATATTGTTGCCTTCAGTAATTTCCTAAAGATAAATACCAAAAAAAAAAAAAACGTAACTGGAATAACTACAGCAGTAGTGATCATTGATCTCATATGAAGCAAGAGATTGCGATGACATATGATGACATGTGCAGATGTTGTAGTGGTGTCTCATTTCTTAGGGGTAAAGTTTGAAGCAATTCCACCTCACATTCTGTTTCAAGGGTCAAGGGGAACGGGAAGGGGTAGGGGTACAAAAATAGAATTGGGATTGGGCCTTAGTCTTCTTAGGTTTTTGTTTTTGGACAAGTGGCACTTTGTGGAAAGCATTTATATGGAGCTGGTTTTGTGTATGTATTATGGAGTTTAATTAAATAAGTCTCTAAATTCACTAAATATGCCTTCAAATATGAAATATATAACTTTAAATATGAAAAATAAATGCAATTTTCCTGTGAATGAGACCCAATGTTTGCCAAGGATATGTCTGAACTATATATGTCCTAAATCAGGGCTATTCAATTAGTTTGTCATGGGGGCCGGTTTATAAAAAGCATCCCAAACGAAGGGCCGGAGAGATATGACTTGCTTTACGAGTGATAACACAACAGCAATATAAGAGCCCATATATGTTGTATTTTTGCTCCTTAAGACACCCACGTTGGCTTTTTCTACATTAAAATGTTAATATATTGTATTTTGAAACTACATAATATCATTGCATTGTACAATAGACTTTTTTTTTTTTTTTTTACAAACATTCAAATGTTGTATTTCAGAGCACAACAAAAGCAGTGCATTGCTGAAGTAGGCTTCTTCTACATTCAGACACATTCATATGTTATGTTTTGAACTGCATAACAATTAGGGATGAAACAATTATAGATTTTGGTTGTACAATTATATAGTCTGAAGAATAATCATGGTTGACGGTTATCACGTCTAATGTAAATTCAAGCTTTATATTAGGTAAGTAGCTATTTAGATGAACTGTTGTTGCCATCTGCGTTCATGCATACATAATCATCTTAATATTAATTCTTCTAACATATCTTTTGTTTACACTGCACGGAAAGGCATGCAGAACTCTCACCGTGAGATGTTTTCTACTGCGCGCGCCTGCTAAGACACAAGCGCGTTGCTCTGCTTGTGCCGCATATTGTCATATATTCTTACATTAGAAACAACAATCTTGCAAGCGGAAAAGACGTGATATGGGAACGGCCGCTGCTATAGTTAATCCGGTGTGCGGGCGTATTAGCCTCAGTGTACATACTTGAAACTTTAAACTAGGGCACAGTTGACAACTTGGCATAAATTTGTTTAATTGCAGCAGTTTCGTTTTGTTCCGTGCAACAGAAATGCTGCTTAGAGAAGCCTTTACGATTAATTGTGACGAATTAAAGCGCAGTTAATAGCGAAATCGGCGAATCGTTGCATCCCTATTGATGATATCAGTGCATAGTACAAAAGGACTTTTCTACAAACATATCCAAATATTTTTGGCTGCCCGCGCCACTTCCTGAATGTCAGGTGACTCACGCTCTGCGCAGCTTGCAGCTCGTGCTGTATTGAACAGGCGCACCTCACTTCATAACTATAGCGGCCGTTTTTCGAACTAAATTTATTTTTGATGTCTTGGTCACACTATTTGGAGGGCCGGAACAAATTGCCTCCCGGCACCCGGGCCGCCAATTGAATAGCCCTGTCCTAAATGAATCCATCCCAATTCCATCCCATGAGCAAATCGTACTAATTTGTATAAATTAGATCGTATTAATTCATACGAATAAGCCAGTAAATCAAAAAGTTACGAATTGCCGTGAGATTGCGTTGGGATATTTTCCCCAGCACTAAGGGTTCATGAGTTGGTGCACTCCTATGGCTGTAGCAGGATGGCCATCTGCCAGCCAACAATATGCCAGAGTATTAGGTGGTTCATTGTCAGTTAATTCCACCAATTACTGTGGAACAAAAATGTCAATGTAAATTGATAATGGGCCCGTATTTTAAGAAAAATACAATATACTGTATTAGTGAAAACTTGGTATTGTTAAATCACTTGTTACCTTTGTAATGTTACATCAACTATCATATCTACACATTTTGAACAATTCGAAGAATCTCCCACTGTGGGTGATCTCCCATTTTCCTCTGGAAAGGAGTAGGTGGTAGCAAGTACTTCCCTGACGGCATTATACAGCAGAATAAACATTGTCCTTAGGGCAGGTGAAACAAAGACCTGTTCCCTTCTAGAATTGGCTCACCTTCTAGGGGCAGAAACACTTGAGCTTCTGCCAACTACTTGGCACTTTTAAGCTCTACCCAGACCAGAAAAGACAGAAACAGGTTTTCAACTATGTGATCACCCTCAGAAGTGATGTAGTAACAGTTGTGCCAGCTTGGTAGGAGGCCAGGCGTCCCTCAAGGTATCTTCTGTTAGCTAAGCATGACACAAACAAGGCAAATACAATCACTTCTCCAATTCCCCATCCATTCTGCGGGAAATTTGGCATGCTTACATTGGATGAAAAGTTCACCACTTGACTATCATGGTTCCTTAGTGATTGGTAGGTGTATTCTGGGACTACTGTGTCTTGGAAATGAGTGCAGGGCCTAATTTCAACCATTTGCGAACATCCACAGCATTATTGTCAGATGCTTTTTTTTTTTACCTCTGTGATTTAACCATTTGATGTGTACAATTATACTGGTGTGATTTTTAGATTTGTGTTAAGCCAGAAATAAGAGTCATGCAGAGCTTATCATAAATCACAATATTAGGTTTCTCAAACTAATTACATTTCATTTAGGTGGCATACATTTAAAGGGCCATGAAACCCCCATTTCAGCAGGGTGTTTTTACACCTCTAGTTTGGAAAAAGTCAGGAAAGTGGGTGTGTCCAGGCAAAACAAACACACAGACGCAGGAGAGAAAGACAGTGACTGTGTTTACATGGGCATCAGTTATCGAATTATTTGCCAAATTATTAATTTGCGGACTTTAACTGGAGTTTGGCACTTTCACTTTTATTCAGGAACATTTCATGCATGCCCTCGTGACAAACGAGATATTGGAAAGCAGTGATGCTTCGATTGATCAGTCACCGATCACGATCGGCCGATATTGGCTAAAAATAGCTTGATCGGCTAACTCCAAAAGCGCTGATCAAAAAAGACGATCACTTGACGTAAATTACTCGCACGACTTTTTCACACGTGCATGCAAGGCGCTCAGGTAAACAACAGCAGAGCAGAGCTTACCATTGGCAACATGAATTTGCCTTTTTCAAAGTGTCCAATAAAGATGTAAAGTTAGCCGTTTGCAATGTATGTCGTGATGAAATCCCTCAAGCAAGCAACGGCATTTTAACAGCACTAACATAATTTGGCATCTTAGTGCTTTCACACCTGCCTTATTTAGTTCGGTTGAATCGCACTAGAGTTCGTTTTCCCTCTTGGTGAAGTTCGTTTTGGCAGGTGAGAACGTAGCAATCGCACTCGGGTGCGCACCAAAAGCGCACCAAAAAAGCGTACCGAGACCTGCTTGAAGAGGTGGTCTCGGTACGCTTTCAAACGAACCCTGGAGCGGTTCGTTTGTGGTGAGAACGTGATCCAAACTAAAACGGACCCAACCGCAAAAAGTACTGCGCCTTTTTGGACTAATCCAGCTGCCGTAGTGCGATGCGCTATCTATCTTATGGGGTTTGGAGGAAAAATATTTGTTGACACCGCTTTACCAACAGTTTTAAACAGAGAGAGAGAGAGGGAGAGGGAGGGAGGGAGAAACATTACCTGATGGATTATTGGTGATATTTCCGAAAGATGACCATGTCGCAGTTTAGCTAAATTATTTCACGCCTTCTCCTAATTCTTTCGCCGATTGCAATGCATTAAAACATTGTTTTCCAGCCCCAGCCGCCCTTCATTCTCGAAATATATAGTTTGTCTAAAGTGATGCATACAAACTACATAGTATACTATGACCAGGGATACTGCGTCAGCCAGCGCAGCGACATTGTGTGTCTGCCAGTTTGTTTATTTGCGGTAGTTCCACGTGAATTCTGACCAATTGAAAAGCAGTTTAGGAAATGCGTTCAATAACATCTGGCCAGTGAGTGATGTAGATTTTGTCACATGACTGCATTTTGGTTCGTTTCAACTGGTTTGGACCAAAGCAATCAGTGTGGTGTGAAAGGGACCCAAAACGGCAGAAAAATGCTACAATGTATCATTTGTTGCCTTTGGTCCGGACCAAATGAACCGAACCACATATGTGAAAGCACCCTATTAGAACACGCCACACAACTAAATATGCAGCGTATAAGAATCCCTTAACAAGCCGACTGTGAGTGATTCATTTAAACGACGTGAATCATACAGCAGGGATAGTATGAGGTGGAAAGACATCGCGTTCTGAATTATGGAATTCATTTGCCTCTACGAACAACCTGTGATTATATGGAGTGCAGAAGCCTGTCCAATGTGTGTGTGTGGCACACGCTCTCCAGCTTGCTGTGCATGTATGGCAAGCCATTTTTACATTTAATCTATAACCCGTGCTAGTATTATTTCATGTTACTTGTGCTTATTTTTTAGATACTAGTATCTTTTCCATTAAATAGTTATGCTTATTCATTAGATACTAGTGCTGTTTTAAAAATATACTAGTGCTTACTCATTAGACACTAGTTTATTTTATTAGATACTAGTACTTATTCATTAGATAGTACTTATTAAATAGACACTAGTTTTTATTTATTAGATACTAGTACGCATTTTAATAGTGACTAGTAACTATTCTGTTGTTACTAGTAACAAATTAAAAAAAAATTCATTGATTTCTATGGGATCTCTCATTGAGATATCAACTGTTCAGTTTTGACTAGTGTGTATTCCAACTGGGACTAGTACATTTTTTTATGTACTGCTAGTTAATCATTAAGTACTGGTACTTATTAATTAGATACTAGTACTTATTCATTAGGTACTAGTACTTAATAGTTACATACTAGCATCTATTTAATGTACTAGTACTCCTTTTATTAGATACTAATTCATTTGTTTGTTCCTCCTTGTTTCTCTGCCTTGTTATTTAGGTAGGACAGCATTGGCTTACAGTAGCTTACCACATTATTTTATTTTTTGGATCTGATGTAGTTGGTTCCTCAACTACATCAGACGTTCATAATAATAACTGACAAAAACACTTGCCATATTGTCCTTTTTGGCATTTGCCAGTTTTGGTGTAACAAGTTTTACATTTTGCTGCCAATAATAAAATGTAATCAGTGTATTAAGAGGCTACATCCCATTAAGCTGATATGATGTGTGTTGGTCTGCCTAATCCCTCTTTGTTTGGAATAATTTTAAGTTACTCTGGCTTATTTGGGAAAGATGGCACACTTTATTGACTCATTGATTTTTTTGAATGGCCATTCTTCTGCTATTCTGTGATCGGCAGTGATTGGCAATCGGCAGATCATGGTTTTGGTAATCGGTGATCGACCCCAAAAATGCTGATCAGAGCATCTCTATTAGAAAGTGTAGTTTTAATGGAATGTTTGATACCGCACGGCGAATGGGAGAAAAAAACCTCTGCATTTCTCGGTAACTTATATGCACTCGGTAGGTAGCGCCAGAAAGCCGTGTGTGTATAACATTAGACTATCCTGTCAAAAAATGCGGCAAATTCTACACGACGATTTTATTGCAGAGTTTACATGTTTACACTCGGAGAGTAGCATGTACAGCGAATCTTTCAGCCCATAATATTGTAGTGATATTAACATACTGTAAACTTAGTAACTCAGAAATCATTTTGACTAAGGTCTGACTTTAAACACTGAAAGAGTACTGCTGACGATACAAACTAACTTTGCCGTCTGAATAAACATAAACAAAGACCACTGATCGCTTACTTACCAAATCTGTAGAGACAGGACAATCAACACATACAATACGCACCAAGATGGCGGCGCGTACACAACGCGAGGCTCAGCGTCTCTCCAGTTTCTGCAGTTTTGCAGTGTTTTTCCTGCTCATTTCGGGTCTGTTCGTGCAGAACAGTAATGCCTTTACATCGTACACCCGACAGGAGATTTTGGATATTGGTTTGTGCATTTCGGACAGTTTATCAGCAATCTACGACTCATTCCGGAGATAGCCAGAACACCCGAGGCCGAGCGCTCTGCCCAGCCGGGCGGAAGTGCTCGAAGGCGGCGGCGGGATCGTAAACAAAGACGGGGGAAGCGCGGCGGGCTAAGAGCTAAGCTAAAGCTAACACCGCACCGGCTGTCCTTACCCAGCATCTTCCTCGCCAATGTACGGTCCCTGGTGAACAAAATGGATGAGATTCGACTGCGCATCAACCACAGCAAAAGATTATGGAACTGTAATGTCATGATTTTCACAGAAACATGGCTAAACAGCGGAATACCAGACAACGCTGTATCTTTAACTGAGCATCACACATTCCGAGCAGACAGAACGGCGGATGACTCCGGTAAGACCCGAGGCGGAGGATTATGCATTTATATTAACAAAGCTTGGTGCACAAACTCTGTCATCGTTGGGAGACATTGCTCTGTAACCCGGAATTTCTGATGGTCAAATGCAGACCCTTTTATCTGCCACGTGAGTTCACCTCAACTATCATTACTTCCGCCTATATTCCTCCCGATGCTGATGCCAAGTTGGCAATGAAAGAACTTCATGCAGCCATCAGCAAACAACAGACTGCTCACCCGGAGGCTGCTTTTATTGTTGCGGGGGATTTTAATCACTCAAACTTAAAGGTGCAGTATGTAAGTTTGACACCCAGTGGTTGAACTAGGTATTGCACTCCTGGATCATAATAAAAGTACGCTAGGATGCCAGATTGTGTACAGGAGCGAGCGATTTAAACTGTGTTCTAAATAAAAGAAACGACACGCGATAGAGGGAATATTTTCCATATTAAAAGGAGTTTTTGTCCTAACCAACACCTCGAATTGATATATTAGAAATGGCTTCTATTTCTCACAGCTGAACAACAGAAACCTATGACAGCTAGATCACCTCAGGTAAGCTTTGTGTGCTTTATTCTGTGCTAAATGCTAACAATGCGAGTTTGAATGCATTTTACATGGCATTTGTTGCCATATACTGAAAGCAGAAAGTTCACCTCAGATCTTGAAAATACAATAAACCGTCTGAAATTGAACTTTAGAACTAAACACATATGAGTGATTCAGCATCTACATTGATGTTAAAGTGGGTTAACATGTATTAAATAGATTCTAAACCTTACCGTTTCGTGAGCGAGTGCATATTCTGTGCTTCTGAAAGGCTGTATTTACATTTCTGCCGTGTTTCGTCTGGTGCAAACAGCCAAATAGCTGATCACTGCCTCTCTCGTCACAGCGTGTTGTTAGGACACGCGGTTACAATGTAACCTGCTCACCTAATGTTTACGTTCGTAATATTTATGTAATTTGCTAATTAATAACCTCATGTGGAACTGCATCTGTCTCCCATACTGTTCTTTTTGGTCACGGACGCATGCTTTCAGAGTCTTTCTGAATGAATGAATGAAATACGCTGTTTTCCAACAAGGCAACCCAGGGTGCTGACATATAATTGGCTAAACTGGCATCGTGCATATGAAATTTATGTAAACAAAGACAGCATTCCGGCACGGAAAACCCATTTTCAAAGCAGAATATCTGACTTCAGCATTGTTTTTCAGTTAAACAAGTATGTTCACTTGGGATGTTTCTTAAATATCTGCACACATATTATGGTATTTTTATGCTTTAGAAGAGTCAAAAACTTACATACAGCACCTTTAAAGACAGTGCTCCCCAAATTCCATCAAAACATTTTCTGTCACACACGGGGAAACAAAACGTTGGACCATGTATACACAAACATGGCTGAAGCCTACGCTGTGACCCCCCTCCCCCACCTGGGTCAATCAGATCATCTTTCTTTGTTCCTCAGCCCCAAATACTCACCCCTCATCAACCGTGTGAAGCCATCAGTGAGGACCATCAAAGTGTGGCCAGCGGGGGTAGACTCCACACTCCAGGACAGGTTTCAACACACAGACTGGAGTATGTTTGCTTCCCAGGCCACATGTGGCTCTCGCACAGACATTGACAGCTACACTTCCTCTGTTCTGGATTACATCAACACCACCATTGACAGTGTCACAACCCAGAAACAGATCACCACATACCCAAATCAAAAGCCATGGATGAACAAGGAGGTGCGCCTCCTGCTGAAGGCACGCAACACTGCCTTCAGATCAGGGGATGCACAGGCCTACAGCACTTCCAGGGCTAATTTGAAGAGGGGCATCAAAAAGGCCAAGCACTGTTACAAGCTAAAGCTAGAGGAGCACTTTTCCAACTCTGATCCTCGGCGCATGTGGCAGGGCATACAGGCCATCAGCAACTACAAACCCAGCCAGTCCACACCCACAGCCACAAACGTCTCCTTCCTGAACGAGCTTAATGACTTTTATGCCCGCTTTGAAAGAGACAATAAAGAACCCTACACCAGGATCACTTCCTCAACCGACCACTCACCCATCACACTCACCTCCTCAGAAGTCCACACCGCACTGAGTCGGATCAATGTGCGTAAGGCTGCTGGACCAGACGGTATTCCTGGGCGCGTCCTCAAAGCATGCGCAGAACAGCTCGCTGGGGTATTCACAGACATTTTCAACCTGTCCCTTAACCTAGCAGCTGTGCCAACATGCTTTAAAACCACCTCTATTGTGCCAGTGCCGAAACACTCCAGCCCAACATGCCTGAATGACTACCGCCCTGTAGCACTCACACCCATCATCATGAAGTGCTTCGAGCGGTTGGTCCTGGCACATCTGAAACACTCTCTGCCATCCACACTGGACCCACATCAGTTTGCCTACCGTGGCAACAGGAGCACAGAAGATGCAGTCTCCATAGCACTGCACTCTGTACTCACACACCTGGACAATAAAAACACTTATGCACGAATGCTGTTTGTTGACTTCAGCTCAGCATTCAACACTGTCATACCCTCTAAGTTAATGATCAAACTTCGAGACCTGGATATCGACACGTCTCTCTGCAACTGGGTTATGGACTTTCTGACTAACAGACCTCAGAATGTTAGATCAGGCCACATCTGCTCCTCCACCGTCACACTCAACACTGGTGTACCACAGGGCTGTGTGCTGAGCCCCTTCCTCTACTCCCTTTTTACCATCGACTGTAGGCCGGTGAACAGTTCTAACACCATCATCAAATTTGCAGATGACACCACAGTGATTGGTCTAATCAGCAACAATGATGAGACTGCCTACAGGGAGGAGATACAGCATCTGGCCACTTGGTGCACCGACAATAATCTGCTCCTTAACACAGACAAGACCAAGGAGCTCATTGTGGACTTCAGGAAGGGACGAACAGGCTCACATGATCCCATCCACATCAATGGGATGGCCGTCGAGCCTGTCTCATCCTTCAAGTTCCTGGGGACCCACATCTCAAAGGACTTTTCCTGGACCACCAACACCTCCAGCCTGGTCAAGAAGGCTCACCAGCGCCTATTTTTCTTAAGGCAACTTAAGAAAAACCAGCTGTCATCAGCCGTCTTGGTGAACTTCTACCGCTGCACAATAGAGAGCATCCTGACGAACTGTGTCACAGTCTGGTATGGAAGCTGCTCTGTTGCGGAGCGTAAGGCACTGCAGCGGGTGGTGAAAACTGCCCAACGTATCACAGGGACCACACTGCCAACCATAGAGGACATCCAGAGGAAACACTGTCTGCGCCGAGCACGCAGTATTCTTAAGGATTCCTCTCATCCTGCTCACAGACTGTTTTCTCTCCTGCCTTCTGGCAGGCGCTTCAGGCTCCCCCGGACAAAAACCAGCAGACTAAGGAACAGCTTTTTTTCCCAGAGCTGTCTCCCTCTTGAACTCTGCCCCACACTGACTCTTTGCCCCCCTGATACACCCCCACTCTCCTCATAACTCAGACTCCTCATAATCACTGCACTATTTAACATTTGCACATTTAAAAATTGCACATATTCATTGCACTGATTCATTTATTTGAACTGTACATACCCATGTACATTTGTAATTATGTACACACCCACTGTACATATACACTTGTAATTATGTTTATATATCTGCACACTTCTGATTATTAATAGCAACCTGTACATCTATCCATCTATTGTAAATCTCTGTTCATAGCTAATACAACCTGTATATAATGTTCATAGTACATCTATTTGTAAATATCACCATAGTGTTTCTATAACTGCACTTTATAACTTATACCTATATCCTGCACTTGCTGCTATTGCACTCCTGGTTAGACCTAAACTGCATTTCGTTTCCTTGTACTTGTACATGTGTAATGACAATAAAGTTGAAAAGAAAAAAAAAAAAAAAAAAAAAAAAAAAAAAAAAAATACTGGAGCTGCATCTTTTTAAAAAGAAGACGAGCAGCAAATCCGGATTTCACCATTTGCAGATGCGAAAAAAGCTCTCGGTTAAAATTGTTCCTTACAAAACGTATTTCTGCAGCGTGTCGCATGCACTGTAATCCACACGTGAGTCCAGCTGCGCTCTCATAGCGGGAAAATGAAAACAAAATCTTCGTTGCAGCACATTAATAAGCGCAACACTGATGACCCATGACAATTCTTTCATTCTTCCACTTGTTTTGGCAACACAACGTGGCATCTCTGCTGTCTGAACACTGTAAGGGGTAAAAACAGGCTTCGAAGCTATCATACATATTAATTAAGTTGCACCGCATACACAATAGAGCGCGCTGATTGGTTTGAAGTCTTTCTTATGAATTAATGCTGCAGACTCAGAGACGTCACAAAGTACTCCTAGGTACGGACATCCACTCTCCACACTGGATTACATGCAAGGATCTAATCGGCGTGACGCAGCTACAAAAATTCGTTTCAAACCGGAAGAACAAATTTGCTCGAAATAACGCAAAAACAACCAATTTTTACTTTTTTGTGAACTATCTGTGTCCTAATAGTGTTTTTAACAGCGTGGGACACACATATGACTGTCAACGTCTCAAAAAATTTGTTTTGGTGTTTCGTGACCCTTTAACCCCCAGGGGTTGAAGCCCGCGTATACGCGTTTTGACGTGTTTTCACATGAAAACGCCGAAAAAAACTTAAATGACACTTTCAGTTTTAATCGTACAGATATGAGCAATACATTAATCGAATCTGTTAGGTGTCTAGTTTTTTTGGGGTACACTCACAATAACAACAAAAGTGTGTGCTTTTGCAAAATAAGGAAAATAAACAGTGAAGCCACTTTCTCTTTTCTCTCTCTGTGAACCGTTTTTACAAACACGTCAGTAAAATGCACTGAAACTCCACGAAAACTAAACACACAGACATGAGTCATATATCTATAGAAAGCTTGTAGTGTCTACTTTTAAACGCAGCAGTGCATGTTGAAAACAAATATTGCTTGATAAAGTAATCAGTATGAAACCAACGCGATGTCTAGTTTCTCTGTAGAAGCTCATTATTTTTAATGCGACCACGCCCACGAGGCTTTGTTATTACAATAGTCCACGTGAGGCTCGCGCGACATGTAAACTGAGGTCAGAAAAAAAGGCGGAATCTCCACGAATACATGAGACGTACACATGACAGACATACCTGCATAAAGCTTGGAGGGTGAACTTTCCAACTCATTTTGAAAGCAAATGTTGTCTCGCTAGGTAATCCATACAATTCTCCCGGCAGAGCGCGCATCACGCCGCTTTTCCCACTTCTGCCATTAATACAAACAATGACGTAGGCTGCCCACACGCCCACAGCGTGCTGGCTAGAACGTGACGCATGTTATACGTGTTATTAATTAAATTTGTATTTATTTTACCGTAGTTGAACCTGTTAAAGTTTGGAAAAAGTTAACTAAGGCTGCAACTATTTGGGCAAAATATATATAAAAGGTCTTCAAATATTATTTTGATTATTCTTGTGTTTTGTCATTATGCCAGAATCATTCAGAAATTATTATTAAATGCTGGATTAATGCACAAGAAAGTTTTTATTACAACAGTTTTGCAAACACATTTTATACCATTTCAAATATTTCCCTCCATTTCTCAGTGAATATAGGCAATGTATTTTGATGCATTTAAACAAAACAGATTTATTAAACAGATATATTTATTAAGATAATATTTTAGTCACCAAATATATTCAGAAATTGAAAGATAATACAATAAAATTCAAGCAAAATATTGAAAAAAATTACAACCTACAAAATTTTTACTAAATGTAACAAGCATTTAGTTTGGGCTAGCTTTTGCAGATGGACATTGCTTTACTATGTCCTTGATGGGTGAGTGGGGGAGTGTCTTTTGTCTCTCCAGGTGTGAATTATTCATGACCATTGTCACTCACGCATAGAGCTGAGATGAGCCAAACAAACTTAACAAAATGTAAATCTTCATAATGTTTCCTTTGAATGAGAGAATAAAATAATTTTTACATAATTGTGAAGTAAATATTTTAGCCTACCAGACTGGTTACTCAAAAGCCTTGCTCAAGCACATTTAGAGTGTTTTTTTTGGACCTTTTTTCAGCTACATTTTTTTCTCCAAATCCTACTAACCACGCATAATATTTTTTTTCTAAAAAACACAAGCATGTACATCAATATTTGTCACATATTATTGTAGCACAGGTTGTGCTGAATACAAATAAAATACATGTTGGCCAGTACTCTGTAATAAGTAGCTGAAATTAGCACAAATGTCAGGGCATGTCAAAACATCTCAGGGGCCCCAAAATCACCTCAGACCCCTGAGGGTTAAATACACATAAGTACTAGCAAAATATAACATTTATGGTTTGCAAAATACACACTGATGTTTATGAAAATGCCAATGATAATAATTTTACACATAAAATTCACGTCAGATATACGCCATTTAAGTCACTAGAATGATTACTCTATTCATTTCGTTCAAACACTTAATGTCATTTGGGAGAAGTTGATGGAATAACATGTTGTAAATCCAGCAGGTCTGATGCCTTCATTAATATGGTAGTACCCATCAGTCACCATAGATCAAATAATATGATCATTCTTAAGCTTTTTAAATGGCAAAATGCACGTTCTTACACATGTTTGAAAATCAAAGATTTCGCAATAAAAATAGGACCTTAGGGAAAAGAAAATGTGTATGACATATCCATAAATCATTAGGGCTGTGTGTCATGTTATCAACTTTAAAGCAATACATTCTAATTAATGGTCACATAAAAAAAATGCACGCAGGATGGTCAGTGAAAGTATTTAGAACTTACGTTTGAAAGGGTTAAGATCTGTTATTGAGAGGAAAACATGTAGCATACATTTACATACGTTCTCAGCAGCATAAGCAGTTTTGGGATATTTGCCCAGCACCATTGACCTTTTTTCTTTCATATAAAAGCAGGCAGTTATTAGAACCTTATTGTCTTGAGATTTCTAGTCTCATTCACTTCCATTGATTTTTAGCTGTAAGAGAATGCTAGTTGTGCTGCTTGATGTTTCAATTTGGTATTTTCTCATACACTACAGGCCACTTTATTAGGTTGCCTGGTCTGATGAGTCTCGATTTCGGCTGCAACTTTCGGATGGTAGGGTCAAAATCTGGCACCAACAACATGAAAGCTTGGATCCATCCTACCTTGCATCAATGGTTCAGGCTAGTGGTGATGGTGTAATGGTGTGGGGGATATTTTTTGGCACACTTTGGGCCCATTACAGCACCATCGTGTCAACGCCACAGACTACCTGAGTATTGTTGCTGACCATGTCCATCCCTTTATGACCGTGCGCAATGCCATAAAGCACAAATAATCTCACACTGGTTTCTTAAAAATGACAATGGGTTCCCTGTACTCAAATGGTCTCCACAGTCACCAGATCCAATAGAGCACCTTTGGGATGTCGTTAAACTGGAGATTCGCATCATGAATGTGCAGCTGGCAAATCTGCAGCAACTGCGTGATGCTATCATGTCAATATGGAGCAAAATCTCTGAGGAATTTTTCCAGTACCTTGTTGAATCTATGCTACGAAGGATTAAGACAGTTCTGAAGGAAAAAGGGGGGGAGCAACCTGGTACTAATAAGGTGTACCTAATAAAGTGGCCGGTGAGTGAGCATATATATTCATTCATTAATTGTCATAAGCACACTTGCTATTAGAGCAAGTAGTCTGACACTTTAATGTTGTGTGTTAGTCCTAGTCATTTCCCCATAGGCAAAAAGCTTCTATATTGTATAATGAGGTGAATACCACTGCTCTGGTATTTAAACGTTTATTTTTAATCCCTGGTCAAAGAATGTTGAACTACTCAGTGAGTTTATCAGTAATACAATGTAAGCTCTTTGGAAAAAAAAAAGTCTCTATCTACAATGACATTTTCACATACGTAATGCATTAAGAGAAATTCAAACAGAATATTTAATGAACAACAGTAACAGAAGAATTTCAGAGATCTATAACAAAATCTTTCATATTTCATCTCTGACTGCAATGGATGTGTTTTTTTCAGGAACACTCCACTTTTTTGGCTCATTTTACAAGTCGTCTAGTGTTAGTCACAGTTTTTCTTTTTCCGTTGGTCTTAATTCATGGTGTAATTACAGAAGAGTCAAGCTTTGAGTGAGATGCTAATGGTCCAATCCGATTCAATGATTTATGCTAAGCTAAGCTACAAGTGCTCCCACTATACCTGAAGATCGGCTGAATGGATTCAAAAAACTTAGCAGTTTAACTCTAGGTGACTTCTAAAATCAGCCTATTTCCCAAAAAAGTGGAGTGTTCCTTTAAATACCAGGAGATGGCCATTTCTGTTTGCAGTAGTTTTTCAAAAACACCATTAGCATTATTAGATGGAAAGTGTTAGTAGGTTTGAGAATTTGTAATTCTGGGTTACATGTTACCATCATTGGCAAATGAATAATGCATTAGAACATCACTTAACTAATGCAAGAGTGTTGAGTGTAATTCCGAACTTAGTGGGAGGTGAGTACGCCCCAACCCACCCCACACTCATTAAATCAGACTGCAACTACACCGAGGAACATGTTGAGCGTTCTGCTGTTTACAGAACAGAGATACCATTCATTACTAAAGTATATGTAGAGCAGTGGTGAATAAATGAGGTACTTGAGTGAAAGTACAAATACCCAATTAAAATACTACTCCAGTAAAAGTTTAAAGTCATCTTTTTCGATTTTACTTGAGTAAAAGTACAAACATAGTTGATTTTAATGTATTTCAGTATTAAACATTATTATCGTTTTTTTTTTGTTTTTTTTGCTAGAAACTTTTATTAACAAAAGTTGACATTCGCAAATCATGATAATTTAAATGTGCAACAAGTGCAAATAATAAAGTATAGAATCTGCCCTAATATATAACAAAATAATTAAACAAACAAAAAAATGTGCTGACAACACACACACACATACAGTGGGGGAAATATATACTTTAAAAAATACTTAAAGATGCCTCTCATATGGAGCATAAAGTCACATGCATTGCTCAGGTGTGATTTTTATTTTATTAGATTTTTTTCAACAGAGTGTAAAAATCTTCGTCTATCCAAACTGATCTTTCTTTTGTATTTTCTATTGGATTCAAGTCAGGTGATTGGCTGGGCCATTCTAGAGCTTTATTTTCTTTCTCTGAAAGCATTTGAGAGTGTCCTTGGCTGTGTTTTGGGTCATTGTTTTGCTAAAAACTAGGGCTGGGCGATTTTTTTTTTTTTTTTTTTTTTTCGATTAATTCGAATTTACGTTTTAAGACGATTAAATTTTTTATAAAATCAAGGTATCGCTATTTTTAAAATAAAAATATTAAAGCAGCTTTTCCACTATCGTGCCAAACCGTTCTAAACTGTTAGACAACCGTGCTGAATTGTGCTGATAGATTCTGTGTGTTGACGTCGCGTCTCTGTTGATGAGCTACCACAGCTGGCTCAGCGCAAGCGCGCTAGCCCATTGTTGCGAGGTGCGCGCGCAGTCAGCAGAGGCGCGCGATGCGGCACCAGGCTTAAGTATAAATCCAGCTTTACACTCGGGGCCGGTGTCATGAGAAATCGGGTCCCCCCTGCAATCGAGTCCGCTTAGGACCCCAATGGGTCGTCTGCGTTGAATGCCTGATCAAAAGTGCTTTTTATAGTTTATTCTCAGTCTTGACATTATCATAACAAGACTTATCATTTTACTAACATTATTTTAACAAGATTTATCATATTAGTAACATTATTATCGGTAAGTTAAAGACATGCATAGTTAAAATAGGGTCCTAGGCGGACCCGATTGTCAGTGGGGACCCGATTTCTCATGACACCGGCGCGTCCATAGAGGCGACCTAGGCAGAATAGTGAGCGAGAACCCCCCCGGTCCTCACTTTCATTCGCGACACCCACCCCCTCCCGGTCCTCACTTTCAACCAGTAAGTTTCTATTTCACTTTCGGGTTGAGGGCGTTTGCCTAGAGCGCCAGTTCAGCTTGCTCTGGCCCTGATTACATTATATACATTACACAAAATAATAAAATAGGCTAAAAGTTTTATTCGTGGCTAGAGCTTAATTATTTGATTGAAATATAGGCAATGAGACCTTTACTTCGCCTGACTGGGCGTGAGTTTATTGCATGCTACAATGTATTCGGTAGCACAGATCGCTCTGGTCTGGGTGAGAACTTTACCAGTGACTGCATGTACAGCTGAAAGCCTTTTTTTCCTGCTGCGCATCGAATTAACAACAACATATATCTATAGAACACGAACTTGCAGACTCCTTGAACAACGAGGAAATAATTGCACCTAATTTGCCCAGAGGTCTGGTTTTGTATTTTATACCTGCGCACCACCTGAAGGACGGTTACGGCGTGTTGTGAATGTCGGCTGTCACCGCAGAAAGTCAAATCTTTCTTTAATTTGGACTTTTGCTTGAAAGCTTTACAGAGTGGCACAGTAGCTGTCCAGGGTACTGTAGATATGAATTAAATCATAAACCATATATGCACCAATAAACAAATAAATGAATGAATAAATAAAATAAATATGGATTCTTAAATGTCGGTATTGTTTTTACTCCAAAAAAATACCAATACGTTTTTAATAATACTAAAACTTTAATAATAATAATATTAAGGATGATGATGATGATTATTATTATTATTATTATTATTTAGTAGGATATTGTTTATTTATTTTTTTATTTTTTTTAAAGTCTATTTTTACAATTTGACACATGTAAACCACTGCAGAAATGTTCTAAGCAACAGACCCATGTCATATACAATACAGATACTTAATAAATAACACACTATAAATTAAAAGAATTAACGTATGCTATGTTTTTTGTTTTCACAAGCTTTGGAGATATAACATAAATTTCGCTTTTAAATAATAAGTCACCTATAGCTAGGGCCAGACGGAATCTGCGGATGTTTTTTGCAATTTCTGCGGAGAATTTTGGTAAAAATCTGCGGATTTCTGCGGAATTATTTTGGGAGTCTCATAACTAAAACCTTAACATGTGAAATATGTGTAATTTAAAAACGAAATAAATTCAGATTTACACACATTTACTCAAGTAAAAAAACAGAATTAATGATGGGCTAAAAATCTGCAGAATTCTGTGGAAAATCTGCGGAATTCTGCTCGCGCAGATTCCATGTGGGCCTACCTATTGCTTTTGTTATGAGGCTGTGTTCAAAATGATATCAATATTTTCAAAGTGCACTGTGAAGGGAGCACAATTGTAAACATGAAGATCGCTAAAACTGAACTGTAAAAATACTTTGAAAGCAAATTACACCTAAGAGAGATGAACTTAATGCTTTTTTATTTTTAATAATACCAAATTTGAATATTTGAATGTTCTAAATGAATAGGGCATAGGGGGGATAAATGGGAATAGAACCAAGCCAGGAACTATGTTTCTAACTACAGCTCCAGGAGTCGTTTCAAGTGCTCAAGATTGCGACGCAGTTTGCGAATGTTCATTGGAGCGATGGATTTGGGAAACGACAAATCAACAAACTATGTTTGTAACGACGGAACTTGCGATCTTAGTTGGCTAACGATGGTTTTGGGAAACGCACCCCTGGTCGGTCTTTTCGGTCATCTAACCAGAAACTGTTATGCATTCCTAAGTCGAGGCTGAAATGCAGAGGTGACCATGCCTTCGCAGTAGCTGGTCCTAGGTTGTGGAATGCTCTGCCCCTCCGTGTTAGATCTATTTCATTCTTGTCTGTTTTTGAATCTAGGTTGAAAACTTACCTCTTTGATTTGGCATTTTATCAGTAAGAATTGTCTGTTTTAGCTAAAATATATATATATATATATATATATATATATATATATATATATATATATATATATATATATATATATATATATATATATATATATATATATATATATATACACTGTATATATTTGTTTTTTCTCTGTTTTGATTTGTACTTTGCAGCACATTGGTCAACCTCCGGTTGTATTAAATAGTGCTATATAAATGAAATTGACATTGAGATTAACAATTTACACTGACGAAGGGCAGAGAGTTGCTGAATAACTACTGAGAAATTTCAGCTGCTGTCTGGGCATTCACTGCCTTTCTACACCTTCCTTTCTTCATGTGTTCAGTACTTTTTTCTTGTGTCATTTTACTTAATTAGTAACCTAGTTAGATTTGTTTTCTTTTTCATATATGTAATTCTTTGCTTGTTATCAACATCTGGTGAAAAACTCATGTCAACAGCACTTTTAGAAATATGTTTTCTGAGAAAAATGGTGACGTGCTGAATACTTATTTCCCCCACTGTATACACTGCAATGTGTTTAATAAGATGTTGATTTTAAGAGACATTTTAAGTTTTATAACTATTGTGTGCTATACTGCAGCAGATAAACGTTTATGATTATTCAATTATGTTAATTTAACATGGTCTGGTTTTGAAATAAATCTAACGGAGTCAATTCTCCAAAGGTCAGTGAGAGGCTATACCATTTAGTTAAGCAAAAGCACACAGACGGGTAAATAAAAAACATCCGAGTTTACCTTTGCGTGATTTTCGGGATGATTCCCTGGCATGCTGATGTCGCTTTGGATTTGTTGTTTTCATCAGCTATTTCCGACCCCATACGGTTTATGATCTTTTTGTCTTGACATCAAACGTGAATCTTCTTTTTCTCTCAGCTGTTGCCTTTCATTACAGTTTAATCTGACACTAACAGACGCCCCTATAATGATGTAATCGCATCCCGTGCCTGCTATGGACCAGTTACTTTTCAAATGTGTGTGTGTCCGTCATGCATCACACTCCAAGATTAATTCTGATTGGATATTTTCCAAAAAAAGGTCCCTCAATCACATTTTTGTCTTTTTATTAGTCAAGGAAAATTTTAATTATAGTTGTCGACATAATCACTTCATTTTTATTTAGTTTATTCTAGTTTCCAATGGTAAAAACTGTTTATAACAAATTATGATGAATTTTTTTTTGGCAACAAAATTCAGCTCATTCACCAATCAAGCACTAGTATCAAAATGTCTCTAACCATATGATGATTTCTCTCCTTCAAAATCTTTTTACTCAGCTATTTTGATATTTTGTTTTGGAACATTGTGAAGTAAAATAAATCTTTCCTAAAATAAGCATACTCCGGCGACCAGTGTTGGGTTACTTTTAAAAAGTAATTGATTACAAATTACTTATTACTACTCGAATATTGTAATCTGATTACATTACTAATTACTTCATGTAAAAAAGTAATCTGATTACTTATTACTTTACTTTGAAGTTACTTTTAAAACATATAAAATATACCTATATTGTTAACTGCAGCTCTTTTAGTAATTTAATATTCACTGAAAAACATTACAATGGGTTGATCACAGCAGCTTGACATATTCAAAAGAGCTAAAGACATAATTCGCCCAAAAATTAAAATGTTCTCATTATTTACTTGCTCCAAACCGTTTGACTTTTTTATTGAATTTTTTTTTTTAGCACAAAAAGTAGGACATGAAGAAAACCGGATACCTGTAACCACTGACATCCATAATATGAAAAAGCGCTGCAGTGTATGGGTGTTCTGTGTTTGTCTGAGGTAATTAGTCTACCGAAATGTGTATATTCCTAACAAAGTATGAAGCTCACATAACCCGCGGTTTTTAACTAGTGAGCCTGGGAAATGCAAGCGCACGCAATATGCGCCCCCATTATGTGTGCGTAAGCATGCAAAATACGCGATATGCGAACAGCCCCATAAGCAGCTACGCTTCTCTTCACATTCAGAAGATACCTTCACTCCCGATCCTGCACAAAAATCCAATTTAGCCTGTTTAGGCTGAGTTGGGCCGCTGTGTTTTTGGGCGCCGGTTTTCCTTCTTTGTGACGAGTAGCCTATTGTCTTAGAATGCTTTCTGTTCAAATGCTTGAACAAGTTGCTGGTTGAGTTAAAAGCAGTCAAAAGTTCTTTAGAGACTGGACATAAACTGAATTTCAGAACAATATTTTTGTTTTTACGCTCAATACAATATAATTATTGTCTGTATTGAAGAAGCAGCCGCTCTCGACAGCAGCCATTTCAGCTCGTGTTCTCCAGTGATTTAAAAATGTATGCTTATTAACTGACAATGCAGTGGAAAAGAAATTTAAAAGAATTTTTTAATTTTTTTTTCTTCTAAATATTATATTTGTAATGTAAATAACGCAATTACATTGACTTTAGTAACTGTAATCAAATTACACAAATGTAAAATATAATTTGTTACATGTTGTGGCTCGTTGGTTAGCACTGTCGCCTCACAGCAAAAAGGTTGCTGGTTCAAGTCCCGGATGTTTCCAGTACTGGGTTGCAGCTGGAAGGGCATGCGCTGTGTAAAACAACTGGATAAGTTGGCAGTTCATTCCGCTGTGGTGACTCCTGATGAATAAAGGGACTAAGCCGAAGGAAAATGAATGAATGAAAATTCTCACCAAGCAAACAAAACAAGATGTTGGTCCTCCTTTATGAAAACAGTAGTTTCCATTGTGATACTGGTAGACCGGAAGAATTTGCATATGATATGATTATATACAATTGTTATGTACAATAAAATTGTTAAATGTTTTTAATTCCCTTTTGACTGCCACACTTCCTATATCTCAGTGTTTTTATCTCAGACAGCACGGTAATTTATTATGGAAAACTGACATATGCGCTGCACTTTGAAGACTCCTAAGGAAATGCAGCAAGCAAGCTTTGTCTTTGAGATCAGACGCCACACCATAAGGTGACTGCTAGAAAGCAACTTCTTTGAAGACATCAGCATTTTCTATTCAAAGAAAAGAGTGCACTGTGCCTCACCCTGAAAGCTCTCTGTATTACATCTCTACGGGTTTCGCACAGGGAAGTTGTGTGTTGCATTATTATGTCCTGCCCAATTGCACCCACAACAGATTTAATGGCCTACAGTAAGATCCAGTGAAAACCTATCTGGCTTCATTTGCATCGGCACATTTGACAGATCAGAATTTGTTGTACATGTGTAAACATTATGGATCGATTGATTAATTTATTTTTGAACAAGTGAAGATATTGAGTAAATAATAGTGCTGCACGATTCTGGCTAAAATGGGAATAGCGAATTTTTTTTTTTTTTTTTTTTTTTTTTTTTTTTTTTTTTTTTTTTTTTTTGCTTAAACTCAAGATCACGATTTCTCACGATTCTGTAGATGTAAAATAAAGGTTAATATGAGTCGGTTATTATTATTGTTATTTCTCAAACATATGGTAAAAGAACTATTATAATAATATTATGTGTAGGTCTACTGTTGGTTAAAATGCTAAATTTTGAATAGACTTTGAATGGTGACTTGAACAGACTTTAAAATACGTCCTGGTCATTAATGCACAGTAAAGTGACGACATCAGAATCCAACTATTCATAATTCTGATGTTGAATTATTATGTTTGAGACATAGCTACGCTTGCAATCTGTGATTGACAACATTATTAGACCATTTATTCACTAGTAAAATCAGACATTATCATTATCAGATACCCTCTTACATTATATTCAACACCATATAGGCTACAGTAGTTATACTGACACTGTTAAACAGTTATTTTTATGCACAACCCTCCGTGTTCGCTATGAAAGAAAAACATATTAAATGCTTGTCGTAATCATAACTGTAAAATGTGATATGATTATTTAAATGATGAGCATGCTTTCGGTTTTGTTTTCACTGCTAAGTGCTGTTCATATTTCCCTCCTAAACGATCACTCTGTGCCACAAACTGAATGTTATTTACAACTTTATTAACTGTTATTCACAGCTTATGCAAGTTCTGCCTACTAAACTAGACGCGCACGCATCTATCGTTAGTAGGGCGCATGCCCGCCCTCTCTGTGGTAACAGCTCATGATCAGCAGCTCACGTCACGTGTGATTTCGCGGCCGTGAATACATCATTACCATACCTGTCAACATTGGGATGTAAAAATAAGGGATAACACCCCCCCCCATCTCCCCCCCCCCCCCCAAAAAAAAAAGCACCCAAAAAAATAAATATGTTCATCTGGAGCTGTTTCATTGTAAATAAACTGCTGAAACCATCAGAAATACGTTTTTATTATTATTTACAAAGGATATAATAATTAGTATACATTAGAAAAATCTGCAAATAAATTAGCAAACAGTTCAGCTCATTAATACTGTTAGCTATTATAAAGAAATAGAATCAAGTTATCAAATCTCATCTTTTCTTCACTGTATAATTTAAACATTCTGATTAAAGAGCAGCGAATGAATCTCTCATTTAGATTTTTTTGGTTTGATTACATTAAATAACAGAGCTGTCACTTTAAAACTGCATATATCTATATTGAAAGCATTTGACTGTTTTCCTAACTGTTTATGCTCATTTAAGACAAACTTTGTTGTGTTTAAAAGAAAACCCAACAAGATAGACATGTCTAGATGCTGTTATTATTATTTTTATTCATTCAATCATTCATTTATTTTCTTTTCGGCTTAGTCCCTTTATTAATCTATAATTTTATCTAATCTAATATTATCTATAATATAATATTATAATATTATTATTATGTGTATATGTCTGTTCAAACCTTGGTTCAAACACGCACCCATAACTCAGTGTCCACTTGAGCTCAGCATCAAATCGTGTACGTACAGAATCCGCTTGGGAAACAGCGTCTATTATCACTATGGAGAGCATCAGCTGACAGTCATGCATCTTTATATGAACTGACTGTTTTGAGGATTGCATAGGGGCAATGGCGCCTGTAATGAAAAGGAAATGAATCGCGCCATTTTCATGTTTATTTCAAAGTGTTTCCATCAGGTTTCCATGCCTAAATAAAATAAAAGCACAGAACCGAATCACATTTAAGAGCAAGGGTGGCCCCTAGTGGTTCGGCGGTATGGGTTGCATATAGGGAGGATCAGCTCTTCTCAGAAAGATAAAAAATACGGGAGAAATACGGGAAAATACCTTTACGGGATGACAGCGGGATAGAAATGTAAAATACGGGAGAATCCCGGGAAAAACGGGAGGGTTGACAGGTATGATCATTACATGAAGACAAAAATTACATTTTTGGGTGAACTATAACTTATAAATATAGTATGTGACCCTTTCAACATCATTTGGAGGTGCCCATGTCACTGAGCAACGTATGTAAAACAATGAGAAGACTTGTGCAGCCGCCTTTGCTTCTCTCCTGAACTTGAAAATATGATTGGCAGAATTGTAAAAATGCTGAATTAAGATCGTCTAGGGCAGTGGTTCTCAACCGGTGGGGGGGCGCGGACACTCTCGCGGGGGGGGGGGCGCGAGTAGGCTACAGAAAGGGAGAAAAAAAAACTGGAAATTATTATTTATTTATTTATTTTTTTGCAAATTTGTGATCTTTGTTCGGATTCATCGGCATATCTGTCAACCCTCCCGTTTTTCCCGGGATTCGCCCGTATTTTACAATTCTATCCCGCTATCATTCCGTAAAGGTATTTTTCCGTATTTCTCCCGTATTTTCAGTCTTTCACTGAAGGGTGGCGAATAAACATTAAAGAGCACAGCCTCCCTATACGCAACCCATACCGCCGAACCACCAGGGGCCGCCCCTTGCTCTTAAAATTGAGGCTGTTCTGTGCTTTCGCTTTGTTTAGGCATAAAAACACTTTGAAATAAAAATAAAAACGGTGGGATTCCCTTTCCTTTTCATTACAGGTGCCGTCTCCCCTTCATATGCAATCCTCAAAACAGTCATATAGCGGTGCACGACTATCAGCTGACGCGCTCCATAGTGATAAATAGAGGCTGTTTCCCAAACGGATTCTGCACACGCGATTTGAAGCGGAGGCTGGGTTTTGGGTGCGTGTTTAAACAGACAAATACACATAATTAATAATAATAATAATAATAATATCTAAAGATGTAGATCTTGGTGGGGGGTTTTTCAAACGCACCTAATTTTGTCCTAATGAGCATAAAAAGTTCGGAAAGCAATCGAATGCTTTCTTTATAACGTTAGATGGTTGCATTTTTAAAGTGACACCTGTCACTTAACATTTAATGTAATCAAACTACTACATTTAATGTAATCAAACGAAAAAAATCTAAATAAATAAGAGATTTATTCGTTGCTCTTTAATCAGAATGTGTAAGTTATACAGTGAAGAAAAGGTTAATGAGATTTGATAACTTGATTCTATTGATTCTATTCTATTGTGCACTGGGGCCCCAACTGCAATGGACCAGCTTTGGGGGGGCCCAGCTTGCAAAAGGTTGAGAACCCCTGGTCTAGGGGGTCGAATCAAGATCGCGATCTTTTTTCGATTAATCGTGCAGCTCTAGTAAATAATGAGTACTTTTTTTTTTTGGTGAACTATCCCTTTAACTACATCACTACTCTTTTAGCTTATTTAAAACAATAAACCATAATTTTTTTTTGATGTAATCTATCCGTAAACACTGACATGTTCAACAAACAGCGCCTCAGTGCGTCGACATCCTGCTGCTGGCTAAGAGGTTAACTTAATTTGCATAAATTATGTAAATGTAAGTATCGAGTAAACAGAGGGAGGTTTCTATAAGAGTGCTTAAAATCAAAGCTTTTGTGGTTTTCTTTCATGCAATGGCTCTGGCCAATGTTGTGTTGATTATAACAGCATGTAAACATAATAGCGTAGTCAGAGCATTTATATATGCTATTCTAGAAATATTGGAATGGATGAATGAATGAATGAAGACCAAGTTTGAAATGTGATCTGGACTTTTTTTTTGGCAATTTATTCAGTTTTTACTTATTTGTAGAGCTGGATCAAAGCTTTATTCCATGCAGTTGGCCTGTAACAGAATATCAGCTTTTATTTGGCCTTAGACACAAGGATTCAGACTGAGCGCCGCAGGTAATCACAGCTGTGCTGACATTAGCATATTAGGCATATTGCTTAATTAAAATACAGTGTGTGTGTGTGTGTGTGTGCGTTTGTGTGTGTGTGCGCGCATGTACGTATGCGTGTTTGTGTGAGTCTGTCTGTACTAAAGCATTTACATTTGTGGAAAATCTGCACAATACATTGTTCACACGTTATCATTAACACCACATCATGCGCCTCCACTGGTGCTAAATATGTGTATGTATAAATATGTTTGCATGTATAAATGCATATTAACCCATGTGAATGAATTGAGAGAGACAGAATAATCTAGTCAGTATATCTGAAACATCACCTGACAATTGTATTTATTTTCTGAACCATATGATATACAGCAGAATAGAATAGAATAGAATAGAATAGAATAGAATAGAATAGAATAGAATAGAATAGAATAGAATAGAATAGGGCAGAGGTGGGCAAACTACGGCCCGCGGGCCATATGCGGCCCGCTGAACCCTTTCATCCGGCCCGCGAGGGAGATTTTAAAATGCTGCTTCTGAGTAATGGTTTGGTTTCAGAACTAGTAAATTAATGATGCAATACAAGTGAACGCCATTTGATGGCAGTATTGCACGCGGTACAGTTAGCGCAACCAGTAGAATTAGAGCACACTCTCGGATATTAAAATGCACTTTCACGCAAAATGCGCTTCTTTTTTTTTTTTTTTTTTGCGAGAGAGCTTCTTTTTTTTTTTTTTTTTTAACTTTCTTTTTATTTTATTTAGAGAAGAAAACAAAACAACAAAAGAAAAAAAACAAAAAAAAAACAAAAAAAAAAAAAAAACACAAAAACAAACAAAGAACAGAGCGGTTGTCATAAGGGTTACAAAATCAAGCCATAATACATTTGACATACATTATCACAAATTGTTTACCATGACATATTCAGACCATTTTTGCCAGTACTTGTTACCTTTTTTTGAATCAAATCTTAGGTTAAAAGTCAGTCTCTCCATACAGTGTATTTCTTTTACAATTCCTATCCATTGAGCCCTTGATGGAGGATCAGACTGAAACCATTTTCGAGTTATGGCTTTTCTGCTACTTACTAAAAGGATTTGAATTAAGTATTTGTCAATAATTGGAATAAATTCTGGTATTTTCCCTAGGCATAATGTACTAAATGAGTACTCCAATTCTTCTCCAGTTATCTTTTTTATTTCAGTTGCTATTTCATACCAGAAGGTCTGTATTTTTGGGCAAGCCCAAAAAACGTGAAAATGGTTTGCCATTGAGGTTCCACATTGTCTCCAGCAAGAGCCCAAACCTTCAACACCTGAACGTAATGCAGACAGTTTAGGAGTTATGAAGAACCTCATCAGATTTTTCCATCCAAATTCTGCGAGAGAGCTTCTTAAACTGAACAGCGCATCATCGATGACGTAAGCATGCTCAGGCCCGAATGTAATGTGTGTGCGGGTCGTCGGGGGAGCCGGGAGGGGGAACAAGCTTGCTAGTGTGAGTACGCCCTCAGATTCTTCTTCCGTTTTATCTCATAGTTTTATGATTGATATGAGCATATTAATACAAGCTCAAATGAGATTGTTGTGAATTTGACTCAAATTGTATAATAATTGCTGGTTAAATGTGTTTATTTTTGTCATAGAATATATTTTCCATGCATACATCCACTTTAAAAAGTTATTTTATCAAAGATTTATGGTTTCATCAAGTTTTATGATGATTGATCTGTATATTCTACATTTGACTGAATAGTAAACTTTAAGAATTATTTTTAATGTGTTAATACGAGATTTTTTTCTATCAGACAATATCTTTTCTATTATCCACTGTAAAAATTATTACATTATTATTATTATTATTGATAGTATTATTATACTTTATAGTTTTATGATGATTAATAAGTAAATATAAATAGCAGTGCAAATTAATTTGACTTGTAAATTTGACTCAATTATAACTATTAAAATAATATGTTTTGTATTAATGTGACATGATTCTGTCCGATATTACATATTATTCCATGCGTACTGCCACTATAAATAAAAGTTATTTTTTGAAGGATTTGACATGTGGCCCTTCACTTGGTTTGCAAAACTTGATGTGGCCCTCGGGTCTAAAAAGTTTGCCCACCACTGGAATAGGGTCACACTTTGTTTAGATGGTCTGTTTGTTGAATTGAAGTTACATTGCATCTACATGCCAACTAATTCTCATTTGATTATAAGTAGACTGTTAGGTTGGGGTTAGGGTTAGTGTAAATTGACATCTTCTTGCAAAGTTTCTTTTATAGTCTGTTAAATGTCTGTTGAAGGAGCAGTATCAACAGAAATTAAGCAGACAGTCTAATATCTATAATAATCTACTAATATTCAAATGGACCATCAAAATAAAGTGTTACCTAGAATAGAATAGAATAGAATAGAATAGAATAGAATAGAATAGAATAGAATAGAAAAGCAGCTAGAATAAAAGCAGTTTTTAATTTTTTAAAACCCATTTTAGGATGAAAAGTATTAGCCCCTTTAAGCTATATTTGTTTTCGATAGTCTACAGAACAAACCATCGTTATACAATAACTTGCCTAATTACCCTAACCTGCATAGTTAACCTAATTAACCTAGTTAATGTCTTGAAAAATATCTAGCCGGCAGCTAGCTCTCTGCAACTCTCACATGGTTGCTCACTGAAGCTAAGCAGTGCTGCGCCCGGTCAATGCCTGGATGGGAGACCACATGGAAAAGCTAGGTTGCTGCCGGAAGTGGTGTTAGTGAGACCAGCAGGGGTCGCCCAACCTGTGGTCTGTATGGGTCCTAATGCCCCAATATAGTGATGGGAACTCTATACTGCTCAGTGAGCTTCGTTTTTCTGTCCTCGGTCTATCATGACCTCCTAACAATTCCCATACCATAATTGGCTTCATCACTCTGTCTCCTCTCCACCAATCAGCTGGTGTGTGGTGTGCGGTCTGGCGCAATATGGCTGCCGTCGCGTCATCCAGGTGGATGCTGCACACTGGTGGTGGATGAGGAGATTCCCCCCTAATGTGTAAAGCTCTTTGAGTATCCAGAAAAGCGCTATATAAATGTAAGGAATTATTATTATTATCTAGTCAAATATTATTTACTGTCATCATGGCAAAGATAAAATAAATTAGTTATTAGAAATGAGTTATTAAAACTATTATGTTTAGAAATGTGTTGAAAAAATCTTGTCTCCGTTAAACAGAAAATGGGGAAAAAATAAACAGGGGTCTAATAATTCAGGGGTGCTCATTAGTATTAAGGGGTGCATGTTAAAATAACATAATTGCTCTGTAAAAATGCCTTAACTGATTTTAAATGTTACAGTAACCAGTTAACAGTTAGTCTTAATATACACAGATAATAACTGTACATTGATTTTCCCAGCCTTTTTTTTGAGTTTTATGTTACATATCATTTTGAAAAATAATGTTTATTGCATTACCTTAGTGTCATATGTATTACAATGATGTTGCTTAGAAGTTAATGTTAATGACACTGAGCACCTTGTTGTTTTCTGCTTGTGTCAAAAAATGTTTGTATAGTAAGCATTGGTTAGTTTTGTCTTTCTCATACACACATGCTTTTGGTTGTGATTTTGTTTGTGTAACAAAGGTAAAATGTGTAGATGTTAATACTTCAAATTATATTTGATATATAAACACTACAAATGACTGAAATACAGTAGTTTACCTTAAAAAAAAAAACATTTAAGTTTGAAAAGAAATGTTTTTTTAACCAAGTGTATATATATATAGTATACACACACACCATGACATTTTTTTTGTTTAATCCCAAAATTTTAAGATAAATAAATGATTTTTAAAGGTAAACTACTGTATTTCAGCTATATAAACAGTTGAAGTCAGAATTATTAGCCCCCCTAAATTATTAGCCCCTCTGTTTTTTTCCCCGATTTCTGTTTAACAGAGAGAAGATTTCTTCAACACATTTCTAAACATAATAGTTTAATAACTCACCTCTAACAACTGATTTATTTTTGTCTTTGCAATGATGACTGTAAACAATACAGCTTAAAGTGACGTTTAAAGGCTTAACTAGGTTAATTAGGTTAACTAGGCAAGTTAGGGTAATTAGGCAAATCATGGTATATAAGTGGTTTGTTCTGTAGACAATTGGAAAAAAATAGCTTAAAGAGGCCAATAGTTTTGACCTTAAATGGCTTTGAAATTTTTTAAAACTTCTTTTGATTCTAGCTGGAATAAAACAAATAAGACTTTCTCCAGAAGAAAAAGTATTATCAGACATACTGTGAAATTTTCCTTGCTCTGTATAACATAATTTGGGAAATACTTAAAAAAGAGAAAAAAAAAATGCAAAGGGGGGCTAATAATTATGACTTCAACTGTATCAAACATCTTTATTAAACAAGTCTGATGGGATTTTTTATTTCACTTGACAGCAGTGCTAAGATAGTCCTTGGTGGACAAAAATAAATAAAAAAATAAATCTATGATTGATTTCATTGCATAGTTTGGAGTCACGAGATAACACAAGCATTCTCAGTGATTTGGTAAATCAAAACACCCTGAAATCTCAAAGTCAAATGTAATCACAGTGATATGGAGAAGCCCCTCAGACTTGTTTATGCTTGGCATCTCTGATAAACGCTGCTAGACTTATTATGGCATACGACAATGTCACTTTGATTTGCGAAACGGTCACTCATTCGTGAATTCTGGGGAGCCGCTGTACGCGGCCATTGTTAGTAAGCTGCGCTGACAGATGGATGTGTCAAGATTTATTTGGAATGCTAAAAGTTGCGAGATTTTATCAAAGCAGAGATCTGCCATTCTAGGAACGCTTATGAAAAAGAGATATACTTTAAGTTCATTTACTGAAGTATATTTAGGTAATGTTGAAGAACATGTACACTGTAAAAATATCCATAAATTAGGAGTTTTTTTGTAACTTGTGATTTTTTTTTTTTTTTTCCCAGAATATTTGTGCTTTTAAATTTCATTAAGGCAGGGGTTCTCAATCTTTTTCACTTCATGGCCCACTTTTCAATTTTTGAAGGCCCACCTTTCTGACATTTTTCTCTAAAATGTTTGTATGAAATGCTCATATAAACATGTATTATTATATACATGTGTTGTGCCTTCTATTATTTTCTATTATTAGCATTTTATAAAAAAATATATAATTTTATTTAAATGTAAGTATATGTACAACTAAAACTATATAATATGTTATATATTAAAACTCATTATTCATTCATTCATTCATTCATTCATTTATTCATTCATTCATTTTCTTGTCGGCTTTGTCCCTTGCGGGGTCGCCACAGCGGAATGAACCGCCAACTTATCCAGCACGATTTTACACAGCGGATGCCCTTCCAGCCGCAACCCATCTCTGGGAACTTCCACACACACATTCACACTCATACACTATGGACAATTTAGCTTACCCAATTCACCTGTACTGTGGGGGAAACCGAAGCACCCGGAGGAAACCCACGCAAACGCAGGGAGAACATGCAAACTCCACACAGAAACGCCAACTGACCCAGCCCAGCCGAGGTTCGAACCTGCGACCCAGCGACGTTCTTGCTGTGAGGCAACAGCACTACCTACTGCGCCACTGCGTTGCCATTAAAACTCATTATATATATAATATATAATATAATTATATAATATATATTAAATATCTACTATTTAAAAATACACAGACAAATGTAAAATACAGTAAAACACACTAAATATGTTGAAACGCACGGATCTGATGGTGGTTGAGTTGCAGCTGGATATTATTAGGAAACACCATTCCCACCATTGGCAGAAACACCATTGAGCCTAGCTAGATCTTCCTGTATGGGCCCACAGGTTTAGAATCTTTGCATTAAGGGATCTTAATCTTTCCTCCAAATTTTAACCTTGAAAAATTACAAACAATAACTTTTATTAAGATTTTTAATAGTTTAAAGTAAAATATTGTCTGGACTGGTGTTGCATATTACATGTGCAAAAATGTGCTATTAAACTGCCAGTACATTTTCTATTATTTTACAGACTTACTCCAGTACTCTTTTTTTTTTTTCATTGTTTTCTGAGGCCTGATTGGCTGTAGGCCATTGTCAATCAATTTCCTCCATGTCTCCTGTACAGTACAGAATGTGTTCAGCTTGCCAAATTAACATAACTCTAAATTTTAACAAGGATGCAAAAAGGGTTGTAATTGTCCGCAGCAAGACTATTGTAAAGGTGGTCGCACACCGGATGTGCCGCACCATGCAGTGCCATGCATTTTAGAATCGTAAACATTTTATATCAGTATATATATCAATTTATATCAGGGTACTCACACCAGCACCGCAAGTCGGCAGCTGTCTGTGGTGCGCAGCTACGACTCTGGACACTGTTCGTATTTCTGCCGCACCACAGAGCGTCATCTGAATAATTTCATTTTAAGAAAATGCAAATGTACGCATCCGGCGTGTGTTATTTCCAACTGTCATGTGCACGACGCATCCTGTGTGTGTTATTTCCAACTGTCAAGTGCACGGTGCATCCGGTGTGTACGATGCTAAATTGGTCAACATCGCCCAACCCTAATATCTAATAAGCGTTTTCTGCACAACAAATTTAGCAAATACATTCTTTATAAGCTTCCCGTTGAAAAACAACTAGCTGCAATGGCTGCTTGAGGGTTGTAGCTTTAGACTGATGTATAGTTTGTCAAGATTACTCGTGTTCTTTTTGGTGTAATCTATTCATAAACATCGACATGTGGAAAAACAGCGGCCCAGTGCGTCCACGTCCTTACGCTGGCTTTGGTCAGATTTGTGAACCTCTGATTTTTCAGTCATGGCCATTCAGAAGTAGTCATCAGCATGTTTTTTCAGCAATATAAT
Organism: Danio kyathit; assembly: GCA_903798195.1. NCBI lineage: Eukaryota > Metazoa > Chordata > Actinopteri > Cypriniformes > Danionidae > Danio > Danio kyathit. The sequence goes on from LR812535.1 coordinate 54,376,733, forward strand.
ATGTAATAAAATATAAATTATAATAAAAACAAAAGCCTATGACAATGAGCGGCACGATTCCCAAGCTCCAGGTGTAACAGACCTAATTACAGAGATTTATTACAGTCCTTGTCTTAAATTAAGGTACCAGATGTTCATTAGCTTATCCTTACTTAGAGCCTCTTTACGTGAGGCTTTTGGACATGAAGAACGCTTAAGGCACGGGTATTTACAGCACAAATTGAGTAAAAGTAAATGGCTGTACAGCATGATAAAATGTTTCTATTCAGTAGACTGTAAGTAAAGTCAGCCTTTTTTTCCCAAGGCAGGTGTTAGTGAATAGTCTGCCTTTTTCAATCCAATGCTTGCTGCTTTCTCATCTACATAGTGGTCACCACTTGAAAAGGGAATATGGTAATAATGTTTGGCAAAGTGTGAAAGCGGAGACCCTGGACTCCGTAGCAGGTCAGCATACCTGATCCTGCATTAACAACTCACATCTGCACTTCAAAGGAATATAACACAGACGAGCGGTTCTGAGACTGTTTTGAACAGACAGTATTCCTAGTATTATCGATCCCTTTGAAAATATGGAGAGCATAAAAGACCTTTTGTATGTCTCAGGGTTCATTACTCCCATTGGGATTTTAAGGTCTGAAACAGTTTTCTGACAAAACTTGTGGTTTTATATACAAAAAGGCATATTTTGGTATACTTCATTAACTTTTATGTTTTCAAAATTGGTACCTAGAAATCCTGTAAATCATTCAGGACATGTGCTAGGGCTTCCATTACTGTAATATACACTCACCAGCAACTTTTTTAGGTACACCTGCTCGTTAACACAAACTTCTAATCAGCCAATCACATGGCAGCATTTAGGCATGCAGACATGGTTAAGACGATCTGCTGTTGTTCAAACCGAACATCGGAATGGGGAAGAAAGGTGATTAAAGTGACTTTGAACGTGGCGTGGTTGTTGGTGCCAATTGGGCTGGTCTAAGGATTTCAGAAATTGCTGATCTACTGGGATTTTCACACACAACCATCTCTAGGGTTTACAGAGAATGGTCCTAAAAGAAGAAAATATCCATTCAGTGGCAGTTCAATGGCCAGAGTGAGTCGAGCTGATAGAAAGGCAACAGTGACTCGAATAACCACTCGTTACAACTGAGGTATGCAGAAGAGCATCTCTGAACACACAACACATCCAACCTTGAGGCGGATGGGCTACAGCAACAGAAGACCACACCAGGTGGCACTCCTGTCAGCTAAGAACAGGAAACTGAGGCTACAATTCACACAGGCTCACCAAAATTGGACAATAGAAGATTGGAATAACGTTTCCTGGTTTGATGAGTCTTGATTTCTGCTGCAACAATTGGATGGTAGGGTCAGAATTTGACGTCAACAACATGAAAGCATGGATCCATCCTGCCTTGTGTCAGTGGTTCAGACTGGTGGTGGTGGTGTAATGGTGTGGGGGATGTTTTCTTGGCACACTTTGGGCCCATTAGTACCACTTGAGCATCGAGTCAACACCACAGCCTACCTGAGTATTGTTGCTGACCATCTCCATCCCTTTATGACCACAGTGTACCCATCATCTGATGGCTACGTCCAGCCGGATAACATGCCATGTCATAAAGTGAATCAACTCAGACTGGATCGTGAACATGACTATGAGTTCACTGTACTCAAATGGTCTCCACAGTCACCAGAGGTCAATCCAATACAGCACCTTCGGAATGTGGTGGAACGGGAGATTCGCATCATGGATGTGCAGCCGACAAATCTGCAGCAACTGCATGATGCTATCATGTCAATATGGACCAAAATCTCTGAGGAATATTTTTAGTACCTTGTTGAATCTATACCATGAAGGATTAAGGCAGGTCTGAAGGCAAAAGGGTCCAACCAGGTACCAGTAAAGTGTACCTAATAAAGTGGCCAGTGAGTGTACACTAAAAAAGACTTTTGCTGCTTGTCCTAACTATTTATTTATAATGAGTTGAAACAACACAATTCATAAAGTTGTTTTGGTACAGTTTTCCCCGCGTTTGCGTGGGTTTCCTTAGGGTGCTCCGGTTTCTCCCACAAGTCCAAAGACATGCGGTACAGGTGAATTGGGCAAGCTAAATTGTCCGAGTTTATGTGTGTGAATGAGAGTGTATGGGTGTTCCCCAGTGATGGGTTGCAGCTGGAAGGGCATCCGCTGTGTAAAACATATGCTGGATAAGTTGGCGGTTCATTCCGCTGTGACGACCCCTGATTAATAAAGGGACTAAGCCGAAAAGAAAATGAATGAATGAATGTTTTGGGACAAGTTAATTGTTTTATCTTTAATCTACTTAAATTTGTAAAAACAAATAAGTTAACTTAATTGATTTGTGTTGGGACAACATAATTGAATTGTGTGGATCCCAACATTTTTTACAGTGTACCGGTTATGAGTTATTAGTTGGAGTACCCACCAGCCACTCCCCCAGACTACACATCCCATTATGTTTTGCATCTCACAGCTGAAACAGTTTACCAATTTGAACACTGACTACACTGACACAGCTGCAGCCCAGTACACACACTATTTAAGCACCTCAGTTAAGGTGAAGTTTTGCCGTGGTCACACTAGAGTTCGATGATGATGATTAGACATGTAATCAAGCAATCGATTAGTCCATATTTTAAATTTCTGGTCATGTTTTGATCTTCGATTGGTCTCACACAGTCATGAGATGCGATTTCACAGGTCAAAGTTCACCAAGCTTGAACTTTGCAATGCAGTGAACTGTGAAACTTGTCGCACAAGCTTGCATTTCCGGTTTGCCGCATTCGCATGCGTAAGAATGGAAGTCTGTGGGGGCAAAAAGTGCAGTGTGAACGTGGCTTTAGATGCAAGTGTACAATGAAGGTGGAGTTCCAAATGCAGCTTTATTATGAAGCAGGAAGTTCAGAATGGCAGGGGCCAAAACATGAGCAAACAACATCAAATAGTAATCCATATAACGTATCCAGGGTACAGGAAAGGGTCGAGGCAGGCAGCAAACAATCATACACGATCAAACAGTCCAAAAACCAAAACAAGAACAAGGTATTAAACACGGAAAATGCTCAATATTGTATGTACGTTAATAAGACTAGATATCTCGTCAATGGTGGGGAAAGTGTTAAAGGGGCACTGAGGTGTTCGTGGAATAATTTTTTTTTGGAAATGATAGGTGCAAGACATACAGGCAGGGCTTAATTTGTGCCGATCTCCCTCCTCACACGCACCCCCGCCCCACCCTGCCCCGCTCTCCACTTTCTTCCGCGACTCCCCAACCCTCTTTACGTTCGTCCACAACACTACCATGATTGTTTTGTTTTGATTGTTTGGATTTATTATTTTATTTAATTTTATTATATTTTATTTTATTTTATTTTATGCTTCACGTTATTTTATAAAATGATTCACTTTATTATATTCACTGACATCCCAGAACTTTCCAAACTGCTGGCCATCAGCTCAGGATCGACTCTTTCAGGGTAATAACGGCCTTGGATGTAATTATGAATGTAATTATTGGGCGGATGATAAAGTATCCGCGATCTGTTCCATCAGAAGTCTGCCCGACACAATACAGTCCCCTGGACTTTGAAACAGCTTTGCGCAGCAAAATTCTCAGGCAAGGAGGAAAAATCTGCCAAAGTCATTTTATCAGTTAAACGTAAGAACATGCCATCTTAGGCCGTCTAGCCATTTCTCATCTCTGTTTAAAGAGCCCTTCCCTGATTTGATATTGCTGGAAGTTATACTAGAAGCTGGCTGTGCTGTCAATGCTCAATATGAAGGAGTTTATATCAGTATAAGTGTTTGTGTCAGCAGATGACAGAGCTCTTTCTTATTAAATTTGGTAGATGGCCTAGCCCCGGTCCCACAAGCTCCCCTTGTTTGAAAACCAGGCTGGATTACCTTTTTAAATTACTCACTCATAGAGAATGTTTCTCTGAGGCGAAGGAAACAGCCCCAGCAGGGCGCTGAGTTATTTTACATTAGCTTATTTATTCTGCTTGGGCTACTGATAAGATATTGCAGGTGATGGATAGAAAGACCACAGCACCCCTGAGGAAATTGATTGTGTGATGCTGTGATTGCGGGATGTTCTGAGCAAAGATAATGGCAAAATTTGAGGCATGGCATATCGACAAGATTGAGATGTCAGCCTAAATAGTGCTGGCAGGAGAACAGATAGTCTTATTTTGCTCTGGGTTTGTTGTTATGGAGTAATAGCCCCTAAACTCTTGATGCCTGAGTAGTCTCATTGATATAAGTCAAAGTCATGTTGACTAACGCTGCTAACAGGTTTGGACGGCATATTTTAAGGTAGAGCTGAAGGGTTTTCACTCATGTGTAGGGTAAACATGGACCATGTTTAGAATGAAATATTGGGTATTGTCTAGTAGTGAATACTGTATGCAGGTATATATATATATATGTATGTCTATATAGCTCTTTATATAAAGCCTAGTGAATTATTTGTAGTGTAGTTATGCTAAGTATAATTGAAGTCAGACTAATTATTAGTATACTCCTAATGATTGCTGTTTTGTAACAACTAATTTTGTACTATGTACATTTTAATTGTAATTAAATTAGAGTAAAGCATATTTCTTATGTGCTACACTGGAACAAGTCCAAGTATAATCAGTGTAATTAAAGTGTATGCCTGTGGGAGTTCATTAAATGGGTGATTAGTGATATTAAAATGCACTTTATAAGTATTAAAACTACATTACGCGTTTATTATGAGTGTCTCCAAAATCCACAGGTAATATACCATAAATGCACTATTTCTGATGAAATAATTTTTTCAGTGACATAACACTTGCAGTATGAAATATTCTTAAGTAATGTTGAAGTTACTGCACAATATATGGCTTGAGAATCAATATCGCAATGTGTGCGCCCGCAATAAAATAGTCACATCGCAAGATATGCAATGTTGAGTTGGGATTATAGATGACCAGGAACAACAGGTCAAAACACATACGTTTTGTGGAGACTCTACAGAATTTAAACATAACAGAGTGAAAGTTAATCATTTACATGTGTTTTAAAGGCCTGTGACTATGTAATATTTGAGCAATTTAATAGAGCATAAAGAAGTTTAACAAAGATTCATTTTATTGAACAATTTATATATTTCTGTAACCGAATACTCTTAGACACTCACCAGAAAACCATAAATTGCTGTTTATTTCACTTTACTATTTGCTCCACTGTGTTTATGTATTTTGTTTATTATATCTATATGATAAATTACATTAAAATGTTTATATTTCACTTCTGTATAAAGTCATCCCAATCAATAGTATGTCTTTTAAACCAAAAAAGTTAGTTAAGTCATCTGGTGAAATCATATTATATTATATTATATTATATTATATTATATTATATTATATTATATTATATTATATTATATTATATTATATTATATACATCAATAAAAAAAAATAAATAAATAAAAAAAAAAAAAAAAATATATATATATATATATATATATATATATATATATATATATATATATATATATATATATATATATATATATATATATATATTGCAGAGAAGAAAAGAATTAGTATTTAAGTAGAAGTGGAAGTATTTAAGTACTTTATGATGTAAGTATTCTAACATTTATGTACTAGAAGTATACTTGTGTACATCTTGAATACAATTTGGGACTAAAATGACTCCCTTTATTCACTTTATTCTCCGCGTACGAGCGGGCGCAGCCATTTGAATAAGTTTGGCTTGAGACTTCCGGTCTCATTCACTTCCATTCATTTTTAGATGTTAAAAACAGCTCGTTTTGCTGCTTGATGTTGCAAACTGATATTTTACTATTATATTATTTTATTCTGTCTGTATAATCATGCAAACACTTGTTTGTAGAGCAAGTAATTTGACCTTTGTTTATTATTCCAATTCAGTCGCCTATGGGAGAAATGACTAGGAAGTTCTAAAACAATCGCCAAAATGAGCACACTTCCGCATTTTAGAATAAGGTCAATAGCATATAAATGTATACTTTTAAAAGGATAGTTCACTCAAAAATTAGTTTTTTTTTGTTTCTGTTTAACAAAAAAAGGAGATATTTTGAAGAATGTTGGAAACCTGAAAGCAATAATTTACAAGTACATATTTCCAACATTCTTCAAAGTATCTCATTTTGTGTTCAATACAGAAAAACTAAATAGTCAATGGTGAGTAAGCACATTTTCCTTTGTGGCTGAAATATCAGTGCACTGTAAGTGTAACATTAAACTTTAAGTGCACAAGCAATCCTCAATTACATTTCTCATTTGTGCTGCTAGTGAACTTCTGAGTATAGTAGATTACTTTTTGTAATACTTGAAGTACATAATTACTTTGTGAAGGAATGAAGCAAAGTCTTGACCAATGTTGGCGGTAATAATATTACTTTTCCAAAGTAACGAGTAATATAATGCATTACTTTTAAAAATAAGTAATATTATTTTAGTTACTTTTTACCTTGCTTAATTGGCTTAAAAAAAAAACATATTGCGGAATAAAAATTACCTGAGTCGAGGGGTTGAATCACACAATGAGAGAGCGTGCTGCAAGGGAACAGACAATTGACTCACATCATCATCATCATCATCAGGTCTCCTTTGTCACAGCATGATGAGTCTGTGTACTGTTCTAGTAACTGAATATCTAAGAATATGGGTTTATTTCGAGTCAGAGGGGGTATTCGGTATGTTAGTACTTACTGAAGACGCAAACTGTTTCAATTTAATTGAACTTAAATTAGAAGATCCGGTTAAAACAAATGATTTATTCATGAATTGCCCATCATCACTACAGACAGTCAGAATGGCAGGCCGGAGACTTATATTTTTGCAATGGATTCTTGTTATTTTGAACTCATCACAGAAAAGAAGTGCATTGTTGTTAAGTGTAGAATATGTGTAAGTAAAACTCTTGACAACTGGAAGAAACACAACATCGAAAAAACAACAACAAATGACATCAGTTCACGTTCTCCAGGTAAAACATTAGACAGCCACTGTCTAACGTTACTTTAGAAGCGACTACGGGTTTGTAAGTAATATAGTATGATTTTTTCTTTTTTGGGAAACAATTTTCACACTTGTTAAGGCCCCGTGAAGCAATTTATTCAATGCAAAAAGCTCAAAGATTCATTTTGATTTGGGGATGTTATTATCATCTTACCGTTTGTTTTGTTATTAAAGATTTTAAAGGTTTAAAATCTGTTTTTGCCTTAATAAATTATTTTGTGTTAGTACTCTTAGGCTTTATTCCAGTCTTTGTCAAGTGAATTTACATAACTAATAACACAAAAAGTACAAAAGTAGCAAACTTTTTTTTCATTAATCTGTAGATACAGCATGTATAGCTCTGGGTTCAGAAAGTTCCCAAAATATAATTTTATCCTACATTGTTTTTAAAGAGCCCCTATTATGGGATTTTGAAAATGACCTTCCATGTAGTGTGTAACACAGCTCTAAGGCCCAATCCCAATTCTATTTTTGTACCCCTACCCCTTCCCCTTCCCCTTGGCCCTTACAACCGAGGGTTAAGGGGAAGGGCTTCAAAACTTACCCCTATGAATTGGGACAGCACTTCAACACCTGCACACGTCATCATATGTCATCACGATCTCTTGCTTCATATGAGATCAGACGATCGCGACTGCTGTAGTTATTCCAGTAGTGTTATTTTGTGGTGTTTATCTTCAGGAAATCACAGAAGGGATATATTATGTTATCATAACGATCTAATGTGGCAATAAGATCGTAACTGTACTGTGTATTTACACAGTGGCCATATTCATCTATGTAAACACACGAAAACAACATTAACATTATAGCAGACCCTGTAAAAAGCTCATTTTCAGCCACTAGACTGCTCTGACAGGGTATTCGAGTGTCATCGAGTGTCAGAATGTTGTAGGACTGCTGTACAGGAGTTATTATTAGGGATTATAGATCGCGAAATTTAGCGGGTTTTTTTTTGCGTTTTTTTTAAAAAGCATGACCGTAAAATCAATCAATCAATCAATCAACTTTTATTTATATAGCACTTTAAAACAACCACGGTTGACCAAAGTGCTTTACACAAGTAAAAGCAAATTATACAACCCAACAGAAAAGTAGACTATGCAATAACAAAATATATATATATATATATATATATATATATATATATATATATATATATATATATATATATATATATATATATATATATATATATATACACACATCCATAAAATCCAACCAACATTAAAACATAAAGTGTCAGTGCTGTGCATTAAAAGCCAATTTAAACAAGTGGGTCTTAAGCTTGGCTTTAAAAAGAGGCAGGTCAGTGATTGTGCGAAGCTCAATAGAAAGGGTATTCCAGAGTTTAGGACCTGCCACTGCAAAAGAGCGATCACCCCACTGCTTATATCTTGACCGCGGGACTTCAAGCAGAAGTTGGTCAGCAGATCGCAGAGCTCTGCTGGATTTGTGTGTGTGCAAAATCTCACATAAATAAATAGGAGCAAGGCCATTGACGGCATTAAAAACAAACATCAAAAGTTTAAAATCAATTCGGAACTTAACAGGGAGCCAGTGGAGGGAGTAGAGAATTGGTGTAATATGCTCACTCTTCCTACTGTTAGTCAGCATGCGAGCAGCAGCATTTTGCACAAGCCGCAAGCAATGAAGACATGACTGATTAACTCCAACATAAAGTGCATTACAGTAAAACATGAACGTGGTTATGAATATACTAAAACATGTGTTTGTTTGTCGTAAAAATTCGTAATAATGACAAAAAATATTAATTTGTGGATCTCCTTACTTCCGGGTTCAGTTGTGTCAGGTGTATTCTGGGAAATATTCTTACCCCTCCGTTTGAAGTGTGCTTCTGGAAAATCTTCGTTCGAAGGGGTGTTACCCCTAGCCCTTAGCCCTACGCCTTCAAGCTAAAGAGAATTGGGACAGCCCTACCCCTTGGCGGGCACGCGCAAAACGAGGGGTAGGGGTAAGGGGAAGGGCTAAGGGGTAGAATTGGGATTGGGCCTAAGTGAAGTGAAATATCCAGCTAGGGCTTAAATCTGAAAGTGGACAGTTTTTAAAACTATTGATTCATCTAAAAAAAAAAGAGTCAACTCATAGTAGTTTAAATGAATCGTATTGATATCGAGTCTTTAGCCGTTTCGGCGTGACGTGGATACGAAACATAATTGTTGCCCGCTCAAATTTAAACCTGCGGCCCGCCCACTAACACAGCAGCAAAGACAAACAGATCCTGAAGTCATGAGTCATGAAGATGCTGTGCTTTCCTGGATATTATTGAAAGTGTGAGGGAAAGGAGTGGTTCAGCAATCTGCATGCTTACAATGAGCGATCTATCAGTACACAGCTCATGGATTAGTTTCTTCCTCCATCTTGTAATGGACAGACAATACACCAGGGGTGCGGGCAAAATAAGGACAGTTTATTAGGCACACAGTCAAACAAACGCAGGCTGGTGCACGCTGGGCTTCGGCCTGTTGCGCTGCACTGGAAAGGCTTACGAAGGCTCAGGGTGAGCGCGATGGGAGCCCGCAGAGATAGCTTGTCAGAGGACAGAGGAAGATCGCTGGTGAGCGCTACAACCCCCCGGCTGGGGATGTGTTGGGCAAAGCAGAGTACAGTTAAGCCCTGAGAACATATAACACTTCACGCAAGAGGTGCCACAGCAATGATTGCAAATAGAAATGATCTACATGTTTTGTTATTTGTAACCGCTTGTACTGTATCAGGTTAACTCTTTATATTCTCATATCGCGTCTAATGCCACGTTGAAAACGCGATGCGTGCTGCTTTGTTTACAATGCGTCTGTGAGCTCGTTTCACTGCCGTTTGTCGTTGCTATGGCCACCGTTAGCTGTTCCTTCACACGTGCAGCGGTCAAGGTTCAGAATAGTTTAGCTTTTGCTCCTGTGTGGATTAATACTGAATGTGTGTCATAGTTAAGAATAGAGTAATATGCTGGTGTTTAACTGCACTGCTTTCGGCGCTGAGGTGTCTGAATAACACTGTTGAGAACCGGGAACTGTTTACTGTGGTGTTAGTAAGTTTACTATGAAGCGTGTTTCGGGCATCCGCTGCGATCGGATCCTATAGCAATGTTGGCGACGTGGGGGCTTGATAAACCGCGCTGGGCATTTTACTGTCTCGCGCTGAACGCTGTCGACCAATCGCAACAGGCTGTCATCGGTCCAATCAGCGCAGATTAGCTTCTCGCTAAGGAGGGGTTTGGAAACAAATGAATCGCTGAACGATTCATATGAGAGTCGCTGGGATAATTAGGTAAAAATAAATTCATATTATAAGACCATGAAAGTGTTTTTGACATAAAACCGAAATATGACGCTTTTAAATGTGTAATAGGGGCTCTTTAAAGAAAAATGAAGGTGTAGGTTCTATAGGTGGATGTTAAAGGCAAAGCTTCTCTATAAAAAAGGTGAAAAAACACCTGCTGAAAGAGATCAAACCTCACCCAGGTAAGGAAAAGTAATGCACAAGTAACTCAAAGTAATATAACACATTACTTTCCATAAAAAGTAACTAAGTAATGTTACTTTTTTGGGGGGTAACTCAATATTGTAATGCACTACTTTCAAAAGGTACTTTCCCCAACACTGGTTGTGACATTTGGCCAAGTATATATTACTCAGAACTGGGCTTCCATTTTAACCATTCAATCATGCATACACATACTAAGGGATTATATAAGCACTGAAGTGTTGTTGGGAATAAATCTATATAGATATGTAAATTGGATTGCAAAGTACAAACAGAACATTCATTCTGACTTATGAAAATATGATGAGAGCAAGTTCAAACCTAGCTCACTTTTTAAATATATAATGTGTACACATTTTTTCCCCTGTGGTCTATCTTACAAATGAAGAGAAAGTTATTCAATATTACATTATGCTAAGTGGCATAAATTTAGCAGACTGTCTTCATAACATGCTAATGTTTCATTCACACTATGCTTTATTACTACAAAGCAGATCATAAAAGGCTTTAACTTCTTTCTTCTATCAATTTTCGGGAAGACCCCGATGTGGGCAGAGGCATCCATCAGATTTCTGCCAGAGTCTCTTTTGCATGGCCTCCAGTGAGCTATAATATGTCTGCAGTGAGTTGCCTGACTTCTCATCAGTTTGAGGCACAGGATCTGCCTCAGGTTGACACATCTATCTTGTGTAATTCTGTTTTATAGCATGCATATTAAGTTGCACTTATAAATATACAAATGCATATTGTCAGAGTAATTTTCTGACTCTGATGTCTTCAGTCATCTTAGATGAAGATGTGATGCACAATGTGCAGGACTCTTATGATTATTAGCTTGATTTCAAATATATGCCTCAGGCTTCATATGACATTTTATGAGGACATCAGTCTCCAAATGAGCTTTTGTTACAGGAATAGTTCACCCAAAAATGAAAATACACTCAATGTTTACTCACCCTCATGTGATTCCAAACTTTTATGAGATTCTTTATTCAGTTGAACACTAAAGAAGATATTCTGGAGAAATTTAAAAACCTGGGTGATGTGGTAGCTCAGTGGTTAGCACTGTTGCCTCACAGCAAGGTTTTTGGTTCGAGCCCCGGCAGGGTCAGTTGGCATTTCTGTGTGGAGTTTGCATGTTCTCCCCATGTTCGCGCAGGTTTCCTAAAATGCTCTTGTTTTCCCCTCAGTGTAAAGGTCTCAGCAGGGTGTTTTCACACCTCTAGTCTGGAAAAAGTCAGGAAAGTGGGTGTGTCCAGCTCTGGGAGTGTGGGAGTGTCGGGGGAGGGAAAGAGGGGAGCATTTGCAAAAATGGGAGTTTCCCTTTGGGCACGCGCTGATTTTCACAGGCAAAACAAACACACAGACGCAGGGAGACAGACAGTGACTGTGTTTACATGAACATCAGTAATCGAATTATTTGCCAAATTATAAATTTGTCAACTTTAACTGCAGTTTGGCACTTTCACTTTTTATTCAGGAACATTTCCTGCATGTCCCCTGAGAGGAACTGCTGGAGAGTGTAGTTTTAATGCAATGTTTGATACCGCAAGGCATTTCTCGGCATTTCTCGCTATCTTAGATGCACTCCGTAGGTAACTTATCATCAGAAAGCCGTGTGTGTATAGACTATACTGTCACAAAATGCGCCGATAATCCTACATGACGGTTACAGTTTGATTACAGTGTTTACATGTTTACATTCGGAGAGCAGCATTTACAGCGGATCTTTCAGCCTATAATATTGTACTATAATATTGCAGTGATATTAACATACTGTAAACTTAGTAACTAAATCATTTTGACTAAGGTATGTCTTTAAAAACTGAAAGAGCACTGCTGACGATACAAACTAAGTTTGCCATCTGAATAAACAAAAAAAGGGCACTGAGTTCACACACAGTTACCAAATCTGTAGCGACAGGACAATCAACACAAACTGGAGCCGTGTCTTTTTTAAAAGAAGACGAACGGCAAATCCGGATTTCATCATTTCCAGATGCGAAAAGCTGTCGGGTAAAAAATGTTCCTTACAAACGCATTTCTGTCGTGTGCACTGTAATCCACACGTGAGTCCAGCTGCGCTCTCATAGCGAGGAAATGAAAACAAAACCTTAGTTGCAGCACATTATTAAATGCAGCACATAAATAAATGCAACACTGACGACCCATGTCTCCCAATTCTTGTACTTCTACTTGTTTTGGCAACACAACTTGGCGTCTCTCTGTCGTCTGAACACTGTAACATGTAAAACAGTCTTCGAAGCTGTCATGCATATTAATTAAGTTGCACTGCATACACAATAGAGCGCGCTAATTGGTTTGAACAAAGTCTTTCTCATGAATTGATGCTGCACACTGAGAGACGTCACGATGCACTCGCAGGTACAGACATCCACTCTCCATGCTGGACTACATGCAAGTATCTAATCGCCGTGACGCAGCTTCAAAAATTCGTTTCAAACTGGAAGAACGAATTTGCTCAAAATAACGCAAAAACAACCAATTTTCACTTTTTAGTGCAATATATGTGTCCTAATAGTGTTTATAGCAGCGTGGGACACATATATGACTGTCAACAGCTCAAAAAATGTGCTTTGGTGTTTCGTGACTCTTTAAAGGCACATGCTATAGGTGAATTGGGTAAGCTAAATTGGCCGTAGTGTATGTGTGAATGAATGCGTATGAGTGTTTCCCAGTACTCGGTTGCAGCTAGAAAGGCATCCGCTGCGTAAAACATATGCTGGATACGTTAATGGTTCATTCCGCTGTGGTGAGCCCTGATTAATAAAGAAACTAAGCTGAAGGAAAATTAATGAATGACTTTAAAAACCTGTAACCACGTCACACACACAGACGTTGTGTGTTATTAGGACACATTGGTACAATGTAACCTGCTCAGTCTGAAATAAAATATGCTGTGTTTTCAACCAAGGCAACTGAGAGTACTGAAAGATAATTGGGTTTACTGGCAGTGGGCTGGTTATAGAGACCAAAACAAAGACAGACATATTAAAATGCACATTTTCAAAGAGAACACTTTGACTTTAGCGTTGTTTTTCAGATAAACAAATATATTCATTTAGCATGTTTCTTAAATATCTGCAAACATATTGTGGTATTTTCTAGAGTCAAAAACATGTTCTTGATCTAATAACTTCAAATCAAACTTGATGGGTCAACGTGGCACACAATCCAGCTAAAAATCCAAACTGAATAAGTGAATCTCTAAAAAAACGGACTTAACAGAAATAATGTACAGTAAAGAATATAAAGTCAAGATGCAGCGGAACAGGAAAAGAATATTATGTATGACTCCCATGAGCTTGGACGACTGCATACATACATCTCTGCAATGACTCAAATAACCTATAAATAAAGTCATCTGGAATGGCAAAGAAAGCGTTATTGCAGGACTCCTAGAGTTCATCAAAATTCGGACTCATCTTCAATGCCTTCTCCTTCATCTTACCTAGACATGCTCAATAATGTTTAAGTCTGGTGACTGGGCTGGCCAATCCTGGAGCACCTTGACCTTTATTGCTTTCAGGAACTTTTCAGGAAGTATGAGGAGCGCTATCCTGCTGAAGAATTTGCCCTCTCCTGTTGTTTTGTAATGTAATGGACATCACAAATGTCTTGATACCTCAGGCTGTTGATGTTGCCATCCACTCTGCAGATCTCTTGCATGCCACCCTACTAAATGTAACCCCAAACCATGTTTTTTTCTTCACAAAACTTGACTGATTTCTGTGAGAATCTTAGGTCTATGCGGGTTCCAATAGGTCTTCTGCAGTATTTGTGATGATTGGGATGCAGTTCAACACATGATTTATCAGAAAAATCGACCTTCTGCCACTTTTCCAAATTTGTTGCTCTTACAATTTGAATCAATGACAAGACTTTTGTCAAGTAGTGTACAAATTTTACCTACCAATTGGCGACTGACTCTTGTGGCAGACCTGCCAGTGTGGTTTCAGCGCCGCCATTGACACAACTCCACCTCAATCAGCACGCCGATTGGGGTCACCTGTGACTCATTAGGAGAGAGGAATATAAGGCATGACTCTGGAGGAAGCAGTTAGGTTATGTTTTGGGCTGAAGGCTTGCAATGATCCCCTCTCCAGCTACCCACGATCGGCACTCGACCTGCATGAATTGGGACTTTGGCTGCACAACGGACACTTCGCCCTTCACACCCTCCACCTCTCACTGTAAATAAACACCCTTTCATGCATTTCTCTGTGTCCATGTGATCTCTCACATGTGACATTCTGCTATAAATACTCGCCAGTGATTAGATTTACTTGGCATTTGTTCATTTTAGGCCATGGTTGCAGGTATCCAGCCTTTTTCGAAATATATTATTTTTTGCTCAACAGAAGAAAGAAAGATAAACATGTTTGGAACAAATAAATGGTGAGTAAATGATCATGAAATTTTCAGTTTTGGGTCAACGATCCCTTTAGTCCAATATGTGAGCAATATAAAGTTTCCTCTAAATTGCAGCTTTTATTTGGACATACGCAAGAAAGAACCACTCTCCATTTACCGAGGCGAAGGCTGGTGTAAATAACGGTTGTTATAAGTTGTTTGGAACAGAGATTTTCTGATTCAAGGTCAGGCTTGTTTGGAGATCATACACGCACTATTCCAGTATTTACCCTCTTTAAGCAAGACTCCTCTCCCATTTTCAGGCATTGGAAATAGTTTTTTTCCTCAACAAAAATCCGCACTCATAATTAAATATCCTCCATAGCGCTGGGTAATAGTGTTAGTACGATCACACAGACTGAGACGTGAATAGATTATTCAATGGTGGGCAGCAGCACTGTGGCAGAATTAGATTTGGTGCATAGAATTCATTAATTAAATGGTGGTATCTAGTATTCTGGTCACACGTTCCTCCAAGCAGACCCGCTTTATGCCAGGGCTTGCTATATTGTTGAAAGTGACAGAGAGAGTCGGGTCTCAATTCAATATATCATTAGCATATTAGATTTTTAAAGAATCGTGTGACACTGAGAACTGGACTAATTATGCTGGATATGTCACACTTTATTTAAAGGTACACCTCTTGCTAATAATAAACTATCAATTATGCCTTGATAACTTCTGATTTACTGCTTATTAATAGTTAAGGCTCTAGTTGGGTTTAGGGTATTGGATTGTGGATGTAGAATATGATCATGCAGGATATGTACTTTTATAAGTACTAATAAACAGACAATGTTTTATTAATAGGTAGATAATAAGCCAGTATAGTTAAGAGTGAGAGTTGATACTTAAATTAAAGTGTTACCTTAGTGGTTACTTTACTATAAGGGTGTACTAGGCTATCCGAACCATGCCCAGGCATGTATGACCCCCATTTCCCGGTTCATTTGACAAGTGTGAGTGCTAAGAGGTGTGCCAGAGTGTGGTTCAGTTGGGCTTTGCACTCACACTACAAGCGTTTCGCGCCAAAGCGCGCCTGAGCATGAAACCGAAGAAGCACTTTTAAGAGACTGTTTTATATGGATTTATAAATTATTTGTACTTTTCAACTGTCATATAACTAAAGCAATCAACATTGCACTGAGCGAGAGCTTTTCCTCCTAACTGAACATCATTGATGACATAAGCATGCTCGGGCTTGGAAGGTAAAATTGCAGTGTGAGTGTTGGCCGAGGTGGAGAAGGGCCAATCCCCGCAACCGTGCCTAGTATGAGTACACCCTAAGCATTATATATGTGATCATGGACCAAAAAAAAAATCTTATGTTCACATTGTATGAATCAATATTATAGATTTTTTTTTTTATATAATAAATAAGTTAGAATATTAAATAAAATGTCTTTCATAAATATATCAAATCTTTATACTGGATCAGTAAAATGCAGTGGTGGAAAGAGTACTGAAAACTCATACTCAAGTAAAAGTACCATTCATTACCCAATTAATGTAGTGCAAGTAGAGTAAAAGTATCTGTTGTAAATATTACTCAAAGTATGAGTAAAAAGTAGCCCTTTTAAAAGTACTCAATAGTAATGAGTAGTGAGTATTACACTGTGAAAGGTTAATGTGTTTACATACAATTTGTGCATCTGTATGTGAAATAGGGTTGGGCCGATAGACGATGCCATCATCCATCGCCGATGGCCAATAGACATCACGATGCTGAGCCGGCATCGCCGATCCTCCGCCCTGCCCCCCGTTGCAAACCCGCTCGTGAAAAATTCACACTCAGGCCCCGTTTATACTAATACAGCTTAGTTTTAAAATGGCATTTTAGAACGAAAATGATCCACATCCACACTGGCATTTCACCTAGCATTTCTGAACAGCCCTCCGTCCACTGAAAACACACATCATGTGACCACACACACACACACACACACACACACACACACACACACACACACACACACACACACACACACACACACACACACACACACACACACATAGCCACACACACACACTGTCATGCGCTCGTCTGAGCTCCAGAGAAAAGTGCACGTCCGACAGTTTATCAAGGATGTACCGCTGGATCGCGTCTCACTATAGTTGTTAAACGTGATATTTAATTATTCTTCTCTCTATCTAATGACTCTTTGCTCTTTTGAATCTATCAGGTAACGTGTCACAGCATCAGTACACTGCTTTAATATTTTGCTTTCACGCTTGTACTTAGTCATTTTAGCGAAACCCTCAGATACTGTTGGTTGTGCACCTTTTTTACCAACCAAGTTTGTCGAACTCAACTGGCGCTCTATGCAAACTACGAGAATGCCGCCCTCAAACCGGAAGTTATGCTGCCTTCAATCCGAAATTGGCGGCGGAGAGTGGGGAGGGGGGCGGCGGAGCTGGGTGTTGAGATGATGCGGGGTTTGTCGCGGATGAAAGCGAAGACCGAGAGGCGCTGAGATGATGCAGGGTTTGTTGCGGACGAAAGCGAAGGGGGGGAGACTTGCCGCGGACGCCGCCCTGACTGCTCTGCTGCCCTAGGCAGCCGCCTAGGTCGCCTCTATGAATGCGCCGGCCCTGACTGACACAGATCACTCCGCCTACTCATGCCAGAGTCCCGCGGAAAAAGTGATTGACAGGTGGTAATCTGTGTGTAATTTATAATTATTTATTTATGATTTGGTTATGAGTAGGCCTACACGGAATCTGCGCGTGCAGAATTCTGCAGATTTTTCGCAGATTTTTCGCAGATTTCCGCAGATTTTAAGCCCATCAATAATTCTGTTTGTTTACTTACAGTTAACTATTTACAGTTAATCTAATTGGATTTGCATTTTAAAATTGAAATAAAAGTTAAAAGATATTATTTTTTATTCACATTTTAAGGTTTTAGTTATGATACTCCTAAAATAATTCCGCAGAAATCCGCAGATTTTTACCAAAATTCTCCGCAGAAATAGCAAAAAACGTCCGCAGATTCCGTCTGGTCCTAGTTATGAGTAAAACAAGACCATGCGGGCCAGGTTGTTGAAACAATAGGCTACAAATAATTAATTTATGAAGTAATTAATTATTCATAAATAATTAATTCACCTCCGCCTATGAAGACGATGCCATCGTCTATCACGATGTTTCACATTAGACATCATACGATGCTAAATTGGTTAACATCGCCCAACCCTAGTGTGAAAACGTAACATTCTGTAGCTCATTTAGTTAGTGTTTCAGACCATTTGGCAATTTCAGTCATCATACAGTAGACATCTTTCATCTTCTCATCAGTGCCATGCAGTCTAAAAACTTGGTCAATGCGTCTAACGCTTTGTCTTCAGTGTTTTGAGGTTGTTCTGTATGATGCTATTTTTCTATGTGCGAATTGATTGGATGGGAATCACAAAACTGAATATTCTGTGATTGAACTGTATACAAGTAAAAGTACAAGTACACATTTATAAAACTACTTAGTAAAGTACAATTTCTGAGATAATCTACTTAATTACAGTGATTTAAGTGTTTGTTTGTAATTTGATAAGTCACACCACTGGTAAAATATAGTTCTATGAACTTAATTTTCACATTTAAAGGATATTTACTCAATATTTTGATTTATTTTAACCCTTCAATACTAGATATTCGGGTTTCACGATGGCGCAGTGTAGCACAATCGCCTCACAGCAAGAAGGTCGCTGGTTCGGGCCTCGGCTGGGTCAGTTGGTATTTCTGTGTGGAGTTTGCATGTTCTCTCGGTGTTCACGTGGGTTTCCTCCAGATGCTCTGGTTTCCCCCCACAGTACACAGACATGTAGTATAAGGGAATTGAGTAAGTTAAAATGCTCTGTAGTGTGTGTATGGATGTTTCCCAGTGTTGGGTTGCAGCTGGAAGGGCATCTGCTGCATAAAACATATGCTGGATAAGTTGGCTGTTCATTCCGCTGTAGCGACCCCAGATTAATAAAGGGACTAAGTTTAAAAAAAATGAATGAATGAATTCTAGATATTCAAAAATCCTAACCAACCATACATTGATGAAAAACGTATTTATTCCATTTTTAGATGATGCATAAATCTCAATTTTCTATTAATTATATTTTTATCTAATTATATTTTGGTCCAGGATTACATACAGTTAAAAGTTATTAGCCCTCTTAGCCCTTTAGTCAAAATTATTAGCCCTCCTTCTTCTAATATTTCCCCAAAAAAATTCAATCAATATTATAGCATTATGGCCCCTATAAACTCCACACAGAAATGCCAACTGGCCCAGCCAGGACTTGAACCAGTGGCCTTCTTGCTGTATTTTCATCCCTTGTGCCCCATTTCAGAAAAAGGGTTAAGTGAAAACTCAGAGTATGTTAACCATGAAATGAGAGAAACTCTGGGTTTTACGTTTCAAAATGCCAGGTCTTTCTAACTCAAGAAAGCAGGGTAAATCAAGCCTGTTTCTGAAGGAGAGATAACTTTTATTCATAGTCAGTTACTGTGGTAACTTACTCTGTAAACCTAATCTGGTCAGGAGCAGGGTTTATTCTCTAAACTCTGAGTTTATGTTTTAAGTTTTCATTACATTTTGGCCATGAAATCCACGCTGAATCCACTCTTCTGATGGGATCAGTTTAATCCAGATTTTTCGGATCAAAGTGATCCAAATCCTACAAAAAAGTCTGAAAAACCCAAACTAAAGGTTTGATCCGGATCAAAATCAAGATTGGATTACGTGATCTAATATATAAATATTTTTTTTGAAAAACCCATTTTCAAGATTTGATCCAATCCGTTATCCAAAATCCTAGTGGATTACTTTTGAAAAACCGGGCCCTGGTGTTTCCCTAAACATCTTTTAAAGAACCCCTATTATACATTAAATAGGGTCATATTTTGGTTGTAAGGGTCTCCAACAACAGTCTAATATGCATGCCAGGTCAAAAAACACTTTCATTGTCTTATAATATGAATTTATTTTTACCTAATTTTCCCAGCGACTTCCATATGAATCGGTCAGCGATTCATTTGTTCCCAAACCCCTCCTTAGCGCAAAGCTAATCTGCGCTGATTGGACCAATGACAGCCTGTTGCGATTGGTCGACACTGACAGCTTTCAGCGCGAGACAGAGTGAAATGCCCAGCACAGCTTATCAACAATATAGTAGTCAGAGTGCGTACATGCTTCATATTAGTGGATTTTGGCTGCCAGTGGGTGAATGTAAATACGACTAACTATTTTTTGGAGCAAAACTCCCAAGAACTGGGGAGGAGATCGACATGAGTCTCCTAGCCCGTCACACTCTACCTGCTCTTCTCACACACACACACACACAGACACACACACACACACACACACACACACACACACACACACACACACACACACACACATACATTACCCTCCTCCTCAGAGGACACAACACCAAAATAAAAGTCCTTAACAGAAACATTCAAAAACAGAATACATAGAATGTATATTAAAGAAACAACTTCACATTAGTTACTAACACCATAGAACACAGTACCCGGTTCTCACCAGTGTTATCAGGGCCGGCGCGTCCATAGTGAGGGTGGCATCCGCGAACCACCTCCCCCCCGGTCCTTAATTTCATCCGCGACACCCACACCTTCCCTCCCGGTCCTCACTTTCAACCGCGAACCGGTCACTTTCTTTTTCACTTTCGGGTTGAGGGCAGCGTGATCGCCGTTCACCTAGAGCGCCAGTCCAGCTTTCTTCAGCCCTGACTGTTATTCAGACACCTGACCCCGAACCTAACCCTCCGATTTCCCGGAATTTCAGGGACAGATGTTGGCAGGTATGTGTGTGCAGTTTTATTTTGAAACTTGACTGCTGCAAGTACAGTATGTAAGAACAGCTGACGAAGGCCATAGCAATGACAAACAGCAGAGGATCGCAGGCTCATAAAAGCATTAAACCCGTAAACAAAGCACCACGCGTCGCGTTTTCAATGTGGCTTTAGCCGCGATATGAGAATATAAAGAGTTAACCATACAGTACAAGCGGTTAGAAGTAACAAAACACAATTAAATACATGAGGCAATCATTTTAACCACTTACTTACACTTGTGAAATGGAGGAACTGATCCACAATGCACTGCTCCATGTTCTGACATAGTCCCTTACATCAATAGTCTTTTCTGATCCTTCCTTTAACAAAAGGCCGATGAATTCTCCGTTGTAAGTGTGTAGATTCCAGAAGCACTCTAACAGCACAAGGCTGGGCTATAATGCGAGCGCAACAACTGGGCGAAGTTTCGTATCGACGTCACGCTGAAACGGCTAAAGACTCGTTATCAAAACGATTCATTTAAAGTACTAGTCATCGACTCTTTTATAAATGAATCAATATTTTTAAACACTGTCCACTTTCAGATTTAAGCCTTAGCTGGATATTTCACTTCGCTTTGAGCTGTGTTACACACTACATGGAAGGTCATTCTCAAAAACCCATAATAGGGGCTCTTTAAGTGTTGTGAAAAGGAATGGCAACGTTACACAGTGGTAAATACTTTACTGTTCCAACTTTTTTGAAATGTGCTGCAAGAACCAAAATTGGAATACATGTTTATTTTGGAAAAAAACAACCAAAATAATAATAATCATGATTAATCACATTAATTAATGTTTGTCAATTTAGAAATAACTTCTTTCTTTTTTTTTTTTGCGTTTTCTATACCCTCCCATCTTTTTCTATTTTGGGGTTATATTTTAAAGCTGCCCAATAGCCATCTTGTACAACCTTAAAAAAAAAATTATAATTGTGCCTTCTCTTGACTTACCCTCAGAGAATATATTAGGAATTAACATGGTCTTGTTAAAAAAAAAAAAAAAAAGTTGAATATGAAATGATTTAGGCTCATATATACCAAACTGAGATCGAAATAGCAGATCCTCCGGTTGAAATCTGACCCGAGACGATCAGTATGAAATTGAGCTGGACAAGAGTAACGAGAGCCACGTGATTGGACAAAAACCAAGAGAACAGCTATGAACTAAAGTCATCCATCTCTCTCAACACAGAGGACATTGCTATGCATGAAATGGGAGACCATCTCGCTAGAATCTTGGGAAAACACTCCTTTCTTAGCACTTTTTTATTTCTTAACTGGAGGGCTTTGCTGATATTCTGATACACTTTGTTTGAGATCTGTGTCTTGTCCCCGGGTGCCTGACATTTCATTTGCTGGTGTCCAAAGCATTGCAGCTGTAAGCTCACTGATGTCTCAAGGCATCACACTTACTGAAAGAAGAACAAACATGCCACTATTAAGACTGCACAGTCTCGCTCTTTCTCCGCCTCAGTCTTTTGACTTGTTTCCCTCTCATATACACATACAAATGGGTGAGTGCACTTGGACACAAACTCCCACACAAACATACTCAATCTGCAACAATTCATACCTTCAGGACACCCGCATTTTTCAAGTGTCACTTGAAGAGCAGAATTCATTTTTTTATATAGTGGATAGATAACAACATCAAGCATAAACAATATGATTTTGTACAAGCGCGCTAGTAGATTTGTTTAGGCCTCTGGGTTTAGTGAAATATATAAACAGATTTTTTTTATTAACTGGTAAAAACTTGTTTGTATATTTTTTTATTGGTGATCAGAATGTTTTTTGATGCCTACAAGATGCAACTTGGCGACACAGTGGATAAGTGGTTAGCTCTGTCACCTGACAGCAAGAAGTTAGCTGGTTCATGTCCCAGCTGGGTCAGTTGCCATTTCTGTGTGGAGTTTGCATTTTCTCCCCAAGTTCGCGTGGAGTGCTTACATTGACTCTGTCACTTTGTTAGGTACACCTTACTTGTCCCATGTTGGACCCCCATTTTGCCTTCAGAACTGCCTTAATCCTTCGTGGCATAGATTCAATAAGGCACTGGAAATATTCCTCAGATATTTTGGTCTATATTGACATTATGGCATCATGCAGTTGGTGCAGTTTTGTCAGCTGCACATCCATGATGCGAATCTCCCATTCCACCACATCCCAAAGGTGCTCTATTGGATTGAGATCTGGGGACTGTGGAGACTGTGACTGGTGTACAGTCAACTCATTGTCATGTTCAAGAAACCAGTCTGAGATGATTAATTCTTTATGACACGTTATCCTGCTGGAAGTAGCCATCAAAAGATAGGTACACTGTGGTCATAAAGGGATGGCCATGGTCAGCAACAATACTCAGGTAGGCTGTGGTGTTGACATGGTGCTCAATTGGTACTAATGGGCCCAAAGTGTGCCAAGAACCCCCCCCCCCCCCCCCCCCCACCCCCCCACACCATTACACCACCACCAACATCCTGAACTGTTGATACAAGATGGATCCATGCTTTCATGTTGTTGACGTCAAATTCTGACTCTACCATCCGAATGTTGCAGCAGAAATTGAGACTCATCAGACTAGGCAACGTTTTTCCAATCTTTCATTGTCCAATTGTGGTCAGCCTGTGCGAATTGTTGGCTCAGTTTCCTGTTCTTAGTTGACAGGAATGGCACCAGGTGTGGTCTTCTGCTGCTGTAGCCCATCCGCCTCAAGGTTCGTTTAGAGATGCTCTTCTGCATACCTCAGTTGTAATGAGTGGTTATTTGAGTTACTGTTGCCTTTCTATCAGCTTGAACCAGTCTGGCCTTTCTCCTCTGACCTCATCAACAAGGCATTTGCACCCACAGAACTGCCGCTCACTGGATATTTTTTCTTTTTCGGACCATTCTTTGTAAACCGTAGAGATGGCTGTGCCTGAAAATCCCAGTAGCTCAGCAGTTTCTGAAATACTTAGACCAGCCTGTCTGGCCCCAACAACCATGCCACGTTCAAATGCATTGAGTTGCTGCCATGTGAGCAGAATGTATGGCTCTGTAAAAGCAGCATCTACTTTTATTTCACTAAACAGCCACAGGTCAGATTTCTGCTATAATGAATGCTTATGAATTCTGAAAATGATTATTTATCTTTGCTAATTATTATATTTCAGTTTTGATTTCTTTTCTTTTTTTTCCTATAGTGATTTTTTTTTTAATTTATTTTCAGAAAATGTCTTTAAACAATAGATTTAGTTTTAGTTTAGTTCTCATTTACTAAAATGGCCTTTTTGCAGGCAACACAGGCTGTAACGATTGACGCTGGACAATGGACGTGTGGATCCACATGCAGTTTATTAACAAGAAAGTCGTGCAGGGAATGGTCACAAACAGGAACATAAAAGTAATCCAAAAAGCAAGGTCAAAAACAGGCAAATGGTCAGGCTAGGCGGTGAAGAATCAAACACGGTAAACAAGCGAAAGGTCAGAAACACTGGAAGACTAGAAAAGGGCTCAGTGATGTGTGCGTGAAAGTGAGTAGTATATAACATTCATTTTATCAGTGAAGATGAGTTTCAGCTGTGTCTGTGTGTAAGTGTTCGGATTATTGTCAGCTGTGGCAGGAGTGCAAAGAGTTCTAGGAGTTGTGGTTTGATAGGAATACCGGAAGTAATCTCCAGCAGAGAAAACACCACATGTAGTATAACATTGTCTTAGACAGATACTGCAACTTATCAATAGACATATCAATAATTCTGAAATTTAAACTTGAGAACAGTTTTGTTTCTTATTTTTGCCTGGCCAGTATTTGAACTCTGATGCTTCAAAAATTAATTAGATCATACAATAATGCACATGAATGAATTCATTTGAAAGAACATGATTGCTTTTTTAATAGGAAGATATTTAAATTACATTTTATTCACTAATGGATATCGATCCGCTAACATAAACAGATGCTCAACCCAGCAGACACAAGAGCAGGAAAAAATGTAATCACATCAGTTAGTAATGAGCTTGAGCACCAGCTCAAGATGAAGTGGATGAAGGAGTGTTGACCACCATCATCAACAGGATGCCACGAAAGAGAGAACAGCAAACCACATGTGAAACAACAACAGAGAGAGTATTGGTCAGGCAGGCAGAAATTTAGCAAAGCGCAGATGGGAAACAAGACGTAGAGGGGAAGAGAAAGAGCAGAATCAAGTAAGTCTGAGAGAGCAAACGAAACCAAAAAGATAGTCCAACTCTAAATCCACAAAGAGTACAACAACAGAGGTCTGTTGCACAAAGCTAAATAGGGATTTTACCCAGGTATTTGAAGCTTTTGAGCTAAAGCAGGGGTGTCCAAACTCCTGGAGGGCCAGTGTCCTACTGAGTTTAGCTTCAACTTGCTTCAACACACCTGCCAGAAAGTTTCTAGTATATCTAGTAAGTGCTTAATTAGCTAGCCCAGGTGTGTTTGATTAGGGTTGGAGCTAAACTCTCCAGGACACCGGCCCTCCGGGACCAAGTTTGGACACCCCTGGGCTAAATAATGAGGGCTGGTTTTGATCAAGATTCTTCATATGCAAACTTATGCTACATTGCTAATCGTAGTTTAATCTGTCCATACAAATACATTTGTGTTATATAAATACCATAATAACATATGCGTTACACAATATCATTGTCTTTATAACACCATGTCTGATCGCGTTGGTCTTCTGAAGTAATTTCCAACTTAATCCGGACAGCAAATATCCTCCCAAAATCACTGGTCCCGGAGGGCCGGTGTCCTGGAGAGTTTAGCTCCAACCCTAATCAAACACACCTGGGCTAGCTAATTAAGCTCTTTGTTTACAATTTGTTGGAGTTCAAGCTTTTGTTGTCATGTGATTTCTTTTGAATGGCGAAGGCGGGAATTCATGTGGTCAGACATGACAAATCGTGTTTCTTACAAATGACAAAACTAGAAAGCATTTATTTACAAAGATTTTAAGGTTTATATATTTCTCATGTCTGTAACTCAAGTATTCGCTAAGATTCCAGTGCATTTGCTGACCTAAGAGGGTTCAAAATAACAAAGCCAAATAACAAAATGTCATAATAACAAAATGTCTGGACCAAGCCATTTTGCCGGAGAATCAGCAGTCTTTAGCAATCAAGGCTCCTTCACTTAATAGCAGGGCTTCCTTCACTAGAGCGGCCATTTTTACCACTACACCTTTCTCCATTCAAAACTATACAAGTGACATGACTTGTATGTTTTATAGTCTTTGACCTGCATTATTAAAATAAGGCAGATTTGCACTGATATAATAATATATTTTAAAGCTGCCTTCTTAACTTTTGCTGAAGTGCCAATGTTTAATTCTGCCTTGTAAATTTGTTTAAATTTATACGATTTCTGATAACGATATCTCTAAGTATTTATTAGAAAAGTGAATATCACAGACTTAATAAATCAAACCGACTCTCTCATGTGTCAAATGATTGACTGTTTGCTGAAAATGTCACACTTTCACCTGCATGCAGTCCAGAGTAATCACTAATTCTAGATTAAACTCAGACTTGACAGAGAGCATATATATCAAACTTTGTGAAACCACTTAACTTAATTTTAACCAGGTTGGATTTGTTTGGTTTTGTCAATCCAAACTTATTCTGAAACCCACAGTTTGTTCAACTCGTTTTGTGCAACAGACCGACAGAGAGACAAACCAAGACTGGTGTGAACTATAGGAAACACTGGTAACCCCAACAAAAAACTGGTCTGTATAAGAAAAATAATAAGCATGAGAAAACATTTATCAGATGATGAAATTCACTGGAATTGACTTTGACAAGGCTAAATAAAAATGGCAAACAAGCCTGAGAATAAACAACACACTAGCAAGCAACATTATTACTGAATGAGCATCAGGTGTGGAAAACATGCAGTCACGCTGATTGCAGAGAGCGATCAGCTAAGCGTGCCTGCTCATAAGAAAAACAGAAATCAAAAGAAAAGGAATAACTAGAAAAACAGGCAAGATCAATCCCAGAGTCCTGACAAACCATACTTTAATGATGCATGAGAACAAGCCTCGTTGGTTCTTGTGGAACCTCAAACATGGTACATCTTTTGAAGTGGTCATGTCTTTTTTTCCTGAACACAATTTAAACCATTAAGTTGATAAGGATTTTTTATATATATAACTTAAGTTGACAGAACATCCTTTTAATTAAGGGACATACTGTGCGTGTCTCGGATATTGAACAAAAATATCTTCAATTTGTTTTGCAAAGATGAAAAGATTTTTTATGAGTTGAAACCACAAGAAGGATAGTAAATGATTACAGGAATTTATCTTGTCGTTTTACTGTGTCAATAAATACAGTAGTTTTGTCTCTATATGTGATATTAATATCTCAATAACCCATTTAGCTGGTCACATAATGATTTAGTTGATCAGCCATTAACTGTTTACAAGAAAACTAAACAAATGATGGCATAGCAAAATCCCAGAAAATGTGAAAAAAAAAAAAAAAATGTTGCTATTACCAGAGGTCGGTAGAGTATCCAAAACCTATACTCAAATAAAAGTACAAGTACTTGCGGAAATTTTTACTCAAGTAAAAGTAACAATCTTAAAAGTTACTCGAGTATGAGTAAAAAAGTATCTGTTACTTTTCATTTTATATATATATATATATATATATATATATATATATATATATATATATATATATATATATATATATATATATAATTATTAACCCCCTTGAGCAATATATTTCTTTGATTGTCTACAGAACAAACCATCATTAATGATTTGCCTAATTACCCTAACTTGCTGAATTAACTAACTCTTTACATTTAAATAGCGCTTTTCTAGATACTCAAAGCACTTTACACATTGGGGGAATCTCCTCATCCACCACCAGTGTGCAGCATCCACCTGGATGACACGACGGCAGCCATAGTGCGCCAGACCGCACACCAGCTGATTGGTGGAGAGGAGACAGAAGGTGCGTTTGACATGAAGCACGGCTACAGTCGGCAATCAACGAGATTAGCCGAGCGCAGGCGGGGGCGGAGTTGAAAACGGAGCCATCAAGCCGGACACTTCAGGGCTCAAAGTTGCTGCTGTCATGGAGACCGATCTCATTCTCTCCCTCTGACCTCTAAAGGTGCTCTAGCAACAGATGCTAAAGGCCATGGTCTTTAGCCTCTTTGTTAGAGCAACTGACTCCCATGCGGAGAGTCGCCGGTTTGATCCCAGCTTGGAGCGAGTTGGGTGTTGTGGGACCGGCGGGGTTACATGGGTGCCATGACCCAGATGGGAGTGAGGTTTAGGGGGTTGAGTGTAGTAGAGGCCAGATAGTGAAGTGGTAAACCTCACTCCTCTGAACTCTAAGGGTGCTCAATGCGACAGATGCTAGAGGCCATGGTTATTAGCCTCCTTGTTAGAGCAACCGACTCCTATACAAAGAATCGCTGGTTCAACCCCAGCTCAGAGTGGGTTGGGTAGTGTAGGACTGATGGGGTTACACTTCTCTCTATATGAACAATTTTTATGCTGTGGTCAGTTTGCTTGGTAGCTCACCTTGTACGCTACTTGAGACGTCGTACTTGGGGCACGATGCAATTTTCTTTTCATGTTTGCTTTTGAAAACACTATCGGTTGGATTTAGGGAAGGGTTGAGGTCACTCCCAAGGTGATTTTTTACTTCTGAAAACATAATCGGCTGTGTTTAAGCAAGGGTTTGAGTCTATAAAGACCCTCTCCACATGCTTATTGTAAGTTCTGTGAACCAGAGTGTCCAGATACATTTTTACATATAATGTGGGAATGTCCGGAGGTGCAAAAACATTGGCATTCTGTGCTGGGCATTTTATTTAAAGTTACCAAAATGTGTTTTCCCAAATATCCTGTATTGTTATTGTTGAATGATAACTCTCAATTTCCCTTACGCCCCATTCACATGGGGCGTCAGCTTCAGCGCTTCCCATTTACTTTGAATGGGTGACGTCAGGCGTTGCCGAACTGCATTGTGGATCCGTTGGCGCCGCTTCAGAGGCGTTGCTCGCTGCAGAAGTTGGGACATGCTCAACTTTTCAAGCGCCGACGGAAGCATCAGCCAATCAGATCACTGTATGCAAATACACCAGCTCCAACAGTGGCCTATTGCTGACTAATTTCATTGGCTGACGCAGCTATGACGATCGCGTCAGCCCCAACTTCAGAAACGCCCTCTGTCAAGCGTTGAAGCTGAAGCCTCGTGTGAATGGGGCGTTAAATGCAAAGGTCTGTAAATTTTGTTTAGCTGCTTCAACTGCTACAAAGAAAATGTTGGTACAGAGGTGGAAACCCTGTCATGATCTTTCTGTTTAGCACTGGTTGCATTCACTATTGGAAATACTGTACTAATACCATGCTAAACTGGACATTTTGACGGTGTGGAAAATCTATATATGCGACATCAAAGAAATCGTAACCCTCATCTGATACTATGAAAGTCAAATGTAATGTAATTTATTCACTTGCTTGGTCTAAACAAGAGTTATCCTGTGTTTCCTGATATGCATATAACAGGGTGGGGGGATGGGGGATGTATATACAGGGTAATAGCTGTTAAAAGTACTTTTCTATCTGATTGTAAAAATTCTATACATTCATTTTGGAAATAAAAACTGAATTACAGAAAAAGAACCTACTGACCCAAAGTGCATCTAAAATTCTTTGGCATACTGCAAGCCATTGAATATCCTGCTTATCCTATGGTCATTTGTCAAGTTATAAATGAGTTAAAACTAATTTTGCTCTTTGCAGCACAACATTTGTCAGAATTTTGCTCAGTTAAGATCTTGTGTGCATGTGAATGACACGGACATATCTAATAGCTCATAGTAACATGTGTTAGCTACCTCTTCGCAAATATGTTTGCTCCTGGTGAAGTATGTGTCCTTGATATTACACAAAGATGAATGATGGCTCTGGCAGCTGTCACTGAAGGTTACTACAAATATTTCAGAGAAGCACATTTATTTCAAACTGTAATTAAAACTGACTGGAAATACCTATGCATTAAATGATTTTATTGCACGCTTTGCAGCCAATCAGAATCAAGAATTTCAGCATACCATGGAATGAGTGAACTCATTAAAATCATTAACTGTTTATAATCTGTGTATTCTTCCCGAAAGCTTTATTCATGTAAATTCTCAAGGGAACCTCAAGGAGCACAACGTCACTCATAAGGATCATACACATAATTATGTCCAACTGATTTTCAATGGGTAGAGAGAATCAGGCAAAAAGAAGTGACAGATGGCTGCTTGTAATCCACTGAGATGAGCTATCAGAGAGTTAAGCAAGATTATTTGATGTATTACAAATATGCTTAGAGTGATAAGATGAGCTACTTATAAGTCTCAAAAAGGGAGAAGAGCTTTTCTCAAACCTCCACAGCAAAAAAGGGATGAAGTGTTGGGCTTTAAATTCCACGTGTAATGCATCCCAGTCTGAAGGGTGGGTAGGTTAGGGTTCGGTAGATTACTGGGAAAACGGCTTTACAGAGCTGAATATCAGGAGCCTGGAAAAAAAAAAAAAAAAACATCTTCCTGTCAACACGCTGGATTGAGCTTATTCACGCTGCATGTGATTTTTCAGGCTTTAAATAGTTTACACAGAAGTGGGGGAGGGAATGGGGGGACGGGTTGAGAGTGGAAATAAATTGAAAGGTATTGTGAGTGTATATTCTGCAAAGAAGGCTCCCTTTTTAAATGTCAACTTAATGTTGCATGCTGTGAAAGCAGAAAGCCCACCTTTCTGGCTTTTCTTTAACAGTTGTATTTTTATTTTTGCCTGGGGGCACCCACTGAATTCATAAGCCAACACTTGTTGATCTACTACACCACACAAACATGCAATATGATTGCATTTGCTTATACGCTTAAACACACCATTACCCAACAACAAAGAGAAACCTGAATATTTTGATGGACAAATCTATGCTCGCTATCCATCAAGTGTTTAATGGTATGCATTTATTTAGTGTCAGATATCATTGTTTGGTTAGGAACACTATTGTCAAAATTGGTTCTGGGCAAACACTCCCTGCCAATCAATACCCATTAGGGTAAACGGAACAGAAACAACAATGATTTACTTAGCAGATTTGATTAATGATCTAAGTTACTCTTTTATACATGATCCGACTCAATGATAAAAGTCCAATGTCAAGTAACCTTTGTTTCTATAGTGCATTATACAATGCAGATACTGCCAAAGCTGCTATACATAAATGAACAGGAAACCTCATGTATTAACATTATAAGGTCACACTTTATTTTGATGGTCCATTTGAATATTAGTAGACTGTCTGCTTAATATCTGTTGATACTGCTCCTTCAAGAGACATTTAACTGACTATAAGAAACTTAGCAAGTACGTGTCAACCCTAACCCCAACCTAACAGTCTACTTATAATCTAATGATAATTAGTTGGCATGTAGATGCAATGTAACTTATATTCAACAAACGCACCATCAAAATAAATTATAATAACGCCTCAAGGACATTGTTATAATAACATTGCCTATCAGCATTAGGAGAACATTGTATAACTAGTTAATAACATTATGAGTACATTTCATAAATATTATTCAAAATGTTTTGTTTAACATTCATATGACTTTAAAAGGGAATTAATGCAAGTTGTGGGAATGTTTCCTGTTAGTTGGGAATTACCCACTAGGGTTAACGAAACAGAACCACAATAATGATTAACACAGCAGACTTTGTTAATGTTTTGGGCTATTTTATGCAGCAACAACCGAATATTAACCGAATATTAATCATTAACCGATCAGATTAATATTAAATAATAATTTAATAAAATAAAAAAAAAAGAATAGGGTGTCTATTTTGTGTCTGACACATTAAATATTGCATTTTAAAATACAGATTTATTTTTACATGCAACAACAGCATACAGAACATATGCTATCGACAACAGAAAATCTTCACACACCTGCAGTGTTTGCAACAAGAGAAAAAGAATGGTAACACTTTATCTTGATGGACTATTTGAGTTTTAGTAGACTGTCTGCTTAATATCTGTTGATACTGCTCCTTCAACAGACATTTAACTGACAATAAGAAACTTTGCAAGTACATGTCAACTTACACTAACCCTAACCCCAACCCTAACATTAACCTAACAGTCTAATGACAATTAGTTGGCATGTAGATGCAATGTAACTTATATTCAAAAAACAGACCATCAAAATAAAGTGTGACCAAAAGAATAAACTAAACTGAATAAACGGCCCTAAATATTTTCATTTAAATTACAAATTTAGATTACAAAATGAAAACACTGATTGAATCCTTTTTAAAAACTGGCATAGTTTTTTTTTCCAAAAAAAAAAAAAAAACAGGCCTAGAATCAATCGATTGCTCTACAGGAAATAAAAATTGAATTAATTCTTATATCACAAAGCTCTGTCAACATTTTTAATTGAATTCATTATATTAAAGATTGTGCATTTGATTTAACCTCAGTTCTTATGTGCTTTCCTTTTCTTCATCTTACTCGCGGTGAATTCAGGTGAGGGAAAAAAAAATTATTATACGCTATAGTAGCCTAAACTTAACAACAACTGATCCTATCAATAGGTGTAAAGCAGAATGTCCTTACATCGAATAGCCTATAGTTGATTACAAAGAATCTATTTTTTTAATTGTGATCGTGTCATTGTTAAATGTCGCTCTGTTTTTTACAGGAGCTTTAAACAGATGCGCGTGCTATGGTCGCAGTGTTGATAGACAACGACAAGGAGCATATATGTTGACTTATTTAAAGTATAGCCTTGGCTACTATTCCAAATATTAATTTAGTTACTACATTACTTTTTTTAAAGTTTATATAACCCTAGCTATAAAATTAAAGTATCGTGTGGAGTTATCATATGCAAAAAAATCATTAAGGCTAAGTCAATCGGGATTATTTTGATTCGTAGAATATGTACTGTAGGCTATTTTATAAATAGTTTTTTTATAAGGACTATTAATAACAGTATTTTTCCAAATGAAAAACGGGTGGTTGTTTGCTGGTTGTACGCTAATCAAAACTAAATCTATTGTGTTTATGAGCGGTGCCAGAGCATGAACCCCGACGCTCCAACTTGTGGCCAGCTTTTTTCCAAAGCAGAGCATATTATAGGAAGTTTTGTTTTGCGGCTTCTTTGCAAAGAGACGGAGGTGTTTATGATGCTGATCCAGGAGAAAGGCAATCATCATCAGCGCTTGTTTGAAAATCATTTCGTCTGTGTCAGTCAAACTGTGACAAGCAATATCCTTCTTGCGCTCATGTCATTTAGCTTCTTTAGCAAAATACGTCTGTAGGCATGTGTGGTTGCACGTGCTACTGCCTTTCGATTAACACATATTTGTTGCATATTTATGTAGCAAAACTTAAAAAATACAAAATGAAATAAAAATGTTTTACAGTTTAACTCAGGGGTCTCAAACCTGCGGCCCGTGGCCCCCGCCTTAATTTGAAAGTTTAATATCAGTGTGGCCCGCGAGTTTGATATGTGTAGCACTTTACAGCTGTGTGTGGAGCTGAACGAACCCACCAATCACGGTGGGGTATATGGCTCTCGGGGGCGGGACATCAGCTGGCTTGACGCAGGCAGAGAAACATTTCCCAAGTGAAAGTTACAGCAGCGTTGACATGGAGTGTTTTCCTCCGTGCCTGGCTGGCTGCCTCGTTTCTATCGGGCACACGAGGACATTCGTCCCAGCGTGCTTCCTTCAGCGTGCAACACTTCAAAACAAGTTATTTAAGTTGCTGCCCAGCGGGTCATTGTACGTATATAAATGTATATAAATCAGTGCTTAATTTGAACAGAATCTTGCCGGACCCTGTTCCGGGAAATGTTAGATATTTGTATTTTTCCTTCAGGTATTTTTTTTAATTGATTCAGGATTAACTTGTGCTCAGTGAATACCTGCGTGCAGGGGCGGACTGGCCATAGGGAGCACCGGGTCCCCTCCTCGGTAGTCAAAACAAATGACAACAACACAGTTTTGCTTCTTTTTCCTGTAACAACAGCATGGCGGATAACAGTACATTTAATTATTAATATTAATATTATTATTATTATTTCTATTTCTTACTGATTGATTTATTTTTCTTATTTTTAATTTTTGATATTATTTTGTCTCCTAAAAATTCCAATCTTCTTCAATCTCTTTATTTGTATTTTTTAAACACAAAATAAGATGAAAAAATAAACAAATTAGATATAAATAATGTAATAAATTTTAAATGTGGAAATTGCTCACAATGTAACTTCACGTATAAAATGTCAACTTTCACGCATCCCCACACAGCAAAAAGGTTTAATATTCGAGGCACTATTTCGTGCAAGACCGCAAACGTAATCTATATGCTGCGGTGCCCGTGTGGCTTATGTTATGTAGGTAAGACGAGTAGGCCTTTAAAAATTCGCATTTCTGAACATCGATGCGCTATCAGGCATCATGATCCTAAAAGTCCTGTTGCGCAGCATTTCTCAGCTATGAGTCATTCTGTTTCCACTTTACAATATATAGGGATTGAAGTTGTGAAGCGTCCTTTTGGATTTTCACTTTAGATACTTTGTCTCCAAAAGGTCTAAACGAGGAGTTTGACATTTGTCCGTTTCTTTAATTCTTTAATTTGTCTTTGATGTTTATTAGGTGTATGGAAAAGGTCTTTTGGCCATACATTTTGTTGTACATTTTTGTAGTATCCTGGTACATTCATAATTAGGATGTAATATAATGGTTCATTTCTGTATTGGACAGAAATCTTTAGCTGTACAATTTGAGGTACATGTATGTATATACATGTATGTATGTATGTATGTATATTTGTATTTATGTATGTATGTATGTATGTGCGTGTGTATGATGTACGCGTATATATGTGCATGTATTTGTATATGTATGTGTACATTTAAAGTTGTTCTTTCTTGTTACGCGATAGGTTATCATGTGATCCGGAAGTGTACAAATAGGAACACCTGATTGTGATGAACACTGTCTGATGAAGAGCCGTGTGGCTCGAAACGTAACACGCTTTGTGTCAGCCGTTTTAATTTAATAAATTTGTATTTTTGGAGCTTTGGTGTTGCCGCCTTGGTTGAATCTATAATTTTGCACCTGTTGCGTTTTTGGCTGAGCACCCAGTTAAGAGGGATGTGCGTGCTTTTGTATAGTTTTTCATAAATTTATTGTGGAATAGCTGATGCGGCCCAGCCCCACCCAGACTCTGCCTCCAGCGACCCCCAGGTAAATTGAGTTTGAGACCCTTGATTTAACTGATACCATTATTCGGTCAAAAATGCGTTCAGTTAACGGTTAATCGGTCAATATGTGCATCCCTAAATGTAGATTGTCTCAAAGCTGCTCTACATGGATGAACAGGAATGGGATAAAAATCTGATAAAAAAATATTTCTGTTTGTGTAACAAATTCAGCATTTCAGGCAGGTAGCAGAATAATGATAAATGCTAATGTTCTTATAGTTAGTTTAAAACGGATTCAGTTCAGTTTAATACAAAAGTCACTGTTGAAAGCTGAAGAGCCACTGAAGAGCCAAACCAAAGAACCAAAACTCCTCCACTTAACAGTAATGGAGAAAAACCTTGAGAGGATGCCAGGCTCATTCTGGAAACCAAATGGCCAAACAGAAAAGCAGCAGATCTGCAGTCTAAAAAGATGCATGTGACCTTGAGAACAATCTTAAGTCATACTAAAGTAGGTCCCGGGCGGGTGTTCAGGTTGGTCAAAAGAAATTGATGTAGAGATCTATCCATCACCAAGGTCTTTGTTAAGAATCAGTCTTCCGTTCTTGACATATCAATGTCATCTCTGCATGTGTGGGCTGTGTTGAGGTCATCTTCTGTGCACAACAACTATCTGGTCTGAACATGGCTCGATCCAAGATCTCAGGATAAGGAGAGACAGACAACGAGTATAGATGCCATTCTTCTAACAGTGTCTTTTTGGAAAGTGTTTCTGGCTCTGGCTGCCTGAAAAATTCTAAGTTAGTGTTTAATGTGTTTGCCAGTGCACAGAGATGTGTCTTTAATCTAGATTTAACCTGGCCGAGTGTGTCTGCCTCCCAAAATGTGCTAGGAAGGCTGTTCCAGAGTTTAGGTTCCAAATATGAATAGGATCTACTGCTTACAATAATTTTTTAATTGTCCAGAATTAATTGAACAGCAGACGTGAGGGGCTGTTATACACCAGAAGCTCACTCAAATGCTGGGAAGCTAAGCTGTTAAAGGATTTTAGTAAAGTATACAATGTTTAGTAGGGAGCCAATACAATGCTTACAGAACTGAACTAATATGATCATATTGCTTGGTAAGAACTCTATCTGCTGCCGAACCAGTTGTTTGTTTGTTTGGCCTACAAACCAACCACCCAATAAGGCATTACAATAATCTAGCTATGAAGTCATGAATCCATGAATAAGCTTTTTTGCATTAGAGATTGATAGCACATATCATAGATTGCAGGTTTTACAGATTCTTGAAATGCTGCCTTCACTATCAATGACAAGGTCTTAAATCAAGCGTTAATTAGAGTGTTTGTTTGTTTGGGTCCGTAAGCACAACATATTTTATTCTGAGTTAAAGCATCCCCAATTCACTCGGAGCATCTGTAAAAAAAGTTAACAATGTAATTAGGGATGTCCAGATTAAATCATGTGATTGGAAATCGGGCCTGATCATGTGGTTTCAGACTCGATCGGAATTGGACATTACCTCCCGATCAGGACTCAAATATATACAGGGCTCTAGAGCCCTTATTTCGACCTTATTTCTTAATGGTGCAACTAAAAATAATCTGAGGTTGTACTGGTGCAACCAGCTATTCGAGGGGAAAAACAGAAAAAAACTGTCAAAAATATAAATATTTAGTATAGTTAATATAATTTTTATAACGATTTGATCTTGCTTTTGGTTATATTGATACCAGCTTTGCAACTCCATTGATGCACAGATCTACAGATCCCGAACCATGCAAGCCAGTGGCGACAGCGGTGAGGAAAAAGACCCACCCCTCACTGACAAAGACCCACCCCTCACTGACAAAGGTCCAGATGTTGTCCCTCATGAGCTCATTTGTCCTATTTTGACTGCTATGCCATCATGGTCGCTTCGGTGTGACTTCAGCTAATCAGTTTTGGCCAATGCTAGCAAATATTTTTTACGAGTCCAACTTCTTTCGCTACTGTATTGTTTTTAAATGGAGAAAACATTTTTCAAGTGTTATTCTTGAAACAAAAAAATGACCAATATAAAGATGCGAAGCACCAAAAGTGGCCCATATTAAAATTCATTTGAATACAATTTTGGCTAAAATAGTCAAAAAGTGTAGTTATGATGACCCTCCGACAAGCTACAGTTGCAATCAGAATTATTCAACCCCCTGATTTATTAGCCCCCCTGTTTATTTTTTTCCTCAATTTTTGTTTAACGGAGAGAAAAAATTTTCAACACATTTCTAAACATAATAGTTTTAATAACTCATCTCTAATAACTGATTTATTTTATCTTTGCCATGATGACAGTAAATAATATTTGACTAGATATTTTTCAAGACACTTCTATACAGCTTAAAGTGACATTTAAAGGCTTAACTAGGTTAATTAGGTTAAATAGGCAGGTTAGGGTAATTAGGCAAGTTATTGTATAATGATGGTTTGTTCTGTATACTATTGAAAAAATTTATAGCTTAAAGAAATTAAAGAAATAATTTTGACCTTAAAATGGGTTTTAAAAAATTAAAAACTGCTTTTATTCTAGCCGAAATAAAACAAATAAGACTTTCTCCAGAAGAAAAATATATTATCAGACATACTGTGAAAATTTCCTTGTTCTGGTAAACATCATTTGGGAAATATTTAAAAAAGAAAAAAAATTCAAAGGGGGCTCAATAAATCTAATTGCAACTGTGATTCAGAATAGGGCTTAAAATGTCACTAAAATGCAGTATTTTAGTCTCATAATTCAATAGAAAATGCGGCGCATAATTGAAAAAAGGTCCACTTTTTGAGAAAAAAAATAACCCCTTTGACCAGGCTCGCTACAGGCCTATATGACTCCTAACCACTGAACAAAATGATCCACGATGGGCATACCTGCCAACACTCCCGTTTTTTTCGGGAGTCTCCCGTATTTCAGACCCATCTCCCGTATTGTTTTGTCTCCTGGAGTCCAACCCCCGCCCCCAACCGTTCCTCAGCTTTTTGGTACAGTCCAACCTGAAACCTGGAGCATGTGCACGTGCTCTTCAGTTTGCGCGCACCACCCACTCTTCAGTTTGCGCACACCAGCCCAGCCAACACCCCCCTCACTTCCCCACTCTTCAGTTTGCGCGCACCCCATCCCCCTCTTCAGTTCTCGTCTCCCGGAATTTGTGAACCAATTATTGGCAGGTATTACCATGACATTTTTCATCGCATTGGAGGAGGCTTACAATCACAGTGTCGTCTGCATATTTCAAAATAAAATGATTTTCAAATGTGCTCTGACACATGTTTGTGTACAAAATAAATAAAAGTGGGGATAACACACACCCCTGAGGTGATCCGGTGGAGGAGCACAGGCTTTCTGACACAGAACCGTTTATTGGCACTCTTTGTGTTCTATTGGTTAAAAAGTCTAAAATCCAGCCAGCAAGATTGTTGCTTAGTTGAAAGTGATCTAAAAGTCTCTGGATAAAAATATGAGGATAAATTGTATTATAAGCTGCAGAAAAATCTATAAATAGCATGAGCCCCCTTACCCTCAAGATGCTTCAAAAGAGTGATTATGGCATTTTTCACACCTCTATTAGGCCTGTATGCAAACTGCATTGGGTCAAGAACTTGTTCTTGTAGCTGCTTCATATGTATCTGTAATTGTATTGCATGGTTGGCTATGTATTGTGAAGCATAACTCATTGGTCTCAGTTCTAAGATGCACTCCCCTAATAATCAGTAGTATATACCAAACGGAAAAGCAAGGGATCAATATCTAAGCCTTGTAGTACCCTATCACCTACTTAATATGATACAATTCCGTTAACTGCTACAGATTGATATCAGTTGTTGGATAGGTATGAATTAAACCATGCCAATGCAGTCTCAGTTATACATTATAGTTTTCAAGCCTATCCAGGAGAATGTTGTGATCAATAGATCAATACAGCACTGAGCAATTCTAAGAGAGAGAAGCAAACATAATTGAACTAAAAGAGCAGATCATTTGTGCTGTTTCAGTGCTATGAAATGCTTTAAATCCTGATGAAAATGTCTTGCATGTACAGTTGAAACCAGAAGTTTACACACACTCTAAAAAAAGGAACATAACCATTTTTTTAAAAATGTTTGATGATAAATCATACTAAACATTTACTATTTTAGGTCCATTAGGATTACCTAAATGATTTACATTTGCTAAATGCCAGAATAATGAGATAATTTTTTATTAATTTCTAGACAGTCAAAAGTTTACATACATTTCCTTGGTATTTTAGCTTTTCTTTTAAACTGTATAACTTTGGTCAAATGTTTTGGGCATCCTTCCACAAGCTTCTCACAATAGTTTGAAGGAATTTTGGCCCATTACTCCTGACAGAATTGGTGTAACTGAGTCAGATTTGTAGGCTGTCTTGCCCGCACAAGCTTTTTCAACTCTGCCCACAAATTTTCTACAGGATTGAGCGCAGGGCTTTGTGATGGCCACTCCAAAACATTCACTCTGTTGTCCTTAAAGCACATTTTAACTAATTTGGCAGTATGCTTAGGGTCATGGTCTGTTCGGAAGACCCATTTGTGGCCAATTTTTAGTTTCCTGTCTGATGTGTTGAGATGTTGCTTCAGTATTTCTACATAATGTTCTTTCTTCATGATGCCATCTATGCTGTGAAGTGGACCAGTCCCTCCTGCAGCAGAACAGCCCCACAACATGATGATTCCGCCCCCATACTTCACAGTTGGGATGGTGTTCGTATGCTTGTAAGCTTTCTCCATTGTCCTCCAAATGTAACACTGGTCATTATGGCCAAGCAGTTCAATCTTAGTTCCATCAGACCACAGGACATGTCTCCAAAAATTATTCCTTTTCCCAGTGTAATTTAGCAAATTGTAATTTGGCTTTTTTGCTGATTCTGGCTTGTTGATTTTCCCATGTTGTCACACAAGGAAGCAGTGTGTTTGAGGTTTTCCTTAAATACTATTCTTCGGTTGTGCTTCCAATTAACTCAAATGTTGTCAATTAGCCAATCAGAAACTTCCAAAACCTTGACACCATCATCTGAGCTTTTTCAGAGGCGTAATAATCTTATTGTATGTAAACTTGACTTTCAAGAAAAGTTATAATTTCTCAAAAAATATCGCTCTCATTATTCTGCTATTGAGCATAACAGAAACAAATGTGATAATCCTAACTTACCTAAAAGAGAAAAAGTTTAGTCACATTGACATCTGACTTTTTTTTAAATGGTTATGTGCCTTATTATACAGTGTATGTAAACTTCTGGTTTCAACTGTACATGTAATGTTTCTCTCTAAGAACCGACATAATTATGTACCACTTTTTGTTGTGTCTTTGATACAAAAGACAGATTTGAAATTGGTCTGTAATGGTGTTAGAGATTTAAGAACAACCAGCGTAAGGTTGTAGGCACATATCATAAGGAAATATGAATTTATGATGATAAGAACAGGTTCTGCAACCTATAGGATTTTTTAAACAGTTTGGTTGGTATAGAGCAGGGCTATTCAATTAGTTTGTCATAGGGGCCAGTTCATGAAAAGCATCCCAAATGAGGGGCCGGAGAGATATGACTTGCAATATGGGTGATGACACAACAGCAATATAAGAGCCCATATGCTGTATTTTTGCTCTTTAAGACACCCACATTGAATTTTTTTACATTAAAATGTAATATGTTGTATTTTGGAACTACATAACATCACTGCATTGTACAATGCAGCTTTTTTTACAAACATTTAAATGTTGTATTTCGAAGCACAAGAAAATCAGTGTATTGCTCAAGTAGGCTTCTTCTACATTCAGACACATTCCTATGTTATGAACTGCATAACAATTAGGGATGCAACGATTATAGATTTTGGTTGTACGATTATAGTCTGAAGAATAATTATGATTTCACAGTTATCACGATTATTATGCATTTATTAAATTCAAAACACTACTAGTTTAGAAAACACAAGAAAACTGCTTATATTTTAAAGTGTTGTTTATTGCTGCTCAGTAACCAAATACAGCACAAAATATTAATAAAAAACAAACAACAGTCAATTTCTCTCTTTGGACTTAAAAATAAATGAAAAAGGTTTTGATTTAAACATGAGTGATAATTTGACAGACAATTAATAAATAAATAAAAATAGGAAAAAATAAACAATCGTATTTGTCTAATGTTAATTTAAGCTATATATTGGCTAAGATTTTAAATGAACTGTTGTTGTTATCTGCATTCATAAATACATAATCACTTTTAATAATTTGTAATAATTCGTCTAACGTATCTTTTGTTTACATTGCACATTGCACAACTCTCACCGCTACAGCGTGAGATCATTTCTACTGTGTAATTAATCCGAATGCGTCGGTCCCCTTGTGAGCTGTGCGCGCACCGCTCTCAATATGCACAGGTCTCCATTGGAAATAATGAACTTGCATGTGAAAAAGACACAATATGCGAACGGCCTGCTGCTGTAGTTAATCCAATGTGCGTGCGTGTGTATTACCCTCGGTATAAGCTCAGGACTATAAACTAGCACACAGTTGGCACAACTTTGTTTAGGTGTAGCAGTTTTGTTCCGTGCAACAGAAACGCGACGTTGAGAAGCCTGTACGATTTATTAACCGTAAAGAATTTAAGCGCGGTTAATAGTGAAATCGACTAATCATTGCATCGCTATTAACGATATTAGTGCATTGTACAAAAGACCTTTTCTACAAACATATCCAAACGTTTTCGGCTGCTCGCACCACTCACTCGCTTAATGTCAGGTGACTCACGCTCTGCGCATGCTGTATTGAACAGACGCACGTCACTTCATAACTATAGCGACCGTTTTTCGACTGAACTAAATTTATTTTTATGTCTTGGTCACACTATTTGGAGGGCAGGAACAAATTGCATCGGGGGCCAGGTTCGTCAATTGAATAGCCCTGGTATAGGGTCTAACATGTTGAGTAGTGTAGACAGTTATTCATTTTCTACTGTAGAGAAATTCTGAAGTATTTTGCACTAATTGGGACAATGCTGTAGCTGATGATTTCAAGGTAATCATTTTGCCACTGATATCATTAATCCTCTATGTAAAGAAATTCAATAAGTCATCACTGCTCTTTTGAGAAATGCTTTTTCTAGTTATATTGGTTACTGCATCTTGCAAAGCCCTGCTATAAAAATAAATCTAGCAGACTGTAAGTCTTGTCTGATTCTAAAACCATGCAATGGATTCTTTTCTTTTCTTTCATGCAAGATAAAACAAAACAATGTCTAGTTTTGTTTTATACCAGCTGCTTTCCATTTCACATAGGACCAATGTCTCTGAATGTTCACAACAAGGGAAGACAGTAGAGTCAAAAGTCATACTAGTAACAATATCATGCATGGTAATGGAATTATACATCATTCATAATAGTGTCCTGATTGGATTGAACCAGCTCTCTCTCTCATGAAGAAACGTTTAGAATATGATTACGTCAAGGGCTTTACATTAACACCCGCCAATTGCGGGTAGATTTCGGTTGTGGCGGGTCAAGGCCGATTTATACTTCTGCGTCAAGTGCACGCGTATGCTACGGCGCAGCCTACTCGTGGACGCATAGCCCCTCGCCGTGGCCGTCGGCGTCGTTGACGTGCACCTCTCAAAAAATGTAACGCGTACGCGTAGCGCAAGCTTTGTTATTGGTCGGCTTGGTAGCGCTGACGAGTGTGGGCGGAGGTGAGAGCCGCGCGCCCGATGCAGTGAGTGTTTACAAGTGTGGAGTCCTGTGAAGGAGCTCCGGATGGAGACTGTTGTTTTGTGTTTACCTTATGATTAAAGTTGTTGCACCTCCGCCGGTTCCCGCCTCAAAATGAGCGAATTTGAGCCACTTGTACATTAAGGAAGTGTTCAGGAAACACAAAACACCAGCGAAGAAACTCGACACAGAGAAACATAAACACCTACTGCCAGCTAGCGTTTCGGAAGTGTTATTGCAGAGAAACAGAAACGGAGCGCACAAGTATAAATGCACTGCTACGTGCGAGGCTTGCGCCGTGGATTACGGCGATCACTTAACGCAGAAGTATAAACCAGGCTTTAGACAGCCACTCCCACTAGCCACTGGCTGGCTGAAA
This sequence comes from Danio kyathit, assembly GCA_903798195.1. NCBI lineage: Eukaryota > Metazoa > Chordata > Actinopteri > Cypriniformes > Danionidae > Danio > Danio kyathit. The sequence goes on from LR812535.1 coordinate 54,419,962, forward strand.
CTCATTTTTAAATTGCCAGTGCTGGCTCGTTGTCACTACAGATTAGACTGTTAGTTTATGACCGTTATATGTGTGTATGCGTACAAATGTGATCTTAGAATCGAGAAGCAGCACGACTGACAAAAACAGCTTCTCATGTGAGCATGAGAAAACAGGTGAACACCGAATGAGAGCATCACGCGCATGGTGAGACAGGCTTTCCTCACTCAATGATGAGGGTTTTAATGTCGCGCGTACAGATGATTTGATACGCGCGAGTGTTTAAAAGCTCCTGTGCCGTTTCCTCACTTGAAGCAACTGTGCCTGGAAACTAGTGCGATGCTCGTGCACCCACAGTCCTTGAAGGGCGCGAGATTCTTTGTAAGCAGCAGCAGCAGTTGTTGTCGCTTTCGCTTTAACCATTCTTTGAACAGATTATTAATTGGCCTAACTTTAACCGTGTGCATCATCCTTTCATTATCATGCACGGATTGTTTTCTACATGCTTTCTTTTGCTTGCTGTTATTTTAGTTAATATAGTTTAATAATTATCCTTTACAATAATATTGCTTTAATATGTTGTTGTATGCATAGTTATCTGGTGATCTGGGAGCCAGAACAGACCACTGTGCATAGTTTTAGATGCGTGAGAATATACAGGGAGTGCAGAATTATTAGGCAAATGAGTATTTTGACCACATCATCCTCTTTATGCATGTTGTCTTACTCCAAGCTGTATAGGCTCGAAAGCCTACTACCAATTAAGCATATTAGGTGATGTGCATCTCTGTGGTCTAATGACATCAACACCCTATATCAGGTGTGCATAATTATTAGGCAACTTCCTTTCCTTTGACAAAATGGGTCAAAAGAAGGACTTGACAGGCTCCGAAAAGTCAAAAATAGTGATATATCTTGCAGAGGGATGCAGCACTCTTAAAATTGCCAAGCCTCTGAAGCGTGATCATTGAACAATCAAGCGTTTCATTCAAAATAGTCAACAGGGTCGCAAGAAGCATCTGGAAAAACCAAGGCGCAAAATATCACTGCAACATCACTGGAGTGCCCAAAAGCACAAGGTGTGCAATACTCGGAGACATGGCCAAGGTAAGAAAGGCTGAAAAACGACCACCACTGAACAAGACACACAAGCTGAAACGTCAAGACTGGGCCAAGAAATATCTCAAGACTGATTTTTCTAAGGTTTTATGGACTGATGAAATGAGAGTGAGTCTTGATGGGTCCGTGGCTGGATCGGTAAAGGGCAGAGAGCTCCAGTCCGACTCAGACGTCAGCAAGGTGGAGGTGGAGTACTGGTTTGGACTGGTATCATCAAAGATGAGCTTGTGGGGCCTTTTCGGGTTGAGGATGGAGTCAAGCTCAACTCCCAGTCCTACTGCCAGTTTTGGAAGACACCTTCTTCAAGCAGTGGTACAGGAAGAAGTCTGCATCCTTCAAAAAAACATGATTTTCATGCAGGACAATGCTCCATCACACGCATCCAAGTACTCCACAGCGTGGCTGGCAAGAAAGGGTCTAAAAGAAGAAAAACTAATGACATGGCGTCCTTGTTCACCTGACCTGAACCCCATAGAGAACCTGTGGTCCATCATCAAATGTGAGATTTACAAGGAGGGAAAACAGTACATCTCTCTGAACAGTGTCTGGGAGGCTGTGGTTGCTGCTGCACGCAATGTTGATGGTGAACAGATCAAAACACTGACAGAATCCATGGATGGCAGGCTTTTGAGTGTTCTTGCAAAGAAAGGTGGCTATATTGGTCACTGATTTGTTTTTGTTTTGTTTTTGAATGTCAGAAATGTATATTTGTGAATGCTGAGATGTTATATTGGTTTCACTGGTGAAAATAATAATTGAAATGGGTATATATTTGTTTTTTGTTAAGTTGCCTAATAATTCTGCACAGTAATAGTCACCTGCACACACAGATATCCTCCTAAAATAGCTAAAACTAAAAACAAACTAAAAACTACTTCCAAAAATATTCAGCTTTGATATTAATGAGTTTTTTGGGTTCATTGAGAACATGGTTGTTGTTCAATAATAAAATTAATCCTCAAAAATACAACTTGCCTAATAATTCTGCACTCCCTGTATATCAGTGTTTCCTCTAGGATTTTTTCCAGCTGTGGCGACAGGCCTTTTGATCTACCAACTACCTATGGCGTTATTTCAATGACAAATGTCCTGACGCAGTACTACAAGTCGGGATCGGTTTTATGTAATATGAGCATGCAGATCTTTTTGATTGCGCGAGGATTTCCTCTGTTCGTGCACAAAACTTCTTGCACGCCAAATATACGCTGCTCAAGTGCAATTTACCGTGTTTATGTAGTGAATATGTCTCCAACATTTATTAGATTGGCTAGGAATATTCATGAATGTCTCCAATAGACCTACAGAGCGGCATTAATGCGTCCTGAGGTAAAGTGAAACGGCTATAAACTCCAGCAAGATAAAGTATTTGTTTGTTGTATGCAGAGCCATAGATCTTTATCTATAAATAAAATATAATTATGGAAACTGTGTTCATCCTAATTGAAAGCTATACTCCGTGTTTGCTGGCCTCACGCATCACGCACCTGTCAGTCAGTCAGTCAGCCAGCATGTCACCTTAAAGGGTTAAACAAATAACGCACAGCACTACTACGGTTACAGAAAAGTTTGCGCTGTTATAATTCACTGACCTTTTAATATGTTTTGGTGTGATTTATAACCCGCTATTTAAAAAAAAAAAAACGACAATGTTTTGAATGAGAAGCTGTTATGTAGCCATGGTGGGATGAATTTTGGTGTGGCGCCCCGCCATGGAAAAATGAATGTAGCGGAAACCTTGTATATTTTTTAAATGTCAGCTGTTTTGTTGAATAAAAAGTGTATGTATACAGCAGTATTTTGCTTGTTTTGACACATTGTTTAAAATTTGTGGCAAGGAAATATTAGTTTGGTGGGGCCAGAGAAAAAAAAGGATAATCCTTATTGTGTTGAGCCCTGAAAAGTCCTGTGAAAGAAAACTAATTGCAATGAGACACTTTTTTTTATGAAAGCACAGGCCATTTGCTCATGCTCATTGAGTAAGCTCATAAACAAAAAACAGTTAAATGAACGAGGAGGCAAGTTGAGCTGTAATCGGGCCATAAATTTGGCCCGAGCCCGACAGGTACATTTTGATGGACAGCTTTATAAAGCCCGAACCCGTTTATAACCCGACATTATCCAAATGTGCACATGCACACAGCTCTTTTGCCTTTTTTTAAGAATGAGTCATTTATATGTTTTAACATAATTTATTCGTAACAAACATAGGCTATAGGCCACTTGGAAGTCGGAAAAAAAAAAAAAGAAAAGTCCCCTGTAACATCGTAACATCTCAGCACTCTAAATAGGCCTAGGTACATACACTTAGCCTTTAAATTGGCCAACACACCAACGAAAAGAAGTCTTTCTTAACAAATTAAATTAAAATAAATTCTAAATTATGACTGGTATTTGGCAATAACGAAATTAAGATAAAGACTCTGCAGGATTTGTTTCGCCACTTCTCTCCACAATCTGGCCTTATGGTGATGGTGAAGCTGAATATTAAACAAATAGCCTATAAACTCTGTCTACATTATGATTTTATCGTTTAATTAATATTTATTTATAATTTAAAAACCCTTTACTCACCAAGATTAGGCTATGTGTTTTTGTGGAGGAAAATTATTGAATCCACTGTAAATGGCTTTAGCGCAGTCCTGCACTCAGGATGGTGCGTCCAGCAGCACCGAACACCCTTTCACTGCTGCTGTTACTGGCCGAGATGCATAGTTCTGATCTGGCTAATTTTGCAAGTTTTGGGTAGGATTGTTTGTTCATCTTCTAACAGCCAAGAACATCCATTTAATTTGCCATGACAGCGGTTTCAGTGTAGCGAGTGACATTGTCATCTTCCCTGTCAGCTTGCTGTACATACATAGATGTTTAGCGCTCTACCATAACGAGCATTGTATGAGTGACCGCCGAAATACCTTGGCGGCTAGAATGACCGTTCCTTTTGAACTGGCGGCTGGCCTGACCGCAGTCAAAATTCGCTCTTTTTAACTTCTCCGACATCATTTGTTTTACCTTTGCAGGGATGGATTTTAATGTTGTAACAAACAATTTGATAACTTTCTCGCACTAATCAAAATGCATTACATGACTATTTATTTACTGCGCAAGCCCGAGCCCAGCCCGACCCCGTCTAAAATGATGGAAATTAAACCCCATCGGGTCCCGTCGGGTTCGGGCAAATATCTTCAGCTCTAGAGGCAAGTGGAAAAAACACTAAATCTAAGTCATTTTAGCATGCCAAAGTCAAATTTATACATATAAAATATATTTTCCCAACAACAAAATTGTGGCTAGTGAAAATGGTGAGTGGCTAACAACGGTGGAAAACTACTAGCCACAGTGGCTGGTGATCAAAAAAGTTAATGTCAAGCCCTGATTACGTCATTTGGCCTGGCAGCCAATCCCCACTCTGAATTAACACATTGACCTCATATCTTTTGAAGATACAAACAAAATTGCTCAGAAAAATACAAAATAAATAATAATTTCAGTTTCCAATAGTTTTTTGGAGTCATATTACCGTTTTCACCAATGTTTCACTAATATACGAAGAGTTCAGATGCAAAAACCTCTATCATCTGATTTCTTTTCTAAGCCTCGGATGTTCATGTTCAGTTATTTCACTGTAAAGGGAATTAAACAAATCTATTCTTTGCCATAAATGCTGATTTACTGAACCTACACCCAGGAGCCTGAGAGAAATGTTCAATTTAAAAGACCATTTCAGATGTGTATGTGTTTGGGTTATGCGTGTAAGTGTTTAAATATAAATATTATTTATTTAAAGGGTGGGAAAAAATAAAATAAAAAAGGCTAAGGTATGAAATAGACTATAATTGCATAACCATGAGTGTTCTGTTCTGTATGTATTTCCCTGAGGAGCTTCTCTTGCACAAGCTGTAGAGCTGCCGTTCCTTTCAGATTCATCAGACTAAGCACAAAGTCAGGAGCAGAATGGAACTTCATGAAATATGATAGTATGCACTTCTTAAGATCAATTATGTTTCTCTTTTGATGTATAAGTACAGTTTTATTTACTGTAATTACTGTTTCCTACAAAGAATCAGAGAGCAGACGTCACACAGTTTCCTTAGCACACACAACATTTGAACCTACACCCAGAAGCCTGAGAGAAATGCTCATCATAGAAAACAATTCCAGATAAGTATGTGTTTGGTTTATGTGCGTCTCATCATTTGAAACAACTTTCATGATCTATATGTTGGGTCAGACTACATGGCTATGATTTACGCTTTTCAGTCTGCCTTCAGTTTGGTCTGATTTAATCTGGGTTACTGGTGACTTTATAACAGCTGTTGTCTTTGTGTGGTGCCCCATATTTCATCATTCTGTTCTAGATGCACTGTTTCACTCATATATTTAAATACCATTGGGGCCTAACTGTCAATTCTAACCAAGCAAATTTTAGAAAGTTGTGTTTTCCCACCCCTGAGATATATATTAAGGATTTCAAGCAGATAACAATTCATATTGAGCTACAAATAATACTTAAGCCCCATTTATTAATTATTAAGTGAGGCACTATGAATGTGCTACTGTAGAGTAGTGATGTGATGTTGTGCACCGAGGCTTTAAAGCATGTATCAAAAAAAAAAATGATGCATCTCGCAGTGAAGCAATGTATCGGAGCTTGATTCGTTTTGCCATAATCATGTGATCAGTGCAGTCCAAAGCTTCATTTTCGCATATACCCACGTGATTGCTTCGAATTTTGATTCAAAGTTTAAACACCCTCGTGGGTTATTGGTGATGCGCGGATGGCGGTTAAATCCGCGGGCGCTGTGGATAATCCGCGGGTCGGGTAATAAAAAAATACATTATGATTAATTGCGGGTGGGTCACGGGTAGATGTAGCGGGTCATAGCAGTTGACCAGCAAAAAAGCAGAGAGTGGACTTCGCAGAATGTGAAGATGAGAGACGCCTAAAATAATGGATGAAGTGCAAGAGTACTGTGCTAACTTCAGTTAGAGGAGTCATCAGAGGGAAATCTGCTATCGTTCTGGGAGAAACTAGATCGCTTATTTACACGACTGCAGCGCCTTGCAAGAAGAAGCTTGTGCATTCCTGCAACAAGCGGTTCGCGCGAACGCTCATTTAGTGCAGCCAGCCGTGTTTTGGAGGCGAGGCGAAATCGCCCGAATCCAGGCACAGTAGATGCTATTCTGTTTTTGCACAGTGTTAAGAAAAGCACCAAGTACACACAACATAGCTGCTGTTTAGGCTGAAGGGACGCCGTTTTTGTTCTCTTTTTCCTGTATATGTAAAAGCTGAATCTGCTGTTAATAACGAACGATCCACTGTGACCTAAGTTGCAGGAGAGGGGAAATAGTGTGGCCACTTTAGGACTGCTTTTACGGGAGTTGTAGTCCATAGCGAGGGGCATTGTGGGTAGTTTAGTTCGACACGCATGCTGTGTGATGTGAGCTCTCGCTGTGTGCTGTGCGTGCGGTGAATTAGAGGGAGAAAGTTTTATCCGGTTTTGTTTTATGTTTACTTCAGTAATTCCACCCGGGAGCTGTTTTGCACTGTGAACCTGAAAACACTGAAATAAGTAAAAGAAGGGCATGCATAGAGTACTTTTGTCCGTCTCATAATTTGCTCGAGCATGAATTAACGAGCTGTTACTCTGCCGCCGGACATTGCGGAGAAAGTTACACCTATCATCATGCTTAAAACAAAGAATTAGAATTATTAAAGTGGCGATCGGATGCGGGTCGGGTGCGTCTATATATATCAGATAAAATAATATGTGCGGGCGGGTGGCGGGTGGATGATTAGAATGAAGGTGCGGATTCGGGTGACATTTGAGCTGATCCGCGCATCTCTATGGGTTATAAAAGTGTATATCGAGAGATTAGGTGTCGATTTCATACATTTCTACTGTTTCAAAGCACTGCACCAGTCTGACGCATCAGTAATCCAACTAAAATGCAATAGTAATTTATAGTAAACAACTTTTGGACCATACTAAAATGTATCAGTGTATTATTTACAACATTTTTTAAAGGTGCTGTATGTAAGTTTTGGACTCTTCTAAAGCATAAAAATACCATAATATGTGTGCTGATATTTAAGAAACATCCCAAGTGAACATACTTGTTTAACTGAAAAACAATGCTGAAGTCAGATGTTCTGCTTTTGAAGGTTTTTCCGTGCCGGAACGCTGTCTTTGTTTAGGTCAATTTAACCTGCACAATGCCAGATTAGCCAATTATAATTCAGCACCCCGGGTTGCTTTGTTGGAAAACAGCGTATTTCATTCATTCATTCAGAAAAGCTCTGAAAGCATGCGTCCGAGACCGAAAATTCGACCTCCGGTGGACAGTGTCAGACGTCGAAATGAGACAGATTCAGTTCCACATGAGGTTATTATTTAGCAAATGATATAAATATTACAAACGTAAACATTCGGTGAGCGGGTTACATTGTAACCGCGTGTCCTAACACGCTTCATGATGAGATTTGCAGTGATGAGAAAGTCCAATTTGTTTTATATCAGGTAGAATAAAAGCAGTTTCTAATTTTTTCAACTATTTTAAGGTCAATATTATTAGCCCCTTAAGCAATATTTATTTCTTTATTTATTTTTTGTCTATAGAACAAATCACCAAATTACCCTAACTTGCCTAATTAACCTTGTTAAGCCTTTAAATGTCACTTTAAGCTAATTACTAGTATCTTGAAAAATATCTTGTAAAATATTGTGCACTGTCATCATGGCAAAGATAAAAGCAATCAGTTATTATAAATGAGTTATTAATACCCATCGCCCCCGACGCGGGCATCCTGGGACGCTGTTTTACCACATGTCAATGTTTATCAATAGATTACATCAAGATGGACATGAGTAATCTTGACATATTGTACATCAGTTTAAAGCTACAACCCTCGAGCAGCCATTGCAGATAGTTGTTTTTCAATGGAAAGCTTATAAAGAACGTATTTGCTTAATTTTTTGTAAGTTGAACAGAAAATGCTTATTAGATATGGAGTACATATCATAGTAATAACAGCACGCACATGCATTCATTGCTGTACATCACGGTTTATTTTGAAAGGTTAGAGTCCACAGAAAAACATCCCATCAAGCACATTTAGTCCACCGACACAATAGTGTTGAATTTTGGGTGGTTATTCATTTGTTTATGTCACCATTTCTGCCGGAGACCTGTTTTACCATGCTTTACCATGTTACTTACACACGAAAACGACGTCTATTATGTTTAGAGATGTGTTCTTTCTGTTAAACAGAAATTGGGAAAAGAACTATACGGGGGGGCTAATAATTCTGACTTCAACTGTACATGCACATCATATTTTTCTAATATACTCTCAGTCTAGCGTTATGGTCTGCAAGAACGCAGGCATTAGAAAGATTATGCGACTCCTTCAACAGAAAGTACATTACATTTCTAGGTTTTCTATTATCTAGGGAACCTTACTGGAGCCAGGTAACATCTCTTTTCCGAAATGCAGCTCGTAGCAAGAAAAGAGACAGCGCATTGAACCCAGCGGTCCCTCTTAAATTGCAGAACCTAGATAAGTGGACATGCCCATGGGCCTCAAGCAAGAGGTACATAATGACAACATGGAGGAATATGATAAGCTCTTATCTGAGGGGCACTTGTCCCAAACCTAGTGGAAAATGTGATTACACCTCTCCACAGGAGAAGCAAGGTGGTCATAAAAAAAATAGGATACTTGCCTCCTGAAAGCAAACCTCTCACGCTGAGGCTGTGTCGCTCATTGCATTTCTTGTATCGCGTGTCTTTACAGTCATGTAATAATAATAATAATAATAATAATAATAATAATAATAATAATAAATAAATAAATAAAATATATGATAAAATAATAATATTGATAATAATATTAATTACATTATTATTATTATTATTGTTATTATTATTATTATTATAATTATATTATTATTATTATTATTATTATTATTATTATTATTATTATTATTATATTATTATTATTAGTAGTAGTAGTAGTATTGTTATAATATTATTGTTATTATTATTATTATTATTATTATTATTATTATATTATTATTAGTAGTAGTAGTATTGTTATAATATTATTATTATTATTATTATTATTATTATTATTATTAGTAGTAGTAGTAGTAGTAGTAGTAGTAGTAGTAGTAGTAGTGGTAGTAGTAGTAGTAGTAGTAGTAGTAGTAGTATTATTATTATTATTATTATTATTATTATTATTATTATTAGTAGTAGTAGTAGTAGTAGTAGTAGTAGTGGTATTGTTATAATATTATTATTATTATTATTATTATTATTAGTAGTAGTAGTAGTAGTAGTAGTAGTAGTAGTAGTGGTGGTATTGTTATAATATTATTGTTATTATTATTATTATTATTATTATTATTATTATTATTAGTATTGTTTTTATTAAACATAACAATAATAATAATAATAATATAATATAATAATAATAATAGTATTATTATTATTATTATTATGATTATTATTAGCATTATTAATAGTATCATTCATTAATTCATTCATTTTCTTTTCGGCTTAGTCCCCTTATTAATCTGGGGTCGCCACAGTGAAATGAACCGCCAACTCATCCAGCATATGTTTTACGCAGCAGATGCCCTTCCAGCTGCAACCCATCACTTGGAAACTAATAGTATTATTATCTATTAAATGTAATTAATAATAATAACAATAACAATAGTATTATTATTATTATTATTATTATTATTATTATTATTATTCATGTTAAATAAATAAATAAATAAGTTTGTTCTAGGTAAAGGTTAAATCTTAGCTAATAAATATAGGTTAATAAATTAGCGGTTCATTCCGCTGTGGTGACCACTCGCCAAAGTAAAGTGAGTGAGTGAGTTAATAAATAATTTCTAGCATATAATATTATTTATTTCATGGTTGGAAAAAATAAATAAATAAAGGTTAAGATATAAAATAGACTATAATTGCATAACCATGAGCCATAGCATGTACTTGAGTGTTCTGTTCTTTATGTATTTCCCTGAGGAGCTTCTCTTGCACAAGCTGTAGAGCTGGCTTTCCTTCCAGATTCATGAGACTAAGCACAATGTCAGGAGCAGAATGGAACTCCATGAAATATGATAGTATGGATAAATGCACTTAAGATCAATGATGTTTCTCTTTCGATGCTGTAAGTACAGTTTTATTTACAGTAATTAGACGTAAACAGAGCAGACGTCACAGATTCGTCGCAACGACTGTAGCGCAAGTTCTGTGATTGGTCGGCTTGGCAGTGGTGACGAGCATGGGCGGTGCTGAGAGCTGCGAGATTGTTTACAAGTGTCTAGTCATGTGAAGGTGGTCCAGATGGAAACTTTTGTTTTGTGTTTACCTCAGGCACGTGCAGAGGTGGGGGCTTTGGGTGCTTGAGCCCCTGCCCTTTTTTCTCCTGGAGAGAAAGTGCCCTTTTTTTCTGGGGAGAATATTTTTTTTTTTTAATACTAATAATAATATAATATATGTATGTTAATGCGTGTTCTATTTAAGGACCGCTTTCCCTGTCAAACAATAAAAAAACGAAATTTTAAAGTATATCTTGGCTTTAGTCTAACCGCTTCAAGCGAGCCTCGAACTGACGATTTGGAAAGAAAAACCACGTGCGAGGCAAATGCTCTAACGAAGACTCTATTTACATTGTTACTCTCGCCTCGAAAGTGAGGTGTCAACAGTGGAGTAACGTCTATCAGCGCCCATGCCAACTCCTGCAACCGCATTGCACACGGACTGCATTTGGGCCATAGCTTTACAGTCTGACCCATACACACACTGCAGACGGAGTGTGTGTAAAACGTATATTAGTAGCTGACCTCTGTTATGGCAGCGCGATATGATCGACAGAACCGCCGATGTAAATTCATCCGGACCGTCATTCATCTTCATTGTGTGAAGGTGAGTAATGGTTAACAAAAGACTACCTGAGGCTCAAATTTAACGTCAGATATTTATCCAAAAGTTTAAAAGCAAATAGGCTATTTTGTCTTGCAAAACATCCTCCTGATTAACAACCATGTAATAAGTTAGCTAAAGTTTTAGCCAGGGCAATATCATAGGCATACAGGCTAATGTAATGGAGAAACGACAGCTGGATAGTGAAAATATTGCCCTCTTGTTTTTGCAGTCACACAGAATATATAATGTCAATTGAAGCTATAAAACATGTACATATAGGCTAGCTATGGAAGATTGAAAAGGGATAGTTCACCCAAACATTTACAGTACATGTACTCACCCTCAAGTGGTTCCATTTTTTTGTCTCTTTATTTTGTTGAACACTAACGAATAAAATATTAAAAAAAGATATTTTAAAGAAAGCTATAAACTTGAAATCATTGACTTCCAGAGTAGGAAAAACAAAAACCATGAAAGTCAATGGTTACAGGTTTCCCGCTTTCTTCAAAATATTACTTTGTATGTTCAACAGAAGAAGAAAAAAAGGTAAAAGGTGAGTAAATGGTGACAGAATTTTCAGTTTTGAATTAACTATCCTTTTAATGGTGAGTATATGGTGAATTTAGGGTGAAATCTCCTTAATAATCTCCTTATAATATATTTTATTTATTAAAGTACAATTATTACTATTATTTAATAAAAAGTGCCCTTTTTTCCATTTGAGCTCCTGCCCCTTAAAAGGTCTCTGCACGTCCCTGGTTTACCTCATGATTAAAGCTGTTGCACGCCTGCCAGTTCCCACCTCTGAATGAGCGAGTTTTAGCTACTTGTAGCGTTCAGAAATAAACAAAACACCCATCAAGAAACTCAACACAGAGGAACATAAAAATATACTGCCAGCTAGCGTTTTGGAAGTGTTATTGCAGAGCAACACAAACAGCATGCAGAAGTATAAATGCACAATTACATGTAAGGCAGTCGCTGTGGGTCATGCTGAGCACTCGATGCAGAAGTATAAATCAGCCTTTAATATGCATATCAAAACCTTTGTTTTGTCTTTCTTTTTCTTTTGAACATTTAAGTGTTCTGTGGTATAGGGTACCATAAGCTAAATATTAGGGGTGTGACGTGACGCTTACTCGAGGAGACGAGACACGAGATGAGATTTTTACCCTATTTTTAAGAAATCTTCAATGATGAAATACAGATGAAGTCAGATTTATTGCCCCCCCCCCCCCTTTGAATATTGTTTTCTTTTTTAAATATTTCCCAAATGATGTTTAACAGAGCAAGGAAATTTTCACAGTATGTCTGATAATGTTTTTTCATTGAAAAAAAGTCTTATTTGTTTCATTTCGGCTTGAATAAAAGAAGTTTTTATTTTTTTTTAAAACATTTTAAGGACAAAATTATTAGCCCCTTTAAGCTATTTTTTTTCCGATAGTCTACAGAACAAACCAGAACAAACCATTGTTATACAATAACTTGCCTAATTACCCTAATTACCCTTAACCTAATTAACCTAGTTAAGTCTTTAAATGTCACTTTAAGCTGTATTGAAGTGTCTTTAAAACATCTAGTAAAATATTATTTACTGTCATTACGGCAAAGATAAAATAAATCAGTTATTAAAAATGAGTTATGATTAGAAATATGTAAAAAAAAAATATTATCTTCGTAAAACAGAAATTGGGAAAAAAAAACCAGGGGGCTAAGAATTCAGGGGGGCTAATAAATCTGACTTCAACTGTATATGAATGGAAAATACTATTTTATTCAACTGAAAAAACAATAATAAAAAAAAAAAATAAACAACACAAAATGCAAAACTATTTAGGTGCTTTTTAAAAAATTACTTTTACATTCTATTTTAATGAATTCTATGCAGTAAAGGACATGCAAACGTTGCTAAATATTTTGCTAATATATGAATGGAAAATAACGTTTATATATAATTTGAAATATTATTGGAAAATAGATTTTTATTCAACTGGGAAAAAAAAGTAAATAAATAAAAAAAAAATCACAAAATGCAAAACAATTTAGGTGCTTTTTAATCAACTTGTAATGAATGCTATTTTATTTCTATTTAATGAATTATGCCAAAAAGATTATGCAAACACTGCTAAATATTTAGCTATAAACTCTACTGACTGGCTTCTTCCCTGCACAATTTCACATGAGAAGTTAAACTCTTTTCCACAAATTGAATGCTTTTTAACGTGTGTTCGGTGATGATGATGACGACTGGTGTGTGTGCGCACTTGGAGATGTGTGTCCTTTACTGACTCGATAGGTGCAGACAATAGTGTCAAACAGCTGTGTGTGTATGCCTTTTCCTGTCGCAAAATTCGGCTAAAAGTCCTACACGACGGTAATAGTTTGATTACGGCGTTTACATGTTTGTACTGCACTTGACTTCAATTATTCGAATAAAATAGGAATACTCCACGTCTTAATTGCATTTGTGTTTACAACGATTAAGACTTATGAGCCGTGACTAATTTGTGTAGCAGCAGTTGTAGCAGCCTCTGCTTTTGGATGCGGCAACCTTTGAACTCCGGTGAAAAAAATAGTTACGTCATACCCGCCCAAGCAAACGAGTGACACGCAACACAGAGGCAGCCCGGGTTGCTAGGTGTGTGCAAAGCACTAGATGTGCAGTTTAAATCCAATCCTGCCTCCAATCTTAAGTGCTAAATTTACCCTCACGCTCCATTTTAACATCAGATCACAACTTACAAGACAACGTTTCACCTCAACGAGATATCTCGTTGCGATTTCGTCTCGCGAGATTTTGTAGCCCGAGATCTAGTCTCATCCTTACTAAATATTTAATCTTCTATTAAAATACAGTGTGTATATTCTTTTGTTCCCCTTTATACATGCAGTGAGGGAAATAAGTATTTAATCACACTGTGCTTTTTCAAGATCTCCTACTTAGAAATCATGGAGGGGTCTAGAATTTTTGAGTATAGGTGCAATTCCACTGTGAGAGTCAGAATCTAAAAATAAAAATGCAGAAATCACATTGTATGACTTTTTAACAATTTATTTGTAAATTACTGTGTGAAATAAGTATTAGATCACTAGAGTCAAGCATTTTAAATATTTAGTACAGAAGCCTTTGTTAACAATTACAGAGGTCAAAGGGTTCCTGTAGTTCTTCACCAGGTTTGCAAACACTGAAGGAGGGATTTTGCCCACTGATCTTCTCTAGATCTGTCAGGTTTCAGGTCTGTCGCTGAGCAACATGGAGTTTCAGCTCCCTCCAAAGATTTTCTATTGGATTTAGATCTGGAGACTGGCTAGACCACTCCAAAATCTTGTTATCATACCTGCCAACACTCACGTTTTTCCCGGGAGTCTCCCGTATTTCAGACCCGTCTCCCGTATTGGTCTGTCTCCCGGTAAACTCCCGGAATTCCCCCGTTCCTCAGCATTTTGGTACAGTCCGGGCTGAAACTTGGCGCTTGTGCTCTTCCGGTGACGGTCGTGCGCTACGGTTCGCGCGCCCCCATCTACCTAAACCTCTCACTCCTCCCGCTCCCCGCTCTTCAGTTTGCGCCAGTGTTGCCAACTTAGCGACAAATTTTCAAAAAAGCGACTAGCGACAAATCTAGCGACTTTTTTGTGTGTTACTGGCGATTTTTATAGACTGTCGTTTGTCCATTACTGTACCGTCCCTACTCTTCTCAACGAGCCTCCCCTGCAGCCTGAGAGCAGAGCACCTCTCAGCGTACCGACGGCAAATGATTTAGAACAGGTGGCAGTGTGAAGGTATTTCCCTTGTACAGTCAACCCGATCTGCTTCTCCTTTATTTTAACAATTTAATTTGACCGTTTATTCTTGTTGCACAATCAGAGATGTTTTAAGGGAGAGTTTCAGAACTTGTCTGAGTATATTACCTCTGAGAGATTACTGCAAATTCCCTACTCATCTATAATGATATACTGTATTCAAACAGCAATACATTTAGTTAAATTAACATGCTTACATAAAGCGCAGTGCGAATATAAAATACCCCATTTATTTACCATAGGCTGTTAAACAAACAGAAATGGTAGAACGCGATGACGTCAGTAATATGCAAATTAGCGTATGACGTAATTACAACCCGGGGGGGGGGGGGTCGGGGGCTCCTGGAATTTACGAACCAAATGTTGGCAGGTATGCTTGTTATGCCACTACGAAGCCACTCCTTGGTTTTCCTGGCTGTGTGCTTTGGGTCATTGTCATGTTGGAAGACCCAGCCACGACCCATCTTTAATGCTCTGACTGAGGGAAGGAGGTTTTTGCCCAATATCTCACAATACATGGCCACGTTCATCCTCTCCTTAATACAGTGCAGTCATTCTGTCCCCTGTGCAGAAAAACACCCCAGAGCATGATGCTTCTAGCCCCATGCTTCACTGTAGGTATGGTATTATTGGGATGATACACATCATTCTTCTTCCTCCAAATTCGGTGAATAGAGTTAAGACCAAAAAGTTTTACTTTGGTCTCATCTGACCACAGGACTTTCTCCCATGAATACTCTGGACCATCCAGATGGTCCCTGGCAAACTTCAGATGGGTCTTGACATGGGCTAACTTAAGCAGGGGAACCTTCCGTGCGATGCATGGTTTTAAAACATGACATCTTACTGTATTACTGATAGTACCCTTGAAAACGGTGGTCCTAGCTCTCTTCACGGCATTGATCAGCTCCTCCTGCATAATTCTGGACTGATTCTAGACCAGGGCTATTCAATTGGCGGCCCGCGGGCCAAACCCGGCCCCCGAGGCAATTTGTTCTGGCCCTCCAAATAGTGACAGAGACATCAAGAATAAATTTAGTTCAGTTAAAAAACGGCCGCTATAGTTATGAAGTGACGTGCGTCTGTTCAATACAGCATGAGCTGCGCAGAGCGTGAGTCACCTGACAGTGGCGAGAGCAGCCGAATACATTTGAATATGTTTGTAGAAATGTTGTTTTGTACAATGCACTGATATAGTTATTAGGGATGCAACGATTAACCGATTTCACTATTAACTGCGCTTTAATTCGTCATGGTTAATTAATCGTAAAGGCTTCTCTAAGCCGCATTTCTGCATTTCTGTTCTGCCGCATGAAACGAAACTGCTGAACAAAGTTACGCCAAGTTGCCAACTGTGCGCTAGTTTAAAGTTCCGAGCTTGTCCACCGAAGCTAATACGCACGCACACTGTAATAACTATAGCCGCGGGCTGTTCCCATATCACGTCTTTCCCGCGAGCAATTTTGTTATGTCGTAAGAATATATGCCAATATGCGGGCGCAAGCGGAGCAACGCGCTTGCGGCTGTCTGGGCGCACGCAGTAGAAAACATCTCATGCTTTAACGGTGAGAGTTGTGCTTAGCTTTCAGTGCAATGTAAACAAAAGACATGTTAGATGAACTATTATTAAAATGATTATGTATGTATGAACGCAGATGATAACAACAGTTAATCTAAATATTGGCGCCGACCTTCATAACAATTATTATTATATTATTTTCTCCTTTTCCTCTCTATAAACACACACATAATTAAATTGTGTAGCCCTATAAGCACAGAAAAACCTTCAGCATAAAAACTATTACTAATGAAAACGCCTTTTAAAGGTTTTTTAATATTAGTTAGGGATGTCCAGATCTAAATCTAGCTAATATAAAGCTTAAATTTACATTAGACGTGATAACTGTGAAACGCTGATTATTCTTCACACTATATAATCGTACAACCAAAATCTATAATTTTTGCATCCATAATTGTTACGCAGTTCAAAACATAACATATGAACGTATCTGAATGTAGAAGAAGCCTACTTCAGCAATACACTGATTTTGTTGTGCTGTGAAATAGAACATTTGAATGTTTGCTAAAAAAACTTATTGTACAATGCAGTGATATTATATAGTTTCAAAATACAATATATATTACCATTTTAATGTAGACAAATACAACGTGGGTGTCTAAAGGAGCAAAAATACATAATTGGCTCTTAAATGCAGTTGTGTCATCATTTATATTGCAAGTCATATCTCTCCGGCCCTTCGTTTGGGATGCTTTTCATGAACTGGCCCCCGTGACAAACTAATTGAATAGCCCTGTTCTAGACCATTCTTGGCATCATTAATACCCCTTGAGGAGAGATCTTCCGTGGGTCCCCAGTCTGAAGGACATTGACAGTCATCATTAGCCTCTTCCATTTTCGGACAATTGCTCCAACAGTTGCTCTTTCTTGGCAATTGCCCCGTAGCAGTTTCAGCTTTATGAAATCTACAATTTCATCTCTTGTGTCTTTTGACAACTCTTTGGTTTTGGCCATGTTGCTACTTAGACTTTTGACTGATTGTGGGGTGCACAGGTGTCTTTATGACAGCTAGTGACCTCAAACAAGTGCTACTAAATTAGAATCATGAGCAGAGTGTAGCTGGACTATTTTAAAGCAAAATAACAGGTCTTTGAGGGTCAGAAATTTGGCTGAAAGCAAGTGATCAAATACTTATTTCACACAGTAATTTACAAATAAATTGTTAAAAAGTCATACAATGTGATTTCTGCATTTTTATTTTTAGATTCTGTCTCTCACAGTGGAATTGCACCTATACTGAAAATTCTAGACCCCTCCATGATTTCTAAGTAGGAGATCTTGAAAAATCACAGTGTGATTAAATACTTATTTCCCTCACTGTATATATAGTGTGCCATACGGCCATGACAGCATAAAAGGGACTTTACTTAATGGTATGCTATCTTTTTGCAGTGGCATAGCTAGGCTGATAACTCCTGCAACAGTGCTGTGCCACATAATGACTTCAAAACAACATCATACTATGGAATCCTTTTGCCTCCTACTGAGTACTGAAAGAACATCTATGTTCCTTGACTCAGCCAGTGTAACATATTGAATAGAGGCGTGAAGGTTAGCTCAGGTTACTTTTATAATAAGAGTGTGCTTGTTTTTTTTTTTTTTTGTCAGGTGGCTGAACAACTCCCATTTTGTGTTTGGAGTTGTGTGCGCAGCCTGCTCTGAAAGCACTGACCCTCATAAAGCCTCTGTATTGACGCAGGCAAATTGAAGCTGTCTACAGACCATACAGAACAGACTGTTCTTTCAGCTACACCACTATTCTTGCTCATGGGTGTGTGTTTTTTTAATTACCTCCTATATAGGCACAATACATACAATTTTCTTTTTGTTTAAAGAGGAGCTATTATGCAAAAAATCACTTTTATAAGAGGGTTAAACACAGTTGTGTGGTGACAGTGTGTGAATATAGCCAGCCTCTAATGATAAAAAAAATAATAATTGTATTTTTTTTTTATCACACTTGATAAAAAAGCACTTTGATTGACATTCTCCCTTGGTACGTGTCATCAGATGGGGAAAGTCCCGCTCTTAAGTTATGATCTCTCACTCATTACCTTAGACAGCCCTGAGCGAGAAGCAGCCATCCGCCATTCGAGTTTTGAATCTGCTGACGTATTGATGTTTATAGCCCCACCCTCTTCTGAAACGAGGGTTGGGAACACAATCTCATTTGAATTTAAAGCAACAGTCACCAATGCGACACAATTAGGAGCTAAGCGTAAAAGGGGCAGATTCAAAGAGTTATAAAAAATATTGTTTGTGTGATATTTTGAGCTGAAATTTCAAATGCATACTCTAGGTCACATGTGTCAAAGCCAGTTCCTGGAGGGCCGGAGCTCTGCACAGTTTAGTTCCAACCCCAATTAAACACACCTGACCAAACTAATTGAGTGCTTTAGGCTTGTTTGATACCTACAGATAGGTGTGTTGAAGCAGGGCTGGAACTAAACTCTGCAGGGCTCCGGCCCTCCAGGAATTGACTTTGACACCCCTGCTCTAGGTCCAGGGTGTCCAAACTCGGTCCTGGAGGGCCGGTGTCCTACATATTTTAGTTCCAACCCCAATTAAACACACCTGAACCAGCTATTTAAGCTCTTTCTAGGTATACAAACACTTCCAGACAGGTGTGTTGACGGAAGTTGGAGCTAAACTATGCAGGACACCGGCCCCCCAGGACCAAGTTTGGACATCCCTGCTCCAGGTACATCAAAGACTTATTTTATATATCTGGTAAAAAGGGGCATAATAGGTCCTCTTTAAGTAACAATTCACACCATTTACCATTGTCTTAATGCGAATTTTTATTATGATATAAGTGTTTATTAGCACTTGTAAAATATGATCTTACTTTACATTCCTAATCTAACCCAGTACCTAAAACGAACTAATACCTTTCTATCTATTAATAAGCAGCTACAGTTGAAACCAGAAGTTTACATACACTGTATAAAAAGGCACATAACATAATGAACATTTTACAGAAATGTTTGAATGTCTATGATATTTATTATTTGCACAGTATTTTAAAGGATTGTTCATGTAAATGTGTATAATGAAACCAGATTTACGTGATGAAACAATTCAATTACATGTTTAATAACAATAATAATAATAATAACAAAACAGTTATAATAATAATAATAATAATTATTATTATTATTATTATTATTATTAATAATATTATTATTATTATTATTATTATTATTATTATTATTAATAATAATAATAATGATAATAATAATAATAATAATAATAATATTATTATTATTATTTAATTATTATTATTTAATTATTATTATTATTTCATTCATTCATTTTCTTGTCGGCTTTGTCCCTTGCGGGGTCGCCACAGTGGAATGAACCACCAACTTATCCAGCACGATTTTACGCAGCGGATGCCCTTCCAGCCGCAACCCATCTCTGGGAATTTCCACACATACACATTCACACTCACACTCATACACTACGGACAATTTAGCTTACCCAATTCACCTGTACTGCATGTCTTTGGACTGTGGGGGAAACCGGAGCACCCGGAGGAAACCCACGCGAACGCAGGGAGAACATGCAAACTCCACACAGAAACGCCAACTGACCCAGCCCAGCCGAGGTTCGAACCTGCGACCCAGCGACGTTCTTGCTGTGAGGCAACAGCACTACCTACTGCGCCACTGCGTTGCCTTATTATTATTATTTAATTATTATTATTATTATTTAATTATTATTATTATTATTATTATTATTATTATTATTATTGTGTATAATGAAACCAGATTTACGTGATGAAACAATTCAATTTCATGTTTAATAACAATAATAATAATAATAATAATAATAACAAAACAGTTATAATAATAATAATAATTATTATTAATAATAATAATAATATTATTATTATTATTATTATTATTATTATTATTATTATTATTATTGTTTAATTATTATTATTATTATAATTTAATTATTATTATTATTATTATTATTATTATTATTATTATTATTATTATTATTATTATTATTATTATTAAACATGTTTATGAGACCTACAAAAAAAGTAAGATGCTTCTCAGAATCTTCTCGCTATGACTATCAAATTAAAAAAGACTCATGCAAAATGCATTGCTGTTGAAATATGTTACTTTCATATGGTCTTCTTAACGTGTGAGTGACCTGGAAAGTTTCCGATGTGCTGCTATGTATGCTATTTATTTATTTGTTTGTGTTTGTTCTTTTAATCTAAAGTTAATTGATGATATTTCAACAGCTTTTCTCTTGAGGCTTCTGAAACAGAGTCCTCATCTAATGAGCCTCTTTTAGCCCAACAGAAGTGTTTGTTTATCCAGAATGCAAATGTCAGAGGCTGTCACTAAACACTTTACAGCGTCTTTCCTCATTTGTCTCCAAAGTCTCTTTAAAAAGGTCAGATCCCTTCACTGGATGGTGCGTTTTAACATCTCACCAGCAATTTGTACTGTTCTGTTTAATCGAGGGTATTCACCTACCTTTAATTTGTTTTGTTTTGTAGTCCATTTTTAATGATTTATTTTGCTTTTCATAAATGCATTTCACTGCAGGTCAGCCCTATTATGCCACTTGATTGTGCTTGAGTTTAGGATAATAGTGAGAATAAAACAAGCTCTAAGAACACACAATGTCAAAATAACAATCATTTACAGCACACATAGTTAATGTTAGGTAATGTATTTACTTACAAGAACAAACAATGAACAATACATTCATTACGGCCCATTCACACGGGGCTTCAGCGTCAACGCTTGACAGAGAACGTGTCTGAAGTTGGGGCTGACGCGATCGTCATAGCAGCGTCAGCCAATGAAATTAGTCAGCAATAGGCCACTGTCTGAGCTGGTGTATTTGCATACATCGATCTGATTGGCTGACGCTTCCGTCGGCGCTTGAAAAGTCTCAACTTTTGCAGCGAGCAACGCCACTGAATCGGCGCCGACAGATCCACAATGCAGTTCGGCAACGCCTGACGTCACCCATTCAAAGTGAATGGGAAGCGTTGAAGCTGACGCCCTGTGTGAATGGGGCGTTAATGTATTTATGTTAAAGTTGGTTAATAAAAGTTAGTGGTGAGCCGTTATCGGCGTTAATGTGCTGCGTTAACGTGAGACTCTTATCGACTGATTAAAAAAAATTTGCCGTTAATCTATTCTCAAAGTTGGGTTGGGAGCTGGGTATATTCTACGCAAGCTATGATGACTTGCACCTCGATATAAGGAGTAAGGACTGGTGAGAGTGTTATGGAATTTAATAACGCACGCCAAATCGAAAGAAAAAACTTCCGCATTTCACAATATGCATGTGTGTATGTGTGTGGGTGTGTGTGTGTGCGGTTCCTTACTGACAGCCGTGTGTGTGGATCTTGTTGGAAAATATGGCGAAAGGTCCTACATGACGGTCATAGTTTGATTGTGGTGTTTACTTCAATGATGCCACTAACATATGGATACTCCACATCTTAATTCCATTTCTGTTTAGTTCAGTTATGACTTTAGTTGGATTAAGGTAATCAAAAATCACTGTTTCGAGCTTATGTAGGCCTACTAGGGGTGTCAAAATTAATTGTTTCTACGGTGCACCGCGAAGCAGACGCGGACAATTCGGTATCGATTCAGCTTGATGTACATACGTTGCTGTTTAGCGCTCTACCGTAATATGCAGTGTATGAGTGACCGCCAAAATACCTTGGCGGCTAGAATGATGGTTCTTTTTGGACGTGCGGCTGGCCTGACGACAGTCAAAATTCGCTCTTTTTAACTTCTCCGTCATCATTTGTTTCACATTCGCAGGGATGGATTTTAATGTTGTAACAAACGATTTGATAACTTTCTCGCGCTAATCGAAATGCATCACATGACTGTTAATTTACTGCGCAAGCCAAACCCGACCCGACGCCGTCTAAAATGATAGAAATTAAACTCGAACCCACCCGAACCCATCGGGTCCCGGCAAAGATCTTCAGCTCTAGCCTGTGGCATACTTAATAAGGACACATAATAATAATATTTTATATAGCGCTTTTCTGGGCACTCAAAGCGCTTTACACATAGGGGGGAATCTCCTCATTCACCACCAGTGTGCAGCATCCACCTGGATGACGCGACAGCAGCCGTTTTGCGCCGCACACCAGCTGATTGGTGGAGAGGAGACAGAGTGATATGATATGGGGAGGGACAGTGGACAGATTTGGCCAGGATGCCGAGGTTAAACCCCTACTCTTTTTCGAAGGACATCCTGGGCGCCCCCTGCGGGCCTCACTAACACCACTTCCGGCAGCAACCTAGCTTTCCCATGTGGTCTCCCATCCAGGTACTGACCGAGCGCAGCCCTGCTTAGCTTCAGTGAGCAACCATGTGAGAGTTGCAGAGAGCTAGCTGCTGGCACATCAGTCTGTGACTGCTGATCTTCTGATAATGTTTCAGCTCATTAGATCCCGATGAGTAGATGCAAAGTACATGCAAATCTTGAGGTCGTGGCCCGTGAGTCACGCAACAGTCTGTTTTGTGTTCGGATTCACCTACTTTTCACTGGGGTTTTAACTTGCAGATTTTAAATGACAACGAGGAAACAGTAGTGTTTGCGACTCATGGTATGGCCATTTCCATGTACTGACGCATGTCATATTATTTGACTATGCCTAGGTATCCCAGATTTTCTACCCAGGGCTACTTTAACAAAAAATTAACTATGTGTCCCATATTGTAAAATGTTTTTCCTTTATTCCCTGCAAAACTGAATTGCATCATGTTACAACACTAAAATACACACACATAAGTTCTATTTCAAGAGCTGTCAATAACCAGCCCGTCTGATGTCATCTGCAAGACTGCACTGACGTGAAGCCAAATAGGGAATATGCTTCACATGTGACGAGTTAAACTTGTGGGGAGGAAATAAATAAAAAAAGGCCAGCTAGACTTGAGAGAGAGCTAATCCGACTCGAAACATATGGAAATTGTTAAAGCCTCAGAGCAAAAAAAAAAAAAGAAATGCAAATGGGTTAGTGTGAAAATTGCCTTCCAAATTGTCATGTTTTTCTTTTTATTTGTGTCCTCACTGGAATTACTCGATGAAGCACTATCACAGGCAACCCATTCCAACACCGTCATGTTGTTTGACTTTATTCTCTGGAATACAATGCACAAACAAAATCATGGCCACTGTTTTACATATAATAACAAAGGAAATGGCAAACAAAGCTTGATAATGGTATCATACATGTTTAACCTGTGAGGCCGTTCCCCATGTCATTTTGAAACTGTTTTTTTTTGTTGTTTTTGCTGTTGTTGTTGTGAGAAATAGATTGGAATTGTACACATTATCAGTAGTATAATCTTATAATACACTCTTGTTGGTTTATAGCAGTGGTGTAAAGTACTTGAGTAAATGGACTTCGTTACTTAAGTATTTTTTTGACTACTTTGTTCTTGTACTGAGTATCAAAAATATAAGCAACTTTTACTCTCTACTTGACTACATTTTTGATCGGATATACGTACTCTTTACTCCACTACATTTGAACGGATGCTAACCGTTACTCATTACATTGTGATTGTGCACGACAAGTCAGCATCTTTATCTACCACAGCTAATTTGTTGGGCGGATGAGGCGATATCGCCATCTGCAGGGTGCTGAAGGTACTGTATGCTATTTATGATCTAAATCATGTGAACGTGAATTAGCAGCTTGCCTAATACCAGGTGTTTAATTAGCAACATGGCTGCAGCCAGTGATGAAGCCGAAGCTTGAATTTATATGTAGTTTACTAAGTTGAAAAATTGCCCCCCTCTGATACTGAGAGATGAATCACATCAAAGTCAGCTCTGATTTTTTTTACTACGTTTTACTACTTTTTTTTTGTTGATAAATTGTTTGTGCCTTTTTTGAACATTTGAGTTTGACTGAGACTTTTTGTTCTATTTTTTTTATATTTTGTTCTGCCATTTTGAAACATTGAGGTGTTAAATTTAATTTATATATTAGGAAAATAAAACCTTTCTTGGTGTTCTTTGAGCCTACATTCAGTATGAGTAAACTACTTAAGTTCCTTTAAAATCGGATACTTTAATACTTTTACTCAAGTCTTATTGGAATTGGTGACTTGTAACTTGTAATGGAGTAATTTTTACAGTAAGGTATCTGTACTTTTACTCAAGTATGGTTTTCAGGTACTCTTTACACCTCTGGTTTATAGCCACTGTAGGAGAAACAATCAGCCTCAATCCAGTTTTATGAAATGATTCGATATAATCACTGAAGACTCGATAAAATGTTTTTTTTTTTTTCACATAACAAAATAAAAACTTGGTTGGATGTTCTTGTATTTTTTCTTATATAACTTATTTTCTTTAACACTAGAACTATTGAGGCGTTCAAATACAACCCAAATTTCTGTACAGGTGTCTGCCAAAAAAGTTAGAATATCGATGGAAAGTTCATTTATTTCAATACTTTGTTTTAAAAGTGAAGCTTATGTTAGTTATATTAGTCCACTACAAAGTGAAATATTTCAAGCCTTCATGTGTTTAATGATTATGGATTAAAGATGAAAAAAATCCCAAATCCAGTATTTCACAAAATTTGAATATTTCATGTGACAAAAAAAAATTGTACTACATTAATGTACTAATCAAAATTGCTTTACTTGTAAGTTTATAGGCAACTGACTTTACTTGTAAGTAAAGTGAGTAAATTCAATGTAACTTAGAAAAGTTAAGTTGACGTAATTTTATAATTATAAACATAATCCATTTACTAAAAGATTTTAAGGCAATTGGTTTACTCACTTTTTTAAGTGAAGTCAAGTAATCGCCGTAAAAGCAATGGGTTTACTTTTTTAAGTAAAGCAAACTAGTCGTTTTTTACAGTGCAAGCAAGCACATGTTTATAAACAGTTGAAGTCAGAATTATTACCCCCCCTTTGAATTTTTTTTCTTTTTTTAATATTTCCCAAATTCTGTTTAACAGAGCAAGGAAATTTTCACAGTATGTCTGATAATGTTTTTTTCTCTGGATAAAGTATTTTTTTTGTTTTATTTCAGCTAGAATAAAAGCACTTTTTAATTTTTTTAAAAACCATTTTAAGGTCAAAATTATTAGCCCCTTTAAGCTATATTTGTTTTCGATAGTCTACAGAACAAACCATCATTATACAATAACTTGCCTAATTACCCTAACCTGCCTAATTAACTTAATGGACCTAGTTAAGCCTTTAAACGTCACTTTAAGCTGTATAGAAGTGTCTTAAAAATGTCTAGTCAAAGATAAAATAAATCAGTTATTATAAATGAGTTAATAAACTATTATGTTTAGAAATGTGTTGAAAAAAATCTCTTCTCCGTTAAACAGAAATTAGGGAAAAAAACTAACAGGGCGGCTAATATTTCTGATTTCAACTGTAGCCAGCAGCTAGCTCTCTGCAACTCTCACATGGTCACCCTCTGAAGCTAAGCAGGGCTGCTCCCAGTCAGTACCTGGATAGGAGACCACATGGGAAAGCTAGGTTGCTGCCGGAAGTGGTGTTAGTGAGACCAGCAGGGGGAGCCCAACCTGTGGTCTGTATAGGTCCTAATGTCCCAGTATAGTGACGGGGACTATACTGCTCTGTGAGCACCGTCTTTCGGATGAGACGTTAAACCTGACTCTCTGTGGTCGTTAAAAATCCAAGGATGTCCTTCGAAAAAGAGTAGGGGTTTAACCCGGCATCCAAATTTGCCCACTGGCCTCTGTCCATCATGGCCTCCTGACAATCCCCATATCATAATTGGCTTCATCACTCTGTCTCCTCTCCACCAATCAGCTGGTCTGTGGTGTGGGGTCTGGTGCAAAATGGCTGCCGTTGCATCATCCAGGTGGATGCTGCACACTGGTGGTGGATGAGGAGATTCCCCCCCTAAGTGTAAAGCACTTTGAGTGCCCAGAAAAGCGCTATATAAATGTAAGGAATTATTATTAGGATTAACTGTATGTGTGTTTTCTGTACTAAAAGTGATTTTTTTTAATAACAACATTTGAAAATGTGTATGTAAGTTGATAATTATGTACCCTCTCCCTTTTTCTTCGTATTACTTTCTTTTTTTAAATGTATTTATTTATTCATTTTATTCTCTTGTTTAATCCTGTGAATTGCCTTTGTTGTAAAATGAAACCGTATGAAACTAAACATGTTGGTTTTTGTTAATAAAGCAAAAATAATGTAATGTAATGTAATGTGTATTTATATAGCTCATTTATTGTGTATGGCTATACACCCAAAGCGCTTCACAATCATGAGGGGGTTCTCTCCACACCACCACCAGTGTGTAGCATCCACTTGGATGATGTGACGGCAGCCACAGGACAACGGCGCCAGTGCGCTCACCACACACCAGCTATTGGTGGAGTGAAGAGACAGTGATAGAGCCAATTCAGTAGATGGGGATTATAGGCCATGATGGGTAAGGGCCGATTGAGGGACTTTGGCCAGGACACCGGGGTTACACCCCTACTCTTTACGAGAAGTGTCATGGGATTTTTAATGACCACAGAGAGTCAGGACCTCAGTTTAACGTCTCATCCGAAAGACGGCACCCACTGACAGTATAGTGTCCCCTTCACTTTTTACTGGGGCATTAGGACTCACACAGACCACAGGTTGAGCGCCCCCTGTTGGCCTCTCTAACACCACTTCCAACAGCAACCTAGTTTTCCCATGTGGTCTCCCATCCAGGTACTGACCAGGCTCAGCCCTGCTTAGCTTCAGTGAGTAACCGGGTCTTGGGCTGCAGGGTGATATTGCTGTGGCCAATCGATCGATAGATCGATAGATAGATAGATAGATAGATAGATAGATAGATAGATAGATAGATAGATAGATAGATAGATAGATAGATAGATAGATAGATAGATTAATTAATTAAAGCATTGTCAGACTTATTCCCTTTTAGCAGGAAAAAAAGAGAAAATAATCACTATTATTATTATGTAGTAACTTAAGGGTAATTGACCTGGATATTTGTAAGACATTTGAGAAGAAGAAAAGAAAGAAAGAAAAGAAGAAAAAGAAAAGAAAGAAAAAGAAAGAAGAAGAAGTCCTATCATTATTCCTGAAAGCGTAGAGAGAGGGATAAAAAGATAAGAATTCATAGACCGAAACAGGATATTACTAGTGCTCGCTCTTATATTACTGCTCTCGTCATCAAGAATGAGATTCTCCATGTTTCAAATCAACATTTCTTAGAAATGAGGGCGTTTTGTTTGTCCAGCCTTGACAAGTGAAGAGAGGAACAAAGATTATGGCTTATTACACTGTGTCCACATGCCCATACAAAGGAACAGAAGGAGAGGGGGAAAAAAAAATGAAAAAAACAAATCACATATCCACCAACTCAAATATGCAGCATGCCATGTTCCATTATAGTAAAAGCACATTTCCTTTTGACGGACAGACTATCTGATAGTGTGCAGCGTAAATGCATAAATCCTTTTGTAAAAACAGTAGATGTTTGCAGTAAAGAACCCTGCTGTGAAAAATCCTCACGCGGTTTTATAAATCATCTGTATCTGGCCTTCATGGCTATTGAAATAGTATCACGCTGCTGTAAAAACAAAATGGATGTCAAAGCAAAATACAGTAAATGACAGTTTGAAAGATCTAGAGATCCAGGAAAAGGAGAATATTTATGCAATCATTTACAAAATAAATACACTAAATGTGTTATCTTCATCCTTACTGTGGATTTATCAGTTTGTCTGTGTGTTTGTTTCCTCAGGAAGCTTGCTCTCTGGAAGCGTTTGGAAAAGAAAAAAAGGCTGAGAGAAACAACCATATGGCACAAAACACAATATAGGTAAGAATGATCTGTTCGTATTCACAGCCTGTTATGCTTTAATGTATACCATCATTACCTGTCCTGTTTACTTTAATGCAGTGAGGGCCAAATGTGGAGTGATGTTAGTTGATTCAAACAGTTGACAAAAAAAAAAAAAAAAGTTAACATAATCCCAAATTTTAATCGTTTCCTTATTGGACCATAGTTTTTCTTCTTCATTGTCTTCTTCTCTATCTTCTT
Source organism: Danio kyathit (assembly GCA_903798195.1). Classification (NCBI taxonomy): domain Eukaryota; kingdom Metazoa; phylum Chordata; class Actinopteri; order Cypriniformes; family Danionidae; genus Danio; species Danio kyathit. Next base: position 54,448,466 of record LR812535.1, read on the forward strand.
TTTCTTCATCCTTTGCTTCCTCTTCATTTTCATCGTTGTATTCTTTTTCATCGTCGTCTTTGTCATTTTTATCTTCTTTATCATTCATACATTCATTTTCTTTTCGGCTTAGTCCCTTTATTAATCCGGGGTCGCCACACCGGAATGAACCGCCAACTTATCCAGCACATGTTTTATGCAGCGGATGCCCTTCCAGCTGCAACCCGTCTCTGGGAAACATCCACACACACTCTTTCACACTCATACACTATGGACAATTTAGCCTACCCAATTCACCTGTACCGCATGTCTTTGGACTGTGGGGGAAACCGGAGCACCCGGAGGAAACCCACACAAACACAGGGAAAACATGCAAACTCCACACAAAAACGTCAACTGCCGAGGCTCGAACCAGCAACCTTCTTGCTGTGAGGCGACAGCACTACCTACTGCGCCACTGCGTCGCCCTTCTTTATCATATTTTTCTTTTTTGTCTTCTCTTTGTCTTCATCTTATTTTCTTCTTCATCTTCTTCATTATCCTTATCATCATCATCTTCTTTGTATTCTTCATCATCTTCTTTGTATTCTTCATCATCTTCTTTGTATTCTTCATCATCTTCTTCGTAGTCTTCGATAATCTCTTTATCTTTATCTTCTTCATTACTGTCATTTTCTTCATCTTTGTCGTCTTCATAGTTTTCTTCCTCATTTTCTCATTCATCGTCTTCTTGTTCATCTTTGTCGTCATCATTTTTGTCTTTGTCTTTTTCTTCTTGATCATATCATCATATTCTTCTTTGTCCTTTTCTTCATCTTTTCTTTGTCTTCTTTAGTCTTTCTTCATCTTCTCATTCTTCGTCTTTTTCTTCTTCATTGTCTTCTTCATCATCATTATCTTCTTCTTCATCATTTCATCATCATCTTCTTTGTTTTCATCTTTTTCTTCATCTTTATAGTCTTCATCTTCACATCTTCGTCTTCTTCGTCTTCATCGTCTGTTTCTTTGTCGTCTTTTTTGTCATCTTCATCATTGTCTTCTTCTTCATCATATCATTATCATCTTCTTTTTCATCTTTTTCTTCATCTTTTCTTTGTCTTCATAGTCTTCTTCATCTTCTCATTCATCGTCTTCAACTTCTTCTTCATCGTCATCATCTTTTTCTTTGTCGTCTTCTTCTTTATCATTGTCTTCTTCATCATATCATCATCATCATCATCTTCTTCTTTTCTTTGTCTTCATAGTCTTCTTCATCTTCTTATTCATCGTCTTCAACTTCTTCATCGTCATCGTCTTTTTGATTGTCGTCTTCTTCTTCATCATATCATCATCATCTTCTTTATCTTCTTCTTCATCTTTTCTTGTCTTCATAGTCTTCTTCATCTTCTCATTCATCGTCTTCAACTTCTTCTTCATCGTCATCATCTTTTTCTTTGTCGTCTTCTTCTTTATCATTGTCTTCTTCATCATATCATCATCATCATCATCTTCTTCTTTTCTTTGTCTTCATAGTCTTCTTCATCTTCTTATTCATCGTCTTCAACTTCTTCATCGTCATCGTCTTTTTCTTTGTCGTCTTCTTCATCATATCACATCATCTTCTTTATCTTCTTCTTCATCTTTTCTTGTCTTCATAGTCTTCTTCATCTTCTCATTCATCGTCTTCAACTTCTTCATCGTCATCATCTTTTTCTTTGTCGTCGTCTTCTTCATCATTGTCTTCTTCTTCATGATATCATCATCTTCTTCTTCATCTTTACTCTGTCTTCATAGTCTTCATCTTCTCATTCATCGTCTTCAACTTCTTTTTCATCGTCATCATCTTTTTCTTTGTCGTCTTCTTCATCATCATTGTCTTCTTCTTCATCATATCATCATCATCATCTTCTTTATCTTCTTCATCTTTTCTTGTCTTCATAGTCTTCTTCATCTTCTCATTCATCGTCTTCAACTTCTTCATCGTCATCGTCTTTTTCTTTGTCGTCGTCTTTTTCTTCATCAACTTTTTTGTTGTCTTTTCTTCTTTATCCTCTTCTTCATCATTGCCTTCTTCATTATCATGATCATCATGTTCTTCTGCTTTTTTGTCTTTTTCTTTATCTTTTCTTTGTGTTCTTCAGTGTTCTTCATCTTCTCATTCTTCATCTTTATCTTCTTCTGTCTTCTTCATCGTCTTTTACTTTTCATTGTTTTATAGATTGTAAAATACATTATATATATATATATATATATATATATATATATATATATATATAATTTATTTATATATAATTTATTTATTACTATTATTATTATTATTATTATTATTTATTTACTTATTTATTCTTATTTTTATTCAAGAAGCATTGTTTTATATTGGGATTTAAATACATAATAATACCAGTTAATGAATTTAATTGTTAGTCAAGCTAAATCAGCAATCTATAGTTGAAACCAGAAGTTTACAGACACTCTAAAAAAGGAACATAACCATTTTTAAAAAAAATGTCTGATGGTAAATCATACTAAACGTTTACTATTTTAGGTCCATTAGGATTACCCAAATGATTTACATGTGCTAAATGCCAGAATAATGAAATAATTTTTTTTGCTTCCACAAGCTTCTCACAATAGTTTGAAGGAAGTTTGGCCTTTTCCTCCTGACAGAATTGGTGTAACTGAGTCAGATTTGTTGGCTCTCTTGCTCGCACAAGCTTTTTCAACTTTGCCCACAAATTTTCTACAGGATTTAATCAGGGCTTTGTGATGGCCACTCCAAAACATTCACTCTGTTGTCCTTAAAGCACATTTTAATTAATTTGGCAATATGCTTAGGGTCATGGTCTGTTTGGAAGACCCATTTGTGGCCAAGTTTTAATTTCCTGGCTGATGTCTTGAGATGTTGCTTCAGTATTTCTACATAATGTTCTTTCTTCATGATGCCATCTATGCTGTGAAGTGGACCAGTCCCTCCTGCAGCAAAACAGCCCCACAACATGATGCTGCCGCCTCGTACTTCACAGTTGGGATGGTGTTCCTAGGGTTGTAAGCTTTCCCCTTTGTCCTCCAAATGTAACACTGGTCATTATGGCCAAACAGTTCAATCTTAGTTCCATCAGACCACAGGACATGTCTCCAAAAATTTGCCTTTTCCCAGTGTAATCTAGCAAATTGTAATCTGGCTTTTTTGTTGATTCTGGCTTGTTGATTTTCCCATGTTGTCACACAAGGAAGCAGTGTGTTTGAGGTTTTCACATTAACATCTGACTTTTTAAAAAATGGTTGTTTGCCTTTTTATACAGTATGTAAACTTCTGGTTTCAAACTAAATAAAATAAAAAATTTAATAGAACAATAAACAAGAGGAATAAAAAACATATTGCATTAGTTATTAAAAAATAGGTAAAATCAAGAATTATTGTTGATTTGAATCATTCTGAAATGATGAATACAATTTATCTGTTTTCTGATCGAATGGTGAATGGTGTTGTGATATGGGTTGTTTTGTTCTTAATGAACAGTTGCTTTTTACAAATGAATTGATTTGATTTTGAAATCAATAAAATTTATTGTAAAATCAAAATCAAAATATTTCTTACATAAAAGAAAAAAATTGATTTTTAAACTGGTAAAGCAAAACCTGCTGCAAGCAAAAACAAAATAGCAGGTTGAGTAGAATAGCAAGTGGAATGTGTTTATTAAAACATGGTAGGATCAATGATTATGATTTATTTTAAATTCTAGAAAATGATGAGTGATAGTTTTTTGCATAAATGTGGCTCTAATTAAGTAGTTTAAACTACTGACATGTTGGTTTTTTATATTATGTTGCAATAAGTTGTTTGGGGCGGGGGACAAGTCAATTTGGGATGCTGTGGTGGTGATTCTAGTGCATTAAACTCTCATAGAAAATCAGTTATATATTTTTATTTTTTTAACTGGGCAAGCAAAACAATGACTGATTTTAAATTCTACAAAAAGATCAGGTTTTTTGGCATAAAGGGGGATTAAATGAGGTGATTTGTACTGTTGTAGAACACATGTTGGTTTTAAATGTTGTGTTGAAATAAGGATATTTGGGGACAAATAATTTGGAGACAGATAATTTTGTGGTAATTATATTAGTTAAACTTTTTGACAACTCCCCCTCTCTCTATTTTATTTTGTAGACAAGATTTAGGCATGTAATATGTAGATGTAAATAAATAGTTTAATGGAAATTGCAATTGTTCATGTATAGCATATATATGATGGTATTTTGATGCACACTGCTTCCAACAGAGAAATATTCACTGCAGCAAATCTAATTTATGTTCACAAAAAGATGGAATACTATATGTGATAATATATTGACTACTGTATATGGGATTTTAGTATTGTTCCCTTCAACTAAATATAAACGAAAACTAATCAAAGCCATTGGTCACCATCAGAAAACATCAATAATAAATTTAGGTAAAATTCCTGTGTGTGTCTGAATGCAGCTTTGTTTCACTGCATTATGTTTTTTTATACTGGCCAGTTGAGAAATGCGCCACCACATCATTTACTTATTTATTGCTCACATGACAAGGTACAATGGCAAAATCAATTCTGTAATTATCATAAATATATTGTTTTAATGTTATTGTAATGTAAATTAATGGAATGTTTTAATAATACATTTATTAAGGCAGTTACGTTGTTCATTTTAAATGTGTTAATACATTTGTTACAATGGCTGCTATCTACAGTTACAATCACATGTGTAATGGCTATTATAATTCATTCATTCATTCAGGGTGCTTTCACACTTGGTTCAATTGCCTGGACCGTACCCAAGTTCGATTGTCCCCCCCTTGCCACCTTCTCGGTTGGTTTGTGTTCACACTGTCTTTTTTCCTTCTGAACCCCGGTACGCTTGCGTCATAGAGCTGCTGTCTTGTTTACGGCTGTTGCTAGGTGACAGTCACGAAAGCAAAGCGCCAAAATGGAGACTTCCGCACATCGCGGTCGATTTGCTTTTACTGAATCATAAGTTTTGGACATACAGAAAGCGACTCGCGTCTGTCTGCTGCAAAAATATTATAAACATTCAGAACATCACACAGTGTCTGCAGAAGCTGTTTCTGGAGCAGACAAGCAGACATCACTGTGTAGCACTGTGCTTGGCTCAGTCCCGCTAAAGGTACAATATGTGGCACACATACACACACACACACACACACACACACACACACACACACACACACACACACACACACACACACACGAATGAACGTTATGAAAACGATAGTTTGTTGTACAGTTGCCGGTTCACTTCCGCTATTTGGTACGATTGCATTCATACCAGAAGTGAACCGTACCAGAGTTCGCATGAACCGTACCCCAGACCACCTCTTTCAGGCGGACTCGGGTACGGTTCACGGGTGCGCACCCGAGTTCAGAAGACACGTTCACACTAGCTAAACGTACCGTACTATGACGTCAAACGAACCCGGGTGCGGACCAAAAGTGCTAGTGTGAAAGCACCCTCATTTTCTTTTCAGCTTAGTCCCTTTATTAAACAGGGGTCACCACAGCGGAACAAACCGCTTACTTATCCAGCACGTTTTTTACGCAACGGATGCCCTTCCAGCCGCAACCCATCTCTGGGATAGGCTATTATATAATTTTCTTTTTAAAAAATCTACGTTTCAATCTAATGTTCTTTTAAGTCTACTAAAAATACATTAAGGGTTTGCAACATAAAATGTCCTTATACCAAAACATTTCATATGATACAAAATACATAATGCGATTAATGCTAATTGTCAAGTCTCCTTGGTACTTCTTGTATAGTAAGAACAAAAGCTAGCCTAAGAAGGACACTTTTGTGTTATCCATCAGTTTAGTTCTGTCATGGTAGATTTTTGGTAATCGCCTAAACATGACACACTATTTAAGTGCATGTAGCGTGAGAAAATGTGACACAATGGATGGCGGCTTTACTTTTTTGTGCACATCAGCTGTCAGAAAAGATCTGAAAATGGATATTTCATACTGTTCTTAAGCTGCTTATTACAGACTGACAGCGGGATTAGTGATCTTATGGGATTTCAGTTGATTTCCGATTTATTCTAATGATAAAACTCTAGCATTTGCACTTAGGGATATTCAATGTTATATACATTATTTGCCACAAGTTTTGGGACATTTGTCTTTACATTCACATGAACTGTAATGACATTCCAGTCTTAATCCTTAAGATTTAATATGTACTTATTTTTTTTCTTCATTGGATCAACTTCGAAATTGTACTTCATGTGGTAACATCTACAATAACTGAAAGATTTAATTGAAAGATTTAAATTAAGATTACTGATTAAGCTTAGCTTGAGTTTAGCCAACTGAAAATTTTACTAAGGCATCACTGGCAGTGAATGCAACCTGATTTGTCTAGCTATTTTACATCACTTAGCAAGTTTGAAATGATCTGTTTTATCTTATCTATGGAAGCGTAATTTCCATGTTGATGTAAATATACATGGTTTATTAGCTGGGATAAAACTTACATTTTGTGGTGTAACTTAATGTAACTTCATGCTATAAGCTCAGATCACAAACGGAACAGTTTGGGCTGTTGGGGATATTTTTATCCACTCTGGGGTGATTTCGAGTCTTAATTTGTCCACAACTTTCTTTGTGTTTCAGCAAATGGAATCATTTTTGGTGACAAATCTTGTCTTGATGCATATTTTGGGAAAATGCTTTGGGAAATTTTCTAAAATTCAACAGGGAAAACCACCAACAATTTCAAGAGTTCACACTTAGCTCATGATTTATCACATAGCTTGTTTGGCATGCTGTCCCGGGAGAGAGCCCTGAGCTCAAGGGATCCTCGGGCCCAGGGCTCCCCCCTTTCACGTGGCGAGGGGAAATTGAGCTCAGGTCGATCTCAAACTCCCCCGCTGCTGAGGCCAAGGTGAACTTCTTGACAGTAAGACATTAGAAAAAGATTTAGGCTTATTATAGAGCATATTTGGCCGGTGGGAGGAAACCGGGGAACCCGGGGGAAACCCACGCGGACACGGGGAGAATATGCAAACTCCGCACAGAAATACCAGATGACCCAGCAAGGACCTGACGCCATTGGTATTCTTGCTGTGAGGCAACAGTGCTAGTCACTGGGCCACCGTGCCGCCCATTCTGGATAAAGGTGGAAGAAGGGGAGGAGGGGGGTTTCTTCCAGATGAAGATAGTTGTAGAGAGGAAATGAGGATATATATATATATATATATATATATATATATATATATATATATATATATATATATATATATATATATATATATAGTGACTGGGGTGCTTTGATTGGAAGATCATGATTAGCTAATGTGGGCCAGCTGGGTCAATCATGAGCACGTGCTCCTCTCGAAATTAGTTTAAAATTAAACTTCACCAAGAATGCATGATTATATGGTGTAATGGCTTTACAATTAAAAAAAATGTCATTATAATGGAAGTCAATGGGGCAAAAACAGCCACCAACATAATGAAAGGATAGTAAATTTGAACAGCACATACAGTAATGCTTAAATTGATCAAATGTGAAAATACTGAATGAAGTTGAATGAAGTAGAAGCAGCTATTTGAGTCAACAAATGTCCAGTATGGAGTTAATTTGCAGCTATAACAGCTTCAACTCTCCTGAGAGGGCTTTCCAATAGATTTCGGAGTGTATTTATAGGAATCCGTGACCATTCTTCTAGAAGCACATATACAGTATGTGATGTTGACTGAGAAGACTTGGCTCACAGTTTCCGCTCTAATTCATCCCAAAGGTGTACTATCAGGTTGAGGCCATGCAGTCAACTTCCTCCAAACCAAACTTGCTCATCCATGTCTTTATGGACCTGGCTTTGTGCACTGGTAAACAGTCATGTTGCAGGAACGGGTCATCCCCAAACCGTTCCCACAAAGTTTGAGAAGATGATACGGTCCAAAATGTCATGAAATGCTAAAGCATATCTGGAATTAAAGCGATAGTTCACACAATTTATTTTTTTATATTTGTTTACTTACCCACAGGTCATCCAAGATGTAGGTCACTCTTTTTCTTCAGTAGAACATTAAATAAGATTCTTAGATGAATCCGTGGTCCTTGGTGATTCATATAATGGTAGTGAATGGAGATAGGTTTTTCTAATTAAAAATAAACTCATACAAACAAGTACAAATCAATAGCCATGGCTCCTGGCGACACACAGAGGTCTTGTGAAGCGAAACAATTACTTCTAGTAATAAATGTAACATTATTTACAATATTATTAACTTTAATCTATAGCCTGCTCAAACAGTTCTTGGCACATGTGCGAATAGAGCCCGATTGTAGTCCTGACGTTTTGAAGACAAAAAGTTACGTACATCTAGGATGACCCGTGAGTGAATAAATTAACAGGAAATGTAACTTTTTGGGGGGGGTGAAATATCCTTTTAAGGAGTCGAGGCAAACCTCTAACAAAAAAAAAAAAACAATAATTATAATAATAAATAAATCAAATAAAAACCAGGAAGAGAAGTGTAATTCATCACTTCAGATCTCCAATACCCTAATGCCCAGTTTCACAAACAGATTTTAGCTTAAGCCAGGACTAAATTAGGCTATTTAAGCCACATTTATATAAAAACAGCCTTAGAAAAATGCCTTACTGGTGTGCACCTGGAGACAAAAAAATGACACTGACATGTTTTAAGACATCTCACTGTTATGTTAAGTTATTTTCAGTTGAGACAGCTCAAACATGCAATTTAATCCATGACTAGCCTTAAACCATGTTTGTGAAACCGGGGGTAAGAGTCCAGTGGTGGACATTTGTATTGCACTTGGTGATTTAATGCCTAGTTCACACTACAGGATTTTAAGCCTGATTTGAGCCCGATTTGGAAGTTAACGTGCTCGCTGACAGATCGGGCTGTGATCGGGGAAAAATCTGCGTGTGCACGGCGCTCGGCAGTCTTTATGTGTGAACTACTGAACAACGCGTCAAAGAGGCTCGCTGAAGCGTCGCCGACACCTCGCAGACAGAAATCCAATATTTAGCATGCTGAATATTCCAGAGCAGTTGGCCGACTTGACACCACGTGTGTTCAGATGTAATGATGAGCTGCAGCCAATGAGAGAGCATATCAGCATGATCTAAATGGCTGTGTGTTCAGGAGCTGAACAGAAACGTCTTTGATTGGCCAGAATGGGCATCCATGCACTCGCTTCATTCTGCGTTAACACAGACACGAGAGTAGGCTATATTAACAGTGGAACTAGAATTCTGTAACTATTAGAATTACCATACTGGCCATTCTGACCTTTCTCACATCATATTTACATTCAAAACTTCTATTGCGATATTAAATTAAGCTTTGAATGTTTGTCATCATATTTTATGACACCATTACCCTAAAAATATTCTCTTTTTTGGTAATACAGCCTATAAATATGTAGTTAAGATACTAGAACATGCAAAGGTCTGGGCCTCGCTTTCATTTTCACTTTCAAACAGGAGCTATATCGCAGCACAGAATATGCTGTTTTGAAAGATATATCTGAAGTAAATTTATGTTTTTGCTAACAGAAAGTTTTGTTTATTTTAGCAGGGAGTTGCGAGGTAAAGAAATACATGCATATATAAAGTCACAGCGAAAAGAAGCAGATATGCATGCAGTCGTTTTGAATATGGTAATTAAAGGTAGAAATGCTCAGTTCTTTACTGTTTTGTAATTGAAAAAAATAACAATGTTAGAAAGAAATACACAGATGTTTAGGAAACGTCAGAGTGTTATAGATATGTTAGTTTTATTTCAAAGAGTTATAAAATTACAAAAATTTAAAACTCTGTGTATCTCTCCACATGAACTTTGCAGATGAGTGATTGATCCGCTGATGCATCAGCTGATTGACGATGTTTTTAAATGCTCTCTTATAAGCTTGAAACGCTGTCAGTGATGTAATCAGCACACAAGCAGCCAATAGTGTTCAGCTTTTTCTGACGACTCCTCCCTCAAAATTTCATTGACTGTGGTTTGGTAGCTTGACTGAACTGTTGGCGAACGAGTTGTTGTCAGATCATGTAGTGTGTGACCCCCCTCTTGTGGATCATTTACGTAGTGTCGCATAGTGTGAACACCACAGTGATTAAAAGACACAAAATCAAGTCATGTAGTGTGAACTGCACAGCGATCGGCCGATGCTTAAAATCCTGTAGTGTGAACTAGGCTGAAGGCTTGAATGCAGCTGTTTGGTCATGAAAACCAACACAATCTCACAGCAATTCATAACTTCTTGATTTAGTTGCTAATTTGTATAAATTCATACAATCTCATTTTTACAATTTATTATGATTTGCTTATCCCATAATGATGGTTGGGTTTACAGGTGGGGTTGGATGCCACACCTCCTTTTTAAAACCGTACATTTTCACATGACTGAACTCGAATTTGTATGAATTAGCCACTAAACTAACAAAACATAAAATAGTTATGTTTTCTTGTGAAATCAGACTGTGGAAACTCATTCCATCATGCGTTTATACACTGATTTTGAGCTAATCTGAAGGCCACATGATGTATGAAGGTCTGTAGCTATTGACTTTGCATAAAGTTGGCAACACTGTGATTTTACATGGCCTACCATTATATGCTGATTGCTGTTGATCCCGATTGCTTCTGCTTTGTTATAATGTTGCTAACAGTTGACCATAGGATATTTAGTAGTGAGGAAGATTCACAAATTTCTTATTGGACAGATGTCATCCTATATCCCCTGCTGAAAAATCCAGCCTAAGCTGGTTGGCTGGTTTTAGCTGGTCGACCAGCCTGGTTTAAGAGGGGTTTTGGCCATTTTCAGGCTGGTTTCCAGCCATTTTCAGCCTGGTCTTAGCTGGTCAGGCTGGAAGTTGACCAGCTAAAACCAGCTTGACCAGCCAAAACCAGCTATGTCCAGCTTAAACCAGGCTGGTCAAGCTGGTTTTAACTGGTTTAAGCTGGTCATTTTCCAGCCTGACCAGCTAAGACCAGGCTGGAAATGTCTGGAAACCAGCCTGGAAATGAAAAAAACCAGGTTGGTCGACCAGCTAAAACCACCCAACCAGCTTAGGCTGGTTTAAGCTGGATTTTTCAGCAGGGTCACAATATCACACTTGAATTCAGTGAGAATTCCTAAGAGTGACCTATTCTTTCATAGATATTTGTGAGCCTAAGTGTTTTATTTTAGGTCGTACTCACACTATGTACAGTTGCCTTGAACCGGGCCAAAGCACGCTTGTCCCCGCTCCCGTCTCCCCCGACGGCCCGCACTCACATTACATTCGGGCCTGGGCACGCTTTCATCATCGATGACGCTCTGTTCAGAAGCGCTCTCGCTCAGCACAGTGGAGATTTCTTTAATTATGTCGTTTAAGTCATTTGATATGCGGCGACACGCAGTCTAATATTTCGCCGAACAGATCAGCCACTTTTGACGCTCATAAACAATCATAAAGTCCTCGTGCTGCAGGAATTAGGAGGTTTGCTGATGGTGCAGCTGTCGTGCAGTGAGGGGTTTGCGTCTTTAATAAACTAAGACAGTTTGTGTTCATTGAACAGTACGAATGATTAATTAATCCATATGAAACAGTCGCTTAAAAGTCACGTCTCGCTTTCAGTTTCGGGCTCAGGCGCGTTTTGCACTCACACACAAGCGTACCGCGCCAAAGCCCATGTGAACCGCGCTCTGGCACACCTCTTCCAACCGGGCCAGGGCCGGCCAAGTGTACCGTGCCTGAGCCCGATTCAGAGCACTCACACTTCTCAAACGATCCGGGAAACGGGCCTGGGCACGGTTCGGATAGCACAGTGTGAGTACGCCCTTAGACATTTGTGGCTGTAACCATGAGAGTGATTTAGAATATCTAAGATCAATGATTTTCAGGTGTGACCTAAAGGTTTTTTGTAATATAGTGTAGGCCTACACAATATTAGAAATAAAAAAAAAACTGACAATTTGTATTTTTTTTCGATTTATACACTACCTGTCAGGGTTCTTCCACTCTGGTCTTGTAAATTCTTGTTTTGGTGGCAGAGTCCAGACACTAGCTCTGCCTTGTCCTGTCCTGTTGTGCTCGGCTTGAGTTTTCTCGGGTCGAGCACTTGTTTTCTGTCATTGTGTGTGTCTCTGTATGAGCGCCATTTGTGAGCGCGCTTGGACCGAGCGTGTTCCCGCTTGATGCGGGCGCGTGAGGTCTGGACGAGTTTGCGATTGCGCGCTCTCATCAAGGTCTGTCTGCAGCATGGTGTTTCATTCCCAGCGTCTCAGTCTAGTTGGTTTCGGTCGGCGCTGGGATTAAACATGCACGCTGAGTGTACTCGTGTACTCGTGTCTCGCTTTCAGTCTTGTGTTTGTTGTGTTTAGCTGCTTGTGTTGTCATATGAACACGCAGTTAATGAGTTCTCTCATTGACTGCATGTTCTAGTCTCGTTTTATGTGAGCGCGTGGCTTGTGTTGTCTCTTTGTGTCATGTGCTATCCAGTCTATTGTCTAGCCACACCCTCCTTGTTAACCCATTACTAGTTTATTAGGTTCACCTGTTTGTGTTAATTTTGAAGTTTTGTTTTTGAATGTCAGAAATGTATATTTGTGAATGTTGAGATGTTATATTGGTTTCACTGGTGAAAATAAATAATTGAAATGGGTATATATTTGTAATAGTCACCTGCACACACAGATATCCTCCTAAAATAGCTAAAACTAAAAACAAACTAAAAACTACTTCCAAAAATATTCAGCATTGATATTAATGAGTTTTTTGGGTTCATTGAGAACATGGTTGTTGTTCAATAATAAAATGAATCCTCAAAAATACAACTTGCCTAATAATTCTGCACTCCCTGTAATAATAATAATAATAATAATAATAATAATAATAATAATAATAATAACAACAACAAGCATGGAAAAATTTAAATGAAATACACAGTGTTTTCATGGTAGTGCAGGCACATAAGCTGAATAATCAAATGTAAAATAACACAATGGTCTTCATCATTTAAATAATTAAATACAATTCATTTTTAATAATCCTACAAACAGCACAATTTTCTCTGCCTGGATAATTTAGACTTGCTTGAAGTCTATTTCACTCCATTATGCATAAGCTTCGCAAAAGCTCCACAAATCACTTCAATGTCCTGTACTGTTGTGCTTAGTCTACTAATATGACTAGACATTGAAGATCCTGCCATGTGACTGTTGCGGACGCACACATTGCGATATCGTTGCAGCCCTAATATCATCTACTGCAGGGGTCGCAAACTGTGGCCTCCGCCTTAATTTGAAAGTTTAATGTCAGTGTGGCCCGGGAGTTTGATATGTATGGCACAGAGTTGTGTGTGGAGCTGAACGAACCTACCAGTCACGGTGGGGTAAATGGCTATCGGGGGCGGGACATCGGCTGGACTTGACACAGGCAGAGAAACATTGCTTAGTGAAAGTTACAGCAGCGTTGCCATGGAGTGTTTTCTCCCGTGCCTGGCTGGCTGCCTCGTTTCTATTGGGCACACGAGGACATTCGTCCCAGCGCGCTTCATTGACAACACTTCAAAACAAGTTTTTTTAAGTTGCTGCCCAGCGGGACATTATACGTAGATACATGTATATAAATCAGTGCTTAATTTGAGCTGGATCTTGTTCCGGGAAATGTCAGATATTCGTGTTTTGCTTTCCAGTATTTATTTTAATTGATTCGACACTTGTGCGCGGTGCATACCTGCATGTGTGTGTGTGTAAGAGAGAGAGAGCGAGAGCGAGAGAATGTGCATGCGAAGGCTGATTGTGTGCCCACACGCACGATGATAGTGACCATGCACAAGTTAAAGCAAATGTCATGTTTAACTATTGGTCCTGAACAATATTTTCAGCCAATCATCTTTCTTATTCTTACAATTACTCTCATTGGTTGGCCGTTATTGTTTCGCGCGCAGTGAGCAGTGGAAATAAATAATGGCATAGTGGCCAACCTAAATAGTATCTGTATTTTCAAAATAGCAAAGAGGCAATCAAGCTTATTTTCATTTCTTTAAATTCCCGAGTAAATCTGATAATGAGGCTGATCAAAAGAGATCTCGAGAAGCTGGAACTGCCTCTTTGGATCTGCATAGCGGGAGGCAGAAGCAACGCGAGTCAAGTCAGCTACAGAACATGACAGAACTGTGGGCTCTTCTTGAAGATTAGACAGAGTAAATCATTTAATTATTATTTTTCCAGCCTGTTCTCATGAGGAAGCGTAAGTATTTTACGTTTTGTTAGTTTAGTGGCTAATTCGTACGAATTCGTACGAGTTTAGGCGTGGCACCCAACCCTGCCCCTAAACCCAACCGTCATTGGGTGATGAGCAAATCGTACAAAATTTTACGAATTAGATCGTACGAATTCATAAGACTTAGCCACTAAATCAAAAAGTTACGAATTCAAAAAGTAATTTTTCCCTTGGAAGTAAACTGAAATGACACTTAGAGAGTTAATGTGAGATCTCTCTCTCTCTCTCAGACAAAATAAATCAAAGTGATGCAAACAATAATAAAAGAAAAATGGCGATGCGCCAAGAAGGTCACTGGTTCGAGTCTCGGCTGGGTCAACACCAACCTGCCAACATTTGGTTCCTAAATTCCGGGAGCCCGGGAGTTTGGTAGGGGGTGCACGCGAACTAAGGAGCGGGGAGGGGGGGTTGCTGGTGGGTAGGGGGTTGTGCGCGTGAACTGTAGAGCGAGGAGGTTGCGCACATGCGGAAGAGCATGCGCACATGCACCAGGTTTCTCCCCGGACTGTACCAAAAGGCTGAGGAGCGGGGGGCGGGGGATGGGTATGAAATACGGGAGACTCCCGGGAAAAACGGGAGTGTTGGCAGGTAATGGTCAGTTGCCGTTTCTGTGTGGAGTTTGCATGTTCTTCTCGTGTTGGCGTGGGTTTTCTCCAGGCGCTCCTGTTTCCCCCACAGTCTAAAGACATGCGGTACAGGTGAATTGGGTAGGCTAAAATTGTCCGTAGGGATTGAGTGTGTATGGAGGTTTCCCAGAGATGGGTTGCGGCTGGAAGGGTATCTGCTACGTAAAACATGTGCTGGATAAGTTGGCGGTTCATTCCGCTGTGGCGACCCCGGATTAATAAAGGAACTAAGCCGTAAAGAATGAATGATAAAAGAAAAATAAGGAACCCAATGCAGCCTAATGTAATCGTCTGCAGTCACATATTGACACCTGTCAATCAGCAATAAGAATCCCCATAACGGGACCTATTATTGGGTCGCACCGTTATTTGTGGGTCATTTGCCTCGCAATACTTGCATTGTATTTTCATTGACACACAATGAACATTACATATATTTCTATATGATGTAAAAGTAGTGAAAACAAATCACAACAACACAGTGTTGCTTTTTTTGTTACAACAGCACAGCGGATAACAGTAAATCTAATTATTATTATTATTATTTATTACTGATTATATTATTTTCTTATTACTTTTAAATTATTTTTATTTAGTTAATCTTATTTTGTGTTAAAAAAAATCTTCTCAAATCTCTTTATTTTTATTTTTTTAAGACAAAATAAGATGAAAAACAAAAACAAATTAGAAATCAATAATTAGTAATATAATTGATTTCTTGTGATGCGTGGCCCAGTCTCACCCAGACTCGACCTCCAGCGGCCCTCAGGTAAATTGAGTTTGAGACCCCTGATCTACTGTTTATATTATGCTGCTAAAGTTTTGAGCATACCTATCAGGTTATGGGTGTGTGTCATCACTTTAAACTTCCAGAAGCAACAAAGCATTGTGCTATGACAGATTTGTACAAACGACAACAGATGTATCTTTAGGGAAAATAACAGATTTTCTCAGTATAAACATATTTGCAAAAAGGCCTAGAAGAAAGAAAAAAATAATAATAACACGCTTTCATCAGCAGCCCTTAACAGCGAAGCTTCTATTGTTTATTCTTGCAAGAATACTTTTTTACTGTGACAAATTAGCTTGTGTAGGCACAAACTGTGTCAGAACAGATGTGTGAGAAATGTGTGGCAGATGAGAAAAAGCAAGTTGTAATTGAATTTTGAAGAACATAGAAGTGGCTGTGTAACACTTGGTACTTCATTTATATAGTTCATGGTTGGAGTGCATGATCATATAACTTTTAAGTGAACAGACATGAATTTAAAAAACACTGTGATGACACTTCTGGCCATTTTCTGCTGGGTGTCTGCAGGTTCAGCTGATTGTGGTGTGGTTTGAAACACATGCACATCTGACTCTTTGGAGCACTGTTGATAATGTTTCATTTCAATAGATTTACATTAGGCCTGCACGATATTAGAAAAATATACATCCAATATATAATATACTAGAGGTGTGAACCTACACTGGTCTCACGGTTCGGTTCGGTTACGATTATCATGCCATCGATTCGGTTCGATTCGATATCTCGGTGCATCACGGTGCATTGACGATGCTTTCCAAACACAGTTTTATATTTTCTTCACAGCACAACAATTCTTGTATTAAAATGTATAAATACATTTATATACTATTTGTAAAACAATTTTGTCCTTTAATACAAACAGTCAGATATGTAAACTGTAATTTAAACAGCACGAGCATTGATAGACCATTTCGAGGGATGTAAACAAAAACAATGGCCCTAACGTATTTCCTGTTTTACATTTTTAATTTCCATTGCTTCTGAGAATCCAAAAAGGTCCACATATTGATAAATAGTTATGACGACTGATTTAAAGTCAAGTTATGATTGAATTGCCTCTTGTTACAGTTAGGAAATAGTTTAACGTCAAGCAGGAAATGTTCATGGGACAATGACATGACCACATTGAAATGATCTATAGCAAATAAACAAATATAAATATCCCACTCGCTTTCTGAGCCTTGTCTACAAAGTTCTTTCTTACACCCTTTTGATTGGTCACGCGCTCAACAGAAAGGGCTGCGATTGGCTCTTACACGTTGGCGCTCTTCACAGATGCACTCATGGGCCACAGTGAGAGAGAGAGAAATGGAGTTTACTTTCATTCTCTTAATCGCCGTGAAATAGGGGCTTTTGCTGTAAGTTTCAGTGAAACACTGTCCTGCAAACACACACGCAGTGAAATTGTGCACATTGTGTGTTTTTCGTAGTTAGAGCGTAAATAATCACGCTCGCGGCTCGCCTCCCTCGCCATAGTAAGCTACGGCGACATAGCGCATGTGAGATAAATGACGTCAGTATAATAACCGGTTATGATTATTACTGAACCGATACCGAATTGTCCGCGTCTGCATCGCGGTGCACAGAAGAAACGATTAATTTTGACACCCCTATAATATACATTCACCGGCCACATTACTAGTATTGAGTTGAACCCCTTTTGCCTTCAGAACTGCCTTTATCCTTCATGGCATAGATTCAACAAGTTACTGAAAATCTTCCTCAGAGATTTTGGTCCATATTGACATGATAGCATCACACAGTTGCTGCAGATTTGTCGGCTGCACATCCATGATGCGGATCTCCCATTCCACCACAGCCCAAAGGATTGAGTTCTGGTGACTGTGGAGGCCATTTGAGTACAGTGAACTCATTGTCATGTTCAAGAAACCAGTCTGAGATGATTTGTTCTTTATGACATGGCGCGTTATCCTGCTAGAAGTAGCCATCAGAAGATGAAGTATAAACAGTTTGATAAAATCATTCATTATTAAAGTTACAAACGGTACAATTTCTTAGGCCTGGATGCTTTTAAAATCCTCACACAGTCACAGGCCTCAATAAACAGTTTCAAAATGATCCATTATAATCCAGACTTAACATTGCAGATCCTGCGAGTGCATGAATGCACGAGTCCTGAGTGCATTCTTGTTTTCAAATGGTGTCCTTTCATCACAGCATCTATTGAATTTTAGAATGCTCTGAGATTAGTTTAGCTGTTAAACTTGAGTTAAATGTCTTTTGGGGCATGCCAATTTTGTATTAATTATTTTTTTTAGTTTGTTGCTTTTAAGCAGATTGGTGGTTAGAGTCTCAGGACCACACCCGAGTTAGACTTATGTATAGTGGCAAAATTTAGCCTTCAATGCACTGGTCATAAAGGGATGGACATGGTCAGCAACAATACTCAAGTAGGCTGTGGCGTTGACACAATTCTCAGTTGGTAGTAATGGGCCTAAAGCGTGCCAGGAAAATATCTCCACCACCAGCCTGAACCATTAATAAAAGGCAGGATGGATCCATGCTTTCATGTTGTTGATGCCAAATTCTGACGCTACCATCTGAATGTCATAGCAGAAATTAAGACTCATCAGACCAGGCAACGTTTTTCCAATCTTCTATTGTTCAATTTTTGTGAGCCTGTGCGAATTGTAGTCTCAGTTTCCTGTTTTTAGCTGACAGGAGTGGCACCTGGTATGGTCTTCTGCTGCTGTAGCCCATCTGCCTCAAGGTTGGACGTGTTGTGCATTCAGAGGTGCTCTTTTGCTCCTCTGACCTCTGGCATTAGAAAGGTATTTTTGCCAACAGAACTGCCCTCACTAGATATTTTCTCTTTTTCGGACCATTCTCTGTAAACCCTATATATATATATATATATATATATATATATATATATATTAGGGATGCAACAATACAGTTAGCCTACGGTTCAATACATACCTTGGTTTTTTAACACGGTTTTCGGTTCGGTTCGGTTCTGATGGCTTGACACATTTGTGTTTTTTTTTATTTTTTATTTCATACTTAATGCAATAGGAGAAAAACGATTTATTGCAATACTCCTTTATTTTACTTAAAAGCCAAGAAACGTACACTAGTTTCTGGTGTATTGTATAATAAAAAAATTGAACACTGAAATCTCACCGCTGCTGGTAGCCCATGTACAAACTGGGCAACACATAAATTCTTGCATTTTGAAAATAAACATGCATAATAAACATAAATTGACCGTTTCAAATTAACATTTGTATGTGTCTCTCGAGGCAACGCAGTGGCGCAGTAGGTAGTGCTGTTGCCTCACAGCAAGAACGTCGCTGGGTCGCAGGTTCGAACCTCGGCTGGGCTGGGTCAGTTGGCGTTTCTGTGTGGAGTTTGCATGTTCTCCCTGCGTTTGCGTGGGTTTCCTCCGGGTGCTCCGGTTTCCCCCACAGTCCAAAGACATGCAGTACAGGTGAATTGGGTAAGCTAAATTGTCCGTAGTGTATGAGTGTGAATGTGTGTGTGGAAGTTCCCAGAGATGGGTTGCGGCTGGAAGGGCATCCGCTGCGTAAAATCGTGCTGGATAAGTTGGCGGTTCATTCCGCTGTGGCGACCCCGCAAGGGACAAAGCCGACAAGAAAATGAATGAATGAATGAATGTGTCTCTCGGAAACAGTATGTTTGCTGGGAAGATTCAGCAAGGGATTGGAGGACTTTATTACCTTCTCTGCTATTCTGCCTTCAGAGAGTGATATTGCTGGGTGATGGCGCCGCTGATGTGCAGTCATGTTGGAAGTGTTTCCGTTTGAGTAGGCTATACGCAGTGCTTCATTTGTGAATTACGAGATCCCGAAACAGATCGGGGTAACAGATCCGGCATGTTACCCGTGGATGGAGAGGTGTCGCGTGGGGGTGTTGCGGATGAACGTGAAGAGGGTTGGGGAATCGCGTAAGAAAATGAAAGTGAACAGCGGATGGGGAAGAGGGGGGTTGAGGAGGGGGATCGGTAAAATGAGGCGTGTTCCGGCACAAATTAGGCCCTGGCTATACGTGTAAAACAATGCTTGCAGTGCACACAGTCATTTGTTAGCTTACTGTTTTTTCTTCCTCTGCATTATACTCAACGGCAAAACCGAAATGTCCCCACACCGGAGATTTGAAAGACACCAGTGCTTCCTCGTAGTGTTCCCTCTTCACCGCCACTCACCATGGCCGTGAAATGATGGTTAAGCGCCCCCTAACTTTAGAGCATAGTTATTGAATATATACTCACGGGGAGGAGTTTCCTCAACTCAGCTCGTGGACTTACAGGCACACACAGTCAATTCGGAGAAAAATAAAACGCACATAAATTAGTTAAACGTAAAACCGAGAAAACCGCAATTCACAAGCGCGTATTGAACCGTGGATGTCGTACCGTGGATGTCGTACCGCTATATATATATATATATATATATATATATATATATATATATATATATATATATATATATATATATATATATATATATATATATATATATAAAGCGGCTGGAAGGGCATCCGCTGCATAAAAACGTGCTAGATAAGTTGGCGGTTCATTCCGCTGTGGTGCCCTTGGATTAATAATTTGTGTGGGTTTCCTCCAGGTGCTCCGGTTTCCCCCACAGCCCAAAGACATATAATATACGTGTATTGGGTAAACAAAATTGGCCGTAGTGTAGGAGTGTGTGTGTGAATGTAAGAATGTATGGGTGTTTTCCAGCACTGGGTTGTGGGTGGAAGGGCATCTGCTGTGTAAAACATATGCTGGAATAGATGGCGGATCATTCCGCTGTGGTGACCCCTGATAAATAAGGGACTAAGCCAAAGGAAAATTAATGAATGACAGAGAATACTCAAACAGTTTTTAAAAAGTTTTTTTTTATAGATAAATGATTTATGTCATCTGTGATGGCACCTTCTTCTTTCATCCTGCTTTTTGAACAACAAAATTAATTAGCACTTCTCCAATTAGAACACTGTAAATTGGGGTTTAAGATGGAAACTGAGAAACGGAAATTAGAACAGGAGACTGTCTTGACACAGCAGTTCTTAGAAAACAGGAAATTACCTCTACAACAGCAGTGATCTTATGAAAGAAGAAAAAGTGTAAGCTGTGGGATTTTCAATTTATGTGAAGAGGCAGTGAAAGGGCACCGTTCTGTCACCTTTATTAGGTTGATGTGTTCATTTAAGGGGATTTAGACACTATTGTGTGTTATTTAAATGAGTTGCAGAGAATCAAAATTGACCTGAAGCTGAACACTTTATAATGTTACAGTAGCTGTTTCAACAGTAGTAGTAGTATTTATTTTATTTTTTTAATGAATGAATGAATTCACGAATGTGTGTATTTCTTAATTCATTACATTACATTTGTTTTATAACATATATTACTAAATACTAGCTGTTTCTTAGGATGTATATAGCACATATTAACAACATAGGCTTATTCTGGAAACTTAGCCCTATATACATTTCTGGAGATCGCAAATTATGTAGCCAGAAGTACATATAGCTGCATTTTGTCTTTAAATGAACGCTAAGGGCAGTATGACGCTGTTCCTTTTCGTGCTAGCAGCTGACCGCTTACCTCCATATGGATGGCTTTCCTGCTGTTACCAGTTTGTCCAGTGGCTTGTAGTGTACGTCAGCAGACTTGAGATGCTAAAAAGAGTTGACTGTGATGACGGGGTTCGAGTCTGACGAAAAACGGTTCCAGAAAGCAGGAAAGACAGAAACAAAAAATAAAATAAACAAGTAAATAGCAGAGTGAGAATGTGGTAAAATCTGAAAAAAAAAAAGTGGCGAAAATCAGGGTTTTTTTCTGGATTGCCTTTTAAAACACTGTCGGTTGGGTTTAGGGTAGCTGGTGTATAGGTTAATCGGTGCTTTTGAAAACACTATTGGTTGGGTTTAGGGAAGTAGGAGGGTGGGTCAGCCTTTGCTGGATTCGAGAAAACAAAAATTACCTCCTGGGATGTTTTTGGCGCTCTCCATAAATGTACATATGGGTATACAGTATTTTTCGAATGAGCCTGGGTTGCTATGTTTCTATCCAAAGATGTGAATTAGATTTGTGTGTAAAACTGGAATATTTCGCAAATTATTTGCGATTAAAGAACCATTTCCATTCAATAAGTCAAAGAGAACAACTTTGTCACTTTCTGGTCAACTGGTGCCAAATATCAAACAGAAAAATGGAATTTGCTGCAGTAGAAGAAGACACTGTGGGCCTTTTCCCCCCTACATAATAAATAGCGGCGGCGCAGTAGGTAGTGCTGTCGCCTCACAGCAAGAAGGTCGCTGTTTCGAGCCTTGGCTGGGTCAGTTGGCGTTTCTGTGTGGAGTTTGCATGTTCTCCCTGCGTTCGCGTGGGTTTCCTCCGGGTGCTCTGGTTTCCCCCACAGTCCAAAGACATGCGGTGCAGGTGAATTGGGTAGGCTAAATTGTCCGTAGTGTGTAAATGAGTGTGTGTTTCCCAGGGATGGGTTGCGGCTGGAAGGGCATCCGCTGCGTAAAAACGTGCTGGATAAGTTGGCGGTTCATTCCGCTGTGGCGACCCCAGATTAATAAAGGGACTAAACCGAAAAGAAAATGAATAATAAAAAGCTTGCGCCTCATAAGACTCTTTGAGGCGCAATATAGTTCTGGGTGTAATAATACTGAACCACTTTGATGACGGACTTTGACTAAGGGATTTTAGAATAACCGAAACAACGTTTCAGATATTGTGTAATGTGGTCAGTCCTCTGGTTTGTCCATTAATGCCATCCCATCACGCCTGGTTTTGTTATTACATTGCAACACCTCCTCTCCTTGAATTGGTATTACTCTGAGGGGGTTCTACAGAACTTTGGCTGACTGAATAATCACTTTTGAAACAAATAACAATTGAAGCCTTTTTAATTTTACCCACATGCGTTTTATCATCAAACAAAAAATGTCAATCACAACAACAAAAAAAGGCATTCCAAAGTTAGTCTTTCTAAATAATGTCAGTGATAACTTATCGTTATTAGCACTTGAGAGCGATGCAATTTCTTTTTGATGTCCTGACACTGTTAGGAAAGAGACTGAGACGCATGTAGGAAAGTCGTCAAGTTGCCCTCTGTTGAGTGAGATGTTTCATCCCTGAGAAGTTGGACAATCTTAGTATGGTTTAAACTCCAATTAAAAACAGCAATCCAACAGACACACAAGGACAGCAAAATACGAACAGTCCTTTCTAAAACAAACAAAATAAAATCAACATAAGTAACTGCTTATCACGACACATCAGATAGGGACACATAAGTTTCACTTACTGTTGAGCGATAACTAGGGATGGCTGACGTGAAACTGATGTTTCGACACAGTGTCGAGATCCCGAAGCGCAAGTGTTTCGAAACACTGCACCGAAGCATGACCTGAAACACACAGGTCACGTGACTAAAGTGTTTCGAAACACCTGGTTACGTGACTAAAACGATTCAAAGCATCGATCAGTTCAGAAGCGTTTCGAGACCTGGCGAATCTGCATTTAACTGACAGGGTCAGAAAAAGATGTCTGTCTCATATGGCCTAGTGCACCGTACGTGTGCACGTTGTGCACGTGCTTCAAATGATTTTTGGGTTCGAATCCCGACTTGTACAAATACACCGAAATCATGATTTTTTGTATTTTAATAATGTTAATCTTTTATGATGTAGTCTAGATAGTATACAGCTGCGGATACGCTATCAATTTAGCATCATTTTTGTAACACTGTAAAACAATAATTAATATTTTTACAGTACTGTGATGGTTGGGTTTAGGTTTTGGGTAGACATTAATGAAATAGAATAAATGGGAAATTTAATGAGTAATATAAATAATTCTTGTTAACTTTTGGCCACAACTGTGTCTGATCTAGCAACAACCCTGTTTTATGACCCAAACAAGACATATTTATTCACAAAGTGTTTATTCGGATGTCAGACCAATGTTGAAACAGAATGATACAAGAACAAAGCAATTCAAACTGATATTAAAGCATTTCAAAATAGCTGTCTCAGTCTGGATTCGATCCCACTATCCCCACATGATAGTCAGGAACCCTAAACGCTCCACTAAATCACTTGAAGGTTTACGTCTGGAAAGTGGGGTTTAATACCTTAGTTTGCTCTACTGTTCTTTGCTGAAGCTATTCCAGTGCAATACATAAAAATGACCACTAGGTATCCGTAGAGTGGGGTTTCGAAACGTTTCGAAGCTTCGACACATTTGCTTCGACTGGTTCATTGTTTCATGAAGCCTCGCTTTGCCCACCACTAGCGATAACTGCATCAGTTCTCAACATTGGACAATGCGAAGGCCGGTAGCAAAAGTGATAAATGTGGTGTATACTCTACCAAACACTCATCTTACTCTATGGTAAGTGGCTCTTTTTTACAGGTGTAAATCAACCTAGTGCCCCCCAGAGGTCGGAAGCAATATTACAACATAACATACCAAACAATACACAATGCAAGAAAATGAATAAATAAATCGGAAAATAATAATAGTAACATTTAGCTGTTACAACATGATATGTTAAAACAAAACCACATGACTTATTTGATGTGCATGCTGGAATTTGTTTGGAAAATGTATTTCTATCATAGTTTGTGCATTTTTTTTTCTTATCGGATCTTAATCAGTTGTGTAGACACATTTTTTTATGTGACATTCCAAAATAGATGGGTGGAAACATAGCTAGTGTGTTCTGACAGGTAAAGCACAGAAAGCTTATTCTGGTTTAAGCTTGGCTGATGGTCAAAATTATGATAACGTTAATAATGTGGTTCTAAAGGCATATGAATTGGTTCCAGATGCACTAGCACCAACCATTTTTTATGGACTGAGGAAAAGTTCTGCTCAATTACACATAGTATTGTAGAGAATAAAGCTGTTTTTCACATGTTTTTTTTTTATTTTTTTGAGGATCTTGTTGATGTAGTTGTTTTGGAGCAATTTAAGAACAAACAGCTATCTTTATTGTGGATGAAATCCATCCAAAAATGGGAATTAACTTTATGCGCAAAACTGGAATATCGTATAAAAGACGTGCGAATAAAGCAGTGTTTCCATCCAACGAGTCAAAGCAAAACCAAAATCGTCACTTCCTGACTAACTGGTGCCAAATATCAACAGTAAAAATGGAATTTGCTGCGGTAGGAGAAGGTGCGTGAGTGTTTTCTTCATTTAATAAATGACTTGCGCCTCAGAAGACAATCCTGACACGCAGTGAACGCTCGTTGGCATTTGAAGGCGTGAGACACGGAGCACAGACGCTCTTGATTCTGGAGGTCTTTAATAATACAATAACACTGAAACGGATAAGGCATTTTAGAATGACCAAAACAACATTTCAGATGCTTTACAGTGTGCTCAGCCTGCTGGTTTGTCCATTCGCGCACATTTTTATCATCACATGATCTCTTATAACAAAATCACATAACCTTTTTAAATGCGCATACTGGAATTTGTGCGGTAAAAGTGTTTCCATCGCAGTTTATGCGCATCTTTTCTTATCGAATAAAAAGTTTATCCTACTCAGTTATGCGCATAAGTTTTGTATGTGCATTTTCAAAATTGATGTGCATCTTGGCATTCCCATCAACCGGTTTTTTATGTGCATATCCAAAATTTGCGTAAAAATAGGTGGATGGAAACATGGCTATTGTCTCAACTTTAGGAGAAACAGCAATTTCAGTTGGTGAATATGATTTAATCCAGTGAATAGGTTAAATATTACTGTACAGCCATATAATTCAGTATGGCAACATGTTGCATAAATACAAAATTGTGGGGCAAAAAAATTGGCCTTAATTTGTAATTATTGTTTAGGTCATGAAAAAAAGACTGTCCTGTACTATAAGCAAAAGGCTATATGTAAAGTCTACAGCCTTGGCTGGCTTGGTGGCCATAACTGGCTGCTAAATTAGCTTTTGCTGTACTTCAAGTCTGTACGGTGTCCACCAAAATAAAAATCTGGCCCTTGTTGATTTGCTGGATATATATTTTTGAGCAACTGCCTTAAGCCCCATTAAGAATGTTTATTGTTGTTGCGACAGTCAGATTATGCAATTTTGATTTTAAATCTTGACATTGCACGACATAAATATGAAATATTACACCTTGCTTTGCGATCAATCATTGCGTGACTTCTAAAATGCTCAGTTTGCAATCAAGAAGCAGCATAATTTTATATAATTGTACCAAAAGATGTCTATCGAGTAATTCCTTACAGATTGCTGTTTCCCCTATTTATGTGTTTGTGTGTTTTTTGTAACAAAAACAATCTGTATGTAGATTTTTGTATCAGTAACGGGCACTTTTGGAGCTGCAGAGTGGTTTCCCATTGCTCACGGAGAATAAAATTAAACATACTAGACTTTCTGTGTTAATGTTGTTGAATGTGGCAGACATGGAATTGGTTGCCATGCTCTATGGCAGGGGTAGGGAACCTATGGCTCGGGAGCCACATGTGGCTCTTTGACCACAAATATGTGGCTCTCCAGCTGTCTCTCTTCAATAATATTTTAAAGTTTAAAAACTATAACTGTCACTAGAAATCAGTTTCCTGTTGAAAATACAATTATAATTCCCTTTTTAATGTATTTTTACAGCAAAATTAGTAAGATCTCAGTTTACAATAAAAGCGGTGCAGTGGGTTAACTTGAATCGCAACACCAATAAAGGGCAAGCAACTTACATTTTTATGGTCAACTCATGCATGTAAATTCAAACAACATTCATGAGTGATGATGGCGAAAGAGATAAATTCTATAAATTGTCCTTTCTTCATTTATGGACTTGCTCAACGTAATGCTTCGTATTTGTTTATTTTTGTGCAGGGAAATAAATAAAGAAAGGATATAGAGCCCCGATGGCTCTTTAAAAAAAAAAATTTTGTCAAAAAAATCAGAAATGGCTCTTTGCTGAAAAAAAGGTTCCCGACCCCTGCTCTATGGCATACTACATTGAATGTTGCAACCTGACACCTATTTGTTTTTTATAAACCCAACGACGTTCTACATCAAGCAAATTGTGCTGAAAATATTGTGTTATCTGAATAGGGCTTAAACAAAGCTATTTGGTGCTCTTACAGTGTAATGTATTTCTTAGTTTACCACATTGACCTGTCATTACGGCTTGCCCTTTATTTAGTCAATTCTGACTGAATCATTACATCGATTCTAAACGGGTAAGAGAGGTAGCTGTTGTCTGACAGCTGTCACTCAAGATAGGCCACCACTTATTCTCTAAGGGGCCAAAGGGTTTATATGTTACTAGCGCACATTGCTTCTTCGCCATTGCCTGTGTTTGGTCAACTCTGTCCTAGATTTGTTAACCTTGATTATAAGTGTATAAACCTTGGAAACCTTGGATTGTGTTGGATTAGTAGCAGATGCTCAGCACAATGAGCTTTCCCTCTCAAGCAAGCTCAAAAACTCTCCAAAATGATTTTACATGCCCATTTATGACCCTAGTAATTGGCTCTAGAATTAAGTAGTCTGTATTTACCTTATTTGGAAGGTCGTGGATTTTAATAAGTTCTGCTCTGATGGTTCTGCAGCTTCAGCTTCAGTTGTTGACGTTCACACAACATGCTGTACTCTGACATTAATGCATTTATAATCCTTTTTTTTTGTCATTCTGATGAACTGTGATGGGATGAGGTCATGTGCCTGTTGCAAGCCCAGAGCTCCTTAATGCATGGTCTGTTTTTAAAATAAGGGTTACACATACATAGTACATATACTATGAGTATGTTTACATGGGCACCAATACTCTGATTAAGAGTGCTTCATGTAACCAGTGATTTTTGATTGACATGTGGCATATTTCTATTTTAGTCCTTTAAAAAGGAATACTCTACGTCTTAATTCAGTTTCTGTTTAGTTCGATTATGACTTCTGATTAAGGTCATCAAAATGGCTGTTTACATGTTAGACTCTTAATCACAGTGTTGTCTTAATTGTATTAAAATGTAGTCTTGGTGTCAATGTAAACATACTCTATGATAAATTAAATTCAACCCAGGCTCATTCTGAAAACGTACCTCTATATACATTTCTGGAGGCCACAAAATATGCCCAGGAGGTAAGTATCTTTGCAGTTTTTGTTTTCGCCAATCCACAAGAGGCTTCTTCAGATCCCAAATTTCTCTTGCGAGTGCCATTCGCACCTGCTGTTCTTGCATAGACCCACCAGAGGCCACTGTTGACATACTGTTTGACTGACTGACCGACCAATCGACTGACCCACCCTCCTCCTTCTCTAAACCCAACCAATTTTATCGATTGATGGGTTTGATGATTCAGTACTTTATTACACAGAGAATGGTCAGGAAGATAATGGAGCAAACGGTAACATACAGGGAAATCAAGAAGCGTAGTCAGATAACAGGCAAATGCTCAATACAGGTGGCAGGCAGGATGAACGATAAAAAAGGTGAGGGTCAAAACACGCTTTGTAATGTTACAGGGTATGTACCAACAAGACTCAGCAATGTCTGTGAGTGTGTGTGCTGTTCATATGGTCCATGTAATCAGTCTTGAGTAGCTTCCAGCTGTGTGTCTGTGTAATCAATGGAGAACAGGGACAGGTGTGTGTGTGTGGTGCCTGAAGGGAGTTGTAGTTCATATGGTGGCAGAAATGTAGTCCAAGTGAATGTGAATGTTCTCCAGCGATCTATGAGGTTTAGATCGCTGGAGATCGTGACAGCAACAGCTGGTGCTATGTTCTGATTAATATATTTTTATGTCTTTTATTTTGGTCAAGCAAAAGTATATACCTATAAGAAAGAGGGGAAAAAATGCTGTTTAGAGCTCATAGTATGACATTTACATGTGTAACCCTCTGGACCTATACAACCTACTTGCTGCAAGC
Source organism: Danio kyathit (assembly GCA_903798195.1). Lineage (NCBI taxonomy): Eukaryota > Metazoa > Chordata > Actinopteri > Cypriniformes > Danionidae > Danio > Danio kyathit. The sequence continues at coordinate 54,477,064 of LR812535.1, forward strand.
TGGGATCGAACAGGTGATTATTTGCATGGGAGGGTGATGCTCTAATGAGGAGGCTAAAGACTGGCGTCTAACATCTGTCGATAGAGCACCTTTTGAGATCAGAGGCTTTTCTAGCTGGCTTCCCTTACACATGTACTGGACTTTTTAGTATTAAACTATGCCTAGGTATATACAGATTTCCATGTTATGGCAACTTGAAAACTATAGACATGCTAATAGCTGTAAGTGGCTGGGTAGTTACATGGTTGTACATGTGTTTCTGATAAAATTGCTGAAGCTTGTTGGAACATTGGTAGCAGGAAAAACAAATCAAGACAGAATCAGTCAACCTGAATGATATGAAGTGAGTGTGTAAGTAAACGGAGTAAAAATAAATCTATGTAAATACAAATACAGATCCATTAGCAGTGTTCTTTCTTTCTTTCTTTCTTTCTTTCTTTCAAACGTACCCTCATTAGCCACTGAAATCTTTCCGTGACTTGAAACCTCACCTTTCAAACTCACCATGCTGCAGTCAAATCACTTTCTGAAATCCAGCCACGGCTCCTTTCCTTAACAAACTGATCCCTCAAAAACCTCTGCGGAAGTGTGTTAAGAGCCAGCACAACTGTAGCCTTGAGCAAGGCACTTAACTGTAGGTTGCTCAAGGGGGAACTGTCCCTGCGGAGAGTTCATGGTTCTGTTACATGGCGACAGCATGTTTAAGTTGTGGCTATAAATTACATCAGTTGCGTGTCAAGAATAAACATTCCATTTTTATTTCCGCGCAGAAGCATTACAGGTCTCTCTAAAATACTTCATTGTGATTGGTGACATTTGACATTTCAAGGTCATTTATTTTTCGACAATGGCTGAATTTGGTAACAATGGCAAATAATATTAATTCATTTTTTATGTATCTTGTATCACACTTGAGATATGTTCTTCTTTATTTAATTCAAATGCAACTGAAGCCATTTTTTTCAACTGTATATTTAACTTGGGGTTTTAGGGTTAATAGTTGAGCTATAGTCATGTCAGTTGTTTAGTAGAATTGAATATTTAGTAGTGAATATATATATATATATATATATATATATATATACAGTTGAAGTCAGAATTATTTGCCCCCCTGAATTATTAGCCCCCCTGTTTATTTTCCCCCCCGTTTTCTGTTTAACGGAGAGAAGATTTTTTCAACACATTTCTAAACATAATAGTTTTAATAACTCATCTATAATAACTGAATTATTTTATCTTTGCCATGATGACAGTAAATAATATTTTACTAGATATTTTTCAAGACACTTCTATACAGCTTAAAGTGACATTTAAAGGCTTAACTAGGTTAATTAGGTTAACTAGGCAGGTTAGGGTAATTAGGCTAAAGGGGCTAATAATTTTGTCCTTAAATTGGTGTTTAAAAAATTGAAAACTGCTTTTATTTTAGTCGAAATAAAACAAATAAGACTTTCTTCAGAAGAAAAAAACATTATCAGACATACTGTGAAAATGTCCTTGCTCTGTTAAACATCATTTGGGAAATATTTAAAAAAGAGAAAAAAAATTCAAAGGGGGGCTAATAATTCTGACTTCAACTGTCTGGTTCTTGATTGGCTGATAGCCGTGCAATATTCTGCAAATAACAGTACTCGTACAGCCACTTCACCCTTCACCATTGTGTATTACTCGGCCCACATGCAGCGGCAATTAGAGGACACTCTACAGTTTGACAAATATTGCTGCTGTTGGGCAACATAATGAACTTTTGAGGCTTTTGTAGTCGATAATGTAGTTGTTTAGATTGCAACTATGCAGTTTATTTATAAGGATAGTGCCTATTTTTATATATTTACAATTTTGGAGATTCAGTGTGTTGGCCTGTCTGAGCAGACCAATTAAGGTGACAGTTGACGTTTTGCCACAAGATGGTAACAGAGAGCACATAATAAGTCCTTATTAAAGAAATAAAAACTCAGTGTTAGTTTCAAAGTACAGCTGAACAAATCATTATAAATCAGGTAAATCACATTCTAAGTCGATCTCTCTCTCTTTTGTATTTTGTAGTGTTGTATTTACACCACAGAAACTGGTAGTGTTTGCTTTGCTTGGGCTTTTTCGGGGTTAATTATTGTGATATCCTGATTGCAACAGAGAAATACTGGGAAATATCTGTAGACTGATGGCATTTCATGCTACTTAACCTAATAATTTAAAAAAATATATGAGCAAAAATGACCTGTTTTGTCATCACTAGTCATTAAGCTAGAGAATCATTCAAATACTAGCTCTAAAGTGACGTTTTTGTAAATTAGCATTGGTTTTCACTGTTCTGACGGTCAGCTGCAGATGTGAATGAGTGGCGGAAGAAAGTAGTTCCTCATACAAAAGAGTTTTTGAGACTCTCTGTGTTCGATTTTCTTTTTTCTACACACGAATATGCTGTCAAACCGTTGTTTAAACGCAATATCACACTTGTAGCAGTGCAATATGGCTGTGCATCGGCACTGGTGCGGTGCACTAAGGCCTCTAACATCTGTCGCTAGAGCACCTTTTTTGGGTTTAGAGGAGTGAGGTTTACCTGCACAGCACTTCATTAGCTGGCTTTTGTTACACTCACCCCCCAAAACCTGACTCCCATCCGAATCACGGCACCAATATAAGCCCACTGGTCCTACACTACTCAGCCTGCTCTACTCTCCGTAAGGGAGTTGGTTGCTCTAACAAGGAGGCTAAAGACAATTGCCTCTAGCATTTGTCGCTAGAGCACCTTTTTAGGTTCAGAGGAGTGAGGTTTACCTGGACAGCACTTCACTAGCTGGCCTCTGTTACACTATTATCGACTGGCTTATTACCTGCATATTATTAAGATAATAACTGTTCATTAGTAGTTGGCATAATTAGCATCCCTAATTCTACCCAAAACCTAAACAACTTCTACCTTACTAATTATTAATCAACAGCTAATCAGTAGTTTAGCAAGCTAATAGTGTTAGTTATTGGTTTGTTAATACCATGAATTGTTTTTCAAACTAAATTGTTAGCCTATATAACCTATATTATAAATAATTTCTTTATAAATGGTATTTTTATATATAAAAAAGCTGTGTAATAATTGGACTGTGTACTGTACACTATTTTAATGTGTCCTTGTTATACTGTACATGTTCCATGTACGCACTGAAGCAATTACAAATAATTATGCATAATTACATGCAACTAACCCTAAACCAAAAACAAAATTGTTTAAAATTAATTAAAAATTTATTAATTCTAACCATATAGTAAATACATGTAATTAATCAATATTACTCAGTAGTTAAATGAACAGTTACACAACATGTTACACTATAACAAGGACACCTTAAAATAAAGTGCAACCTTATACCTGAGCTAGTACCTTTTTTTTATCAAAGACGCGACTTCTCTTTGGCCTCCTGATGACTCAATTGGGATTAATGTCATCAAGCTTCTGGATACACATTATCCTTTTGTTTTGCCAGCTTAACAACTCATGCTGTTGTGTTCTGGCCATTGTGATTTTTTTCAACATTTGCAGTCTTGTTACAAGATGTAAGGATGCAGATAAGTTATCCTCATTAATAAAACAAGCAGAGAGCAGAACTGCAGTACAAATCAGCAAGCTGTGCTCAAAACTAGGACATTACAGTTGTGTACAGTAACTAGCTTACCTATTAGTCCATAAGTAATCTCTGCATAGCATTGCACTTGAAGTAGTCACTTTGAGAGAACTCAGGTGTGTTTAAATGCACAGCTTAATTTGTATTCGTATAGCAAGGAGAATATTAACGGGGTACCTACAAATAAAAATGTATGCACTATTAACTCTGTGGTTTAAGGTAATTTGAAAAATGTTAGAAACCTGTAACCATTGACTTTGAAAGTAGAAAAAAAATTATATATATATATATATATATATATATATATATATATATATATATATATATATATATATATATATATATATTATTTTTTTTATATATATATTATTATATTTTATTATATTTTTTTTTTCCTACTTTCAAACAAAAAATATAGCCTAAAAAGGCTAATAATTAACAACTAATTCATTTTTTGTAAAAAAATTAACAACCTTGCTCTGTTAAACATCATTTGGGAAATATTTAAAAAAGAAAAAAAAATTCAAAAGGGGGGCTAATAATTCTGACTTCAACTATATATATATATATATATATATATATATATATATATATATATATATATATATATATATATATATATATATATATATATATACTAGATAAATGTAAACAATAACAGGACTTTCAGTTTTTGGTCAACTATCCCTTTAATTTGAAGGTTAGTAGTATCTAATCCATCTGCAATTACAAATGAGCCACAATTTTAATGAGCATATTGAAATTTGTTTTATTATTTAAATTATTAGATTTGTTGTTTTAAATCATATGTTATATACATTAAATTAACACAAAGCAACAACAGGGTCTCCTATATAAGCAATATAAAATTAAATTAAGTTTAAAGAGAAATAATTTCCAACAGCAGCATTTTAAGATGTAAGCAGTATTTTAAAAAAATACTTCACCTCAGGAAAAAATAAATAAATTACTCACCCTGAAGACATCCTCAGTGTATATGTCTTTTTTTTTTTGGCAGACAAACCAACGCAATCTCAGGGCAATTTGTAACTTTTTGATTTAGTGGCTAATTTGTATGAATTCGTACGATCTACTTCGTACAATTTAGTACGATTTGCTCATCACCCAATGACGGTTGGGTTTAGGGGCGGGGTTGGGTGCCATGCCTCCTTTTTAAAATCGCACATTTTCATACGACTCAATTAGCCACTAAACTTACAAAACATAAAATACTTGCGTTTCCTCGTGAGATCAGGCTGGACAAACACAGTCAGAATAGCTTTAAATTTTATTCTGGCTTCCATGCTGTATAATGGTGTTGGATAGTGGCTTTTATTTTTAATCCTTCGAAAGCACATTTATTTGCCAATCAACAATGTATCAATGTGTTTTTGTTACAGTAGTATTTCTAATTTCTATTGTTGGATGAACTATTCCTTTAAGGGAGCAGTCAAATCATTCATTGAAAATGTTTGAATGGAGATAGTGGTGGTGATGACGATGATGATGATGATGATTATTCATTCATTCATTCATTTTCTTGTCGGCTTTGTCCCTTGCGGGGTCGCCACAGCGGAATGAACCGCCAACTTATCCAGCACGATTTTACGCAGCGGATGCCCTTCCAGCCGCAACCCATCTCTGGGAACTTCCACACACACATTCACACTCATACACTATGGACAATTTAGCTTACCCAATTCACCTGTACTGCATGTCTTTGGACTGTGGGGGAAACCGGAGCACCCGGAGGAAACCCACGCGAACCCAGGGAGAACATGCAAACTCCACACAGAAACGCCAACTGACCCAGCCCAGCCGAGGTTCGAACCTACGACCCAGCGACGTTCTTGCTGTGAGGCAACAGCACTACCTACTGCGCCACTGGATTGCCCATGATGATTATTATTATTATTATTATTATTATTATTATTATTATTATTATTATTATAAATTTTAGTAGTACTAGTAGTATTTATTTATTTATAATTTTTTAACGAATGAATGAATTCAACCCAGGGTCATTCGGAAAACGTACCCCTATAAATATTTATGGAGAGCGCCAAATACATCCCTGGAGGTACGTTTTTTGCAGTTTTTGTTTTTGCAAATCCACCAGAGGCCGCTGTGTACGCTTTTTGAGATCTCAAATTTCTATCACGAGTGCCATTCACGCCTGGTCTTTTTGCGTAAATCCACCAGAGGCCGCTGTTGACTGACTGACCGACCGATCCCCCCACCCACCCTCTTCCCTAAACCCAACCAGTTTTAAAAATCACCAATTGACCAGCGCCCACCCACTTCCCTAAATCCAACTGACAGTGTTTTGCAAAGCAATCCAGAAAAAAAAAGTGCCGCCTGATTTTTACCATGTTTTCAGATTTTACCACATTCTTACCCTGTTATTTACTTGGTTATTTAATTTTTTGGCTTTTGTTTTAGTCTTACCTGCTTTCTTTGTCTAACCCCGTCATCACGGTCAACTCCTCTCTGCATCTCAATGTCGACATATGCTGTGAGCCACTGGACAAACTGGTAACATCGGAAAAGCTGTCCATACAGAGGTAAGCGTCATACCGCCCCGTAGCGTTCATTTTAACAACAAAATGCAGCCATACATACTTCTGGCTACATAATTTGCAATCTCTAGAAATGTATATAGGGCTACTTTTTCAGAATGAGCCTATGTGCATGGAATTATGAATTTGTTCATTCATTACATTACATTTATATTATTACACATATCACTAAAATATTGGCTGTTTATTAGGATGTATACAGCACATACTAATGTCCTATCATGCATGACCATATTCTAGATCCCTAATCCTCCCTCAATTCTTAAAAAAAATCACCCCTACATTTCTTCTTTCTTTTTTTTTTACATTTTATTTCTATCACGTTTCCAGCAAACTCTGACTCTGCAGAATGACTAATCCAGCCAAAACTCCTTAGTCATACCTCAACAGGGTATTATCTCTTATTACTTTGAGATTGCTCTGTTTTTGTGGGATAATTATTTCCGTGGTAATTAATCACTCGCCGGGAAAACAATTCCCTTCATTTTAATTCCTCTCCAATAGAGCACTCATCAGTTAAACAACTCGGGAAGGAACAATCACAAAAAAGTAGGCCACCACTGATTTTTATTTATTTATTTATTTACATTTTTTTTTTTTTTCACAGCAGTGCACACAATGCAAAATTCCCCAGGAGAAGCAGCATTGATCTACTGAAAGCTGCGTAAGTTTTCTATCCCGGGGAATCAGTGTGACAAAAAGCATCAGTGTGAGACTAATGCACCAGAAATGCCACCGTTGCCGCCCAGTGTCTTTGTGGGAACCTTTGTTTGCTGATACTGAGCTCCAATAAAACAGGGGTTACTCCTGGATACAGACGAGAATTAGAGACTAAAGTTTTCGTTTCTGTTGCAAACAGGTCATGGCAGATTTCTGAATGTGCACTTGGCGTGTCAGCCTTTTATAGTCGTCTCCTATGCATAATGCTCTCTATGAATATATTCATGTTACATCTTCTTAGAACATAGGCCTACTTAAGCTTGCTATTTTTGTTGCTTAACTGTCAGCGTACGAGGGCTTTGGAGAAATTACTTTACATAGGGGTGTTCAAAATTTGACCTATATACTGAGGATGTGTTTTTTTGTGTGTATAATTGTTTTTGTGTGATTTGGTTACATTTGTTTTTTTACTGTGGCATAGTCATTACAGGAAAAAAATGTACATGCATTTATGCATGTATGTGTGTATTTACTGACATGGATAAAATTGTTGGTACCCTTCATTTTTGTCCAGACCAGTTTCATTAATTTGCCCTTTTAAACGCTTTGGTTGTAACACAATTCGTAAGAATGATCTGATTCCAATAGTTTATTTATTCATTCATTTTCCTTCAGCATAATGCCTTATTTATCATGGGTTGCCAGAGCAGAATGAACCACCAACTATTCCAGCGTATGTTTTATGCACCGGATGCCCTTCCAGCCCCAACCCAGTACTGGGAAGCATCCATACACTCTCACATTCACACTCATACACTACAGCCAACTTAGTTGATTCAATTCACCTATACCGCATGTCTTTGGACTGTGGGGGAAACCGGAGCACCCAGAGAAAACATGGGAAGATCATGCAAACTCCACACAGAAATGCCAACTGGCATTATATATATATATATATATATATGTGTGTGTGTGTGTGTGTGTGTGTGTGTGTATATGTGTGTGTGTGTGTGTATACCTTTTAATAATAATAAATATATATATATATATATATATATATATATATATATATATATATATATATATATATATATAAATATACATACAGTTGAAGTCAGAATAATTAGCCCCCCTGAACTATTAGTCCCCCCCCCCCCCCCCCCAATTTCTGTTTAACGGAGAAAAGTTTTTTTTTTTAAACACATTTCTAAGCATAATAGTTTTAATAACTCATTTCTAATAACTGATTTCTTTTATCTTTGCCATGATGACAGTAAATAATATTTTACTAGATATTTTTAAAGACACTTCTATACAGCTTAAAGTGACATTTAAAGGCTTAACTAGGTTAATTAGGTTAATTAGGCAGGTTAGGGTAATTAGGCAAGTTATTGTATAATGATGGTTTGTTCTGTAGACTATCGAAAAAGAAATTAGTTTAAAGGGGCTAATCATTTTGACCTTAAAATGTTTTAAAAAATTAAAAAATGCTTTTATTCTAGCCGAAATAAAACAAATAAGACTTTCTCCAGAAGAAAAAATATTATCAGAAATACTGTAAAAATTTCCTTGCTCTGTTAAACATCATTTGGGAAATATTTTAAAAATAAAAAAAAAAAATAAAAAGGGGGCTAATAATTCTGAATTCAACTGTGTGTGTGTATATATATATATATGTGTGTGTGTTTGTGTGTGTTTGTATATATATATTAGGGGTGTCAAAATTAATTGTTTCTTTGGTGCACCGCAATGCAGACTCGGACAATTTGGTATCGATTCTGTAATAATCATAAGCGGTTATTAGGTACTGAAGTCATTTATCTCATATACGCTATATTGCGGTAACTAACTATAAAAATCAGAGGGGCACATGTTTTACGCAGCGGATGGCCTTCCAGCTGCAACCCATCACTGGGAAATACCCATACGCACTCAATCACACACACACACACACACTACACATACACTATGGCCAATTTAGCTTACCCAATTTTACCTATACCACATGTCTTTGGACTAGTGGGGGAAACCGGAGCACAGGCAAACTAATTAAGTACTTTTACTGATTACAAAAAAAAACAGGTAGCGACTGATATGCTATTTTAGTTAGTTATGGCCTGAGAAAAAAAAAGAAACTATATTTCTAGATGGCTTAGTGCTCTAATTATGGATTAAACACTAAGTTAATAGAGAATGTTTATATCAAGTGTTGTGAAGTGTCAACCTAAAACTTACTCTGCAACCCAGAGTTGGTTTACCTCGTTTTGTGCAACAGGCCTCTGGAGTCTTGAATGAAACAACTACCTAGTGTACCGCTGATTCTCGTGTTCATTATCTTCTCGATTATCACAACGACACACAGCTGAACATGCAAATCTATGGATTTGCTTGTCCCTTATTATTGAATTCCGTGTCTTCAAGCATCTGCACTGATAATTATATACTATAGCATCTTTCCCTTGGGTCTGCCTGTCTTTGCATAAACAAACAAATTGTGCATCGGAAATACACGCGACTCACAAATGAACAAGTGCAGCTGTTGTAGATGCCGTGTTTTTGTTTGTGCAGCACAGCCTCAATTAAGGAGCAGGGGGGCTGAGACCTTTGGTTGAAAGCATCTCATTTGTGATCGTCTCAATGAGGCGCGAGGAACATTCTATATAGAGACAACGGCAATTACATTCCTCTCCTGGTATTTTAAGATGCAAAAGGCGACGCTTTTTAGCATGCTGCTGTATTTTTAGGTGATGTGAAGGCAAATGGTGTCTTCTGCATTTAACCCATCCAAGTTAGTGCACACACAGACACACTTGTGCAGCTATCTTTTTGGGGACTTCCCATTTTATACTGAACAGACTATATATTCGATCCTCCAATCCTAACCTCAATGCGCACAAGAAAGAATCTGTATTTTTACATTTTATAATACTTCATCATGTGTGGCTTATGAGCCGTCTTCCACATTAACCTAGATTATCGCTATTCAACGCTGTTCATTTTCATACATTAACACTATTCATGTTGTTTTCACACAATATTGAGTCAATTAACATGTTTCTGTCATGCTCATTTTCTTTTCGCACAAGCATACCCCACACCAAAATTATGGATTTTTTTTTCCTCAAATGCTTAAACACAACCTGACTGAAACAAAATGTAATGTTCCAAAGTTAAAATATAGGTTGAAGCAATAGCTTTTTTTACTATAACCCATCCATCCATTTTCTTGTCGGCTTTGTCCCTTGCGGGGTCGCCACAGCGGAATGAACCGCCAACTTATCCAGCACGATTTTACGCAGCGGATGCCCTTCCAGCCGCAACCCATCTCTGGGAACCTTTACTATAACATCAGCTGATAATAATTATTTTAATTACTCGTAATTGAGAAATTGCTCATTTCCCCTTTTACTTCATCTGTACTTTCCATTTCTCAGTCCAGCTGAGATTTTTAATGTATGTTTTATTAAATTTTTTATTTGGATTTTCCTGATTGCAGACTATATGTTACTATTTGTGAATATAGCTGTTTGCTTTTTGGTTAAATAAAAACAGAAAAATGCCATTGTACACATGCAGTATACAGTATAGGCATATAATGTTTTTATAGATTAAATAATGGAGGCCCATAATTTTGGAGGCCCATGACTGAGTAACGCGAGATTCTGCAAGACCTAGTGCGTGATTCAAAATGGCGGCGTCCGTCTGCTAGACAGCAAACAACTTTTTGACATTTTTTTCCCCTCTTTTTCTACTTTTTTCCGCGTCCCACCCTTCTAAAATTGGACTACATCATTGCAACTGGACTATACGTTTCCATTTTTCACCCTGGATCAACTTGAAGAGTACATCGACGCACATTACAACACATACTGCTGCAACATAGACACTTCAGATCACAACAAAAAAGGTAATCCCGCTCCAAACTCCAAGAGACCACGTTCTGATTCACCTACTACGAATTTACCTCCACCCTCACCATCTTGCTGCACCGAGGTAAGCGATATATTACGCTCTATTGAAAATAAACTTTCCGGACTCGACACAAGAATCGCACTAATAGAAGTCATTCACAAGGAATTCCAAGAACTCCGTCACAGTTTAGAATTCAGTCAAGAACAGATAGATACACTCACGAAAGAAAACCACTTCCTAAAGGACTCAGTTCACGCACTTTCTACTCAGCTCACCTCCGTTGTCACAGAAAACAAAACAATGAAAGAAAACATTTTGGACTTACAAGCACGCAGTATGAGAGACAATCTAGTTTTCACAGGCATCCCGCATCAAACCCCAGACGACCCCAAAAAATCAATCAAGGACTTCATTACAAAACAACTAAAACTACCAGCTGAAACCGTACAAAACATCACTTTTCATCGTGTCCACCGCATCCGTTCTCAACAAAACAGCAACCGACCGCGTCCTATCATGGCGAAATTTGAACACTACAAACACAAAGAACTGGTTCAAAAACAAGGCAGACAACTTAAAGGTACAGTTTACGGTCTCATCGAACAATATCCAAAGGTCATTCTCGAACGTCGAAAACAACTCTTCGCAATCCGAAAACAGAAAATGAATGAAGGAAAACGAGCAATCATAACAGTGGACAAATTATACAAAGACGGACAACTATAGATTAAATAATGTATGTTTTAGACAGGTCTAACTCAAACGTGACACGTCTTGCAATGCAAAGGCATTTTAATACAATTAATTGTTAGCATTTTGACTGTCCGCATGGTGACTGTGAATTACTGTTGGATTGAAAACTAGTGATAATTGTCACAAGAGAGACGCTGACAAAAGAAGTGCGGATCCAAACAGGGGTTTATTATGCAGAGATGGTCAGGCAAGCAATGGTCAACACCGGTGCAAACAGATATACACAGGGAATTCAGAGTCGTGGTCGAAAAACAGGTGATGGGTTAATATGGGCAGGAAGCAGGCAACGTAAAAAAAACAAACAAAGATAGGTAAACGGCAAAACAAGGCAAGGAAAATGCATTGTAATGTTAACTAGACAGATAATCCAGACACAGCAACTTCTGTGTGTTTGTGTGCTGACTTTATAGTCCATGTAATCAGTTCATGAGCAGTTAATGAGCTGTGAGTGTTTGCAATCAGACAGGATCTAGGCCAGGTGTGTGAGTGGTGCATGACTGGATCTTATAGTTCTTTTGCTGGCAGATTTGTAGTTCTCCAGCGATCTGCATGAGCTAGATCGCTGGAGATTGTGACAATAATTATGTTTTGTTAAATTTTGACAAATGTAGATTAAATGTTAGTAAATGTAGAATTAAAAAGGCATTCAACATTTTGAAACATACTGTAGAGTTTGTATTAATTTAACAAAATGTGGTTTTGGGCTGACAATATCTAGTTATTATAAATAGCAATTATACATTTTTGGATAAGTTAATAGCTTAATAAAGCAAAAAAAAATGTTTTTTTATGTTGTATGAACTTTTCTTAGAGAATGTAACTAGTACGGAAATCATTAAAAGGACTTTGTTACACATAGTTATCATACATCTATATATGTATAACTTGTCATAAATCTGTCATAAACATGATTGTCATGAGGCCGTTATAATAATGTTATTAATTTTTTAACAGCGTCATTAATATTTTTCTTGACCTTATCTACAGTGCCACAAATTGAATTTGTCATTAAAATGTCATTAAATATTACTGTAATGACGCTGTTATACAATTATTTGACACAGTATTGACACTTTTACCGAGGTATTTTATTGACAAATGTGATCAGAAAAAAATATTTATGATTACAATGGCTTCATGGCAATTATGTTTATGATAGATTTATGGCAAGTTATGATATATTTGCATTTGTCAAGTTGTCATGACAAAGCCATCTTAAACAATGTCGTCTTTGCATTTAAAATGACACAACTGAGTGAATGCTTAATGACAGTTGCCAAAAGCAGGGATGCTGCTAGAGGGGGGAAGTTAGAACTATTCTAAACCTCTCACCCCCAACCCACCCGGTGTTCACTTTCTTCTGTGATTAAACAAGGTTACCACCAAATTCCATTCCTCCACCCCCCTAACCCCCCCCCCCCCAACCCCCCATGCCTTCACTTTCATCTGCAATAAACAACTTAACATCCCCCCCCCTCCCCTTCCCCGACTATTCACTTTCATCCATGATAGCAACAACCATCGCCCAACCTCTCTCCTCCCCAGTCTTTACTTTCTTCCACAATAAACAACGTTATCCCCCTGACACCAAACCAATCACAACCCACCCACCCCCGCTCTTCAATTTCGTCCGTGACAACAGACTCCACCCGGTCTTCTCTTAGATAGGCCGACCAAAAAACACCTGTCATAGGGCCCGAACCAGCCAGCGGCGCCATTGGCCATAAGCATACATAAAATCTCCTTTATATCCATGACATGTGTCTTGTCGAGATATAATATTTCACTGCAGTATTATAAACACTCCCTTCAAGTAAAGTGTTACTGAATGTTTATGGTTGTGAAGTCAGCTGTGACAAGTGACTTTTTGAGTCTGTGTCTTTCTACGGCCTCTCTCAAATTGAGTTTAGAGCATAAACTAAAGCATAAATTGACTGATTGACTCTGTTACCATGGCAACCCTGCTGAAAAAACCAGCTTAAACCAGCCTGAACTGGTCGACCAGCCTGGTTTTAGAGGGGTTTTGACCATTTCCAGGCTGATTTCCAGCCATTTCCAGCCTGGTCTTACCTGGTCAGGCTGGAAAATGACCATCTTAAACCAGCTTGACCAGCCTGGATTAAGCTGGACATAGCTGGTTTTGGCTGGTTTTAGCTGGTCAACTCCCAGCCTGACCAGCTAAGACTAAGCTGGAAATGGCTGGAAACCAGCCTGGAAATGGCTAAAACCCCTCTAAAACCAGGCTGGTCGACCAGCTAAAACCAACCAACCATTAGACTGGTTTAAGCTGGATTTTTCAGCAGGGAACCAGGGCCCTGTTCTGCATCTTGATGCAAATGTACTTTGGGTATTGTGGATTATTTGTTGAATCCATCTGAGGGTTATTGCACTAAAGCGAGATAGGGGATTAAGCTGGGATTTTCCAACTATCCTGGCTGACTTTAGCCCTGACTTGGTTTTTAAAAAGCAGGCTAAATTAAGTTACTCTGGAGATTTATTCTTTGCAGCTAGCCTGCTCCAGACTAAGATTAAACCTATAGTGAATTACCTGATGTCACTGTCAATGCTACTAGAAGTGAATGTGATTTACAGTCAATCCATGTTGTTGGCCCTTTCCATATATTTCCCAACCATTAGTATAGATTAATTACATAATCAAAAATGTGTACATTTAGCAATACATTTAATAATACTTTTAATAAATAAAATTTATATTCAAATTGAATTGTATTTAATATATACAGTTGAAGTCAGAATTATTAGCCCCAGAATTATTATATTTTAATGGAGAGCAGATTTTTTTCAACACATTTCTAAACATAATAGTTTTAATAACTCATTTCTAATAACTGATTTATTTTATCTTTGCCATGATGACAGTAAATAATATTTTACTAGATATTTTTCAAGACACTTCTATACAGCTTAAAGTGACATGTAAATGCTTAACTAGGTTAATTAAGTTAACTAGGCAGGTTAGGGTAATTAGGCAATTTATCGTGTAACAATGGTTTGTTCTGTAGACTATCGAGAAAAATATATAGCTTAAAGGGGCTAATAATTCTGTCCTTAAAATGGCTTTTAAAAAATTCAAAACTGCTTTTATTCTAGCTGAAATAATACAAATAAGACTTTCTCCAAAAGACAAAATATTATCAGACATACTGTGAAAATTTCCTTGCTCTGTTAAATATAATTTTGAAAATATTTAAAAATAATAACAATAATTCAAAGGGTGGCTAATAATTCTGACTTCAACTGTATATATAAGCATGCATTTCAGTTAAAATGAAATCTGGCTTTAAAAAGACATTGGAATCTAATGTATGCTATAGCATCAATTATAAAAATGCAGAGAAAGCAACGCTCACGTTGGATTATGTATAGTGTTCTGATGTATTCTGAAGTCATATCTGGAAGGGTTTATGGTTAAATATAGAAGATGCATAGAACATGTGTTGGCTTATGGCTGCCTCGCAGTTCTTTTTTTGTGTCAGAGCCTCTTGTGAGTTGTGTCTTGCCAGAGGTGTTATACGATAGTGAGGAACTGTGAATGATGGATGGAGCTCTTAGGTCTGACTAAATCTGCATCTTTAGCATCGATATAGAGGAACAGTTTGCATGACAGCTATAAATCAGAGGACTTAAGAATGTTCTGTAACAGAACGTGAGGCGGCTTTATGGCATTTCTCCAAATTCGATTAGCCGAATTGGAGGGTGGACTAAACATACATCGTCCTAAAGACATTTGTTGTTGTTTTTTTTTTTCATTTTTGTGTTGGTTGGTTGGTTCACTAACTGACAAAGAGACAGACAGACAGACAGACAGACCACCTGCTTTGAATGATATCAGCTGATAGATATGGGCCAGTAGGGGGCTCAAAAGGCTGTTATCATCCATCCACATGATTAATCAGCTACACTAATATAGAAGACTCCAGATCTGTTTTTACATTACTGTGATGGTTGAGTTTAGGGTTGGGGTAGATGTTAATAAAATACAGTTAATGGTCAGTTTAATAAATAATTTAAATCATTCTCGTGGTTAATCAGCTATACTAGAAAAGACTCCAGATCTGTTTTTACATTACTGTGACGATTGGGTTTAGGGTTTAGGGTAGGGGTAGACGTTAATAAAATACAATTAATGGGACATTTTATAAATAATATAAATAATTACTGTTAACTTCAGGCCACAGCCATATGTGATCTATAGCTGATTAACCATGTGCATGGATGATAACAGCCTTCTGACCCTACCAGTAGGTGCAGGCGCAGAAGGCCCCTACTGGCCCATATCTATCAGCTGATAACCACTGATAACGCCCATTCAATCAAGTGATAACATTTGAATTGGCTAGACAGACTCCCCATGACAAAGATAGATAAGTTGGCTGGGTGGCTGGCTGACAGACTGGTGGATTGATTTGGCCGGGTTGGTTGGTTGGTTTGATTGATTGATTGATTGATTGATTGATTGATTGATTGATTGATTGATTGATTGTTTGGTTGGTTGACTGACAAACAAACAGACAGACCGACAGACAGGTTGGTTGGTTGGTTGGTTGGTTGGATGACAGACAGACA
The DNA here is from genome assembly GCA_903798195.1 of Danio kyathit. Classification (NCBI taxonomy): domain Eukaryota; kingdom Metazoa; phylum Chordata; class Actinopteri; order Cypriniformes; family Danionidae; genus Danio; species Danio kyathit. The sequence continues at coordinate 54,493,175 of LR812535.1, forward strand.
GACAGACAGACAGACAGACAGACAGACAGATAGATAGATAGATAGATAGATAGATAGATAGATAGATAGATAGATAGATAGATAGATAGATAGATAGATAGATAGATAGATAGATAGATAGATAGATAGATAGATAGATAGATAGATAGATTGATTAAATGGTTTTTGGATTTGTTGATTAATTAATTGATTGATAGTTGGATTGATTCAATGGTTATTGGGTTAGTTGATTGTTTGATTGAATGATTGATTGATTGATTCAATTGTTATTGGGTTTGTTGATTGATTGATAGTTTGTTTGATTGATTGTTTGATTCAATGGTTATTGGATTTGTTGATTGATTGATAGCTTGATTGCTTGATTGATTGATTGATTGATTGATTGATTCAATGGTTATTGGGTTTGTTGATTAATTGATTGATAGATAGTTTGATTGATTGATTGATTTATTGGTTATTGGGTTTGTTGATTAATTGATTGATAGATAGTTTGATTGATTGATTGATTGATTTATTGGTTATTGGGTTTGTTGATTGATTGATTGATTGATAGATAGTTTGTTTGATTGATTGATTGATTGATTCAATGGTTATTGGGTTTGTTGATTGATTGATAGATAGTTTGATTGATTGATTGATTGATTGATTGATTGATTGATTTAATGGTTATTGGGTTTGTTGATTGATTAATTGATAGATAGTTTGATTGATTGATTGATTCAATGGTTATTGGGTTTGTTGATAGATAGATAGATAGATAGATAGATAGATAGATAGATAGATAGATAGATAGATAGATAGATAGATAGATAGATAGATAGATAGATAGATAGATAGATAGATAGTTTGATTGATTGATTGATTGATTGATCGATTTAATGGTCATTGGATTTGTTGTTGATTGTTTGATAATGGATAATGGACCTACAAGAACTTTTTTTCAACACAGGCTCATTTTGAAATCGTACTCCCATGGACGTTTCTGGAGACCTCAAATTATGCAGCCGGAGGTACATATGGCTGCATTTCATTTTTTAACGAATGGTACAACGAAAAACTGCAGAAATATGTACCTCCTGCGACGTATTTCGCTGTCTTCAGAAACGTCCATAGGACTACGTTTTCAGAATGAGCCTGGGTGGACTTTTTTTCTTTTTTATTGAGTTTGGTTGGTTTGTTGCTTGCTTGCTTGACTGACAGACATAATAGACAGACAGACAGACTGGTTGGTTGGATGACAGACAGACAGACAGATTGATTGATTGATTGATTGATTGATTGATTGATTGATTGATTGATTGATTGATTAATTACTTGATTGACTTGTTGAAAGATTGATAACCGTCTTACAATACATTAGTTTCTTTTTTATTGACATTGTTTGATTTATTGTTTGTCTGATCCTCCCCTTTAAGGGCTCTCTCTCTCTCTCTCTCTCTCTCTCTCTCTCTCTCTCTCTCTCAATGATTGTGATATGGGCACCATCTCTTCATGCTGAGGCATGTCTGGAGGCTGTGCGTGGGATGCTCGTGGTGGGTTGATGTCTGGCAGCCTCAGATAAGAGCGGGACCTGCTTCTCCCACCCCGCAGAACCTGGAGGGGGGAAAGAGTTATGGACTGCATCAGCGGTGCTGTGCTAAAAATCTATTGAGGATGTGGGCGGTAGAGACTGGTGCTTATGCTGCATCGCTGTGACAGGAAATCCCCTGGGATATGGTCTTTAGCAGGGTACAATGTACAAGTGCTACGTACCCGGTCGGTGAGAGCTGCCCACAGGCAGGTACATGCTACCAAAATCAGAAAAAAAATTATGCCATTTTATTGTTTTGTTCTTCATCTGTGTAAAGCTGCTTTAATACAATCTACATTGTAAACGTGTTATAGAAATACAGACGGCTTCCCCACTAGAGTCCTAACTAGAACTCTGTAAGGATTATTATTATTATTATTATTATTATTATTATTATTATTATTATTATTATTATAGTAGAAGTAGTAGTAGTTGTTGTTGTAGTAGTAATACATAAAATAATAGTATTAAACTAATAAATATAATAATAATAATAATAATAATAATAATAATAATAATATATCATATTTAAAGGAGATAAATTCCCTCATGAAATACATCATTTCAGCATCAATATTGCAATGTGCGCATCAGCAATAGTCACATCACAGCATGTGCAGTGCTAAATTAGGATTATAGTAGATTATAGATTAGGAGCCACAGCTCAGAACTCAATGGGCCCTATTTTAACGATGTAGGCGCAAAGTCCAAAGCGCAGGGCACAAAAGCATAAAGGGCATGTAAGAATCCACTTTTGCTATTTTAAGGATGGAAAATTCCGCTTTGCGCCGCAGCGCATGATCTAACAGCGTTGAGCTTATTCTCTTAATGAGTTATAGGTGTGTTTTGAGCATAAACCAATCAGAGTCTCATCTCCCATTCCCTATAAGAGTCAGTTGCTGTGCACCATAGCGCATTTGCTATTTACATGGCGGACTTTGTAAGTGGAAAAACTGAACGCTTCACTAGCGAGAAAACAGTTAAACAGAGCATCTGCAGCACGAGAATGAAAGAATTAGCCTGCCTCCTCATTCTTTACTTTCACTTTCACTCTAGTGGATAAGGAAACGTGTTGTACGCACAGACATCCATTAGCCTATACATAATTAATTTTGTTTGTTATGCGCAAAGATTTGTTTCAAAACTATTTCTAAATTCAGTTCTAATTTTCAGCAAACGAATAAATGAACAATAATAACGAAGTATGGTCAAAAAACTGAGTTATATCCAAACACACATGCTATGCCCCATATGGTCTAAAAGCTGACAGGTGAGCAAATCTTAGCTTGTTTTAAAAAAAAACTAATATAAATATGCATATAATAAATAATACTGCTAATAATAATAACATTATACAAAAGCAATTTGTCATGAATAAACTGAAAAAGCCCCCTGAGATGTAGAAGGCATGAAGGCAGTAGTTTTTATATACATGGAGGCTAGAAAGTAATAATTTTTGTAATAATTTAATCTTTTAATTATTTTTTATTTGTAAAGATATTTGCGTATTGTTGTACATCCTGTGTGTATTAAGCAATGTTTAAGCGAGGCGCACAACTAACGTGCTCTGCGCTGGACTTTAGACCTCCTCTTAGCTGGTCTATTAAACAGTCTATTCTAGTTTCTCAAAATAGCAACGCACCAGCAATGCGCCTCAACACACCTCCTTTTTTAGACCAGAACACCTATGGGCGCACATCTTGCGTCGAGCTGAAACTAGCAAACAACAATTGTGTCGCGCCTTGCACCGCGTTGCGTCGGGTGTATGATAGGGCCCCAAATTTGTGAAGTCACTGATGAGTTTAACCATAATGGAGAGAAAGTTTATCATTCTCATGTGTCTTTAAGGCCTGTGACAGTGGTAACATTCAATGCAACTTTAAAACATGCAGGTTCAAGAAACTGTACCATTTGAAACTTAAATAATGATACATTTTACTGAATTACATTTTTTTATTTATACAATAAAGGCTACATACTGTAATTTAACCTTTATTTATTCAATATCTGTATCTGAATACTAGTAGAATCCCCAGAATCCTGCCTTTGCGCTGTTGCATTTATATATGCTGGTAAATTGTTTATAATGCATTATTCACTTTCCTAAAGAATCATTCTGAATCAATGCAAATTATTGTATACTTTTTGAATTGTATTCATCACTCAATATACAGTGAGGGAAATAAGTATTTATTCACACTGTGATTTTTCAAGATCTCCTACTTAGAAATCATAGAGGGGTCTAGAATTTTCAGTATAGGTGCAATTCCACTGTGAGAGACAGAATCTAAAAATAAAAATGCAGAAATCACATTGTATGACTTTTTAACAATTTATTTGTAAATTACTGTGTGAAATAAGTGTTTGATCACTTGCTTTTCAGCCAAATTTCTGACCCTCAAAGACCTGTTATTTTGTTTAAAATAGTCCAGCTACACTCTGCTCATGATTCTAATTTAGTAGCACTTGTTTAAGGTCACTAGCTGTCATAAAGACACCTGTGCACCCCACAATCAGTCAAAAGTCTAAGTAGCAACATGGCCAAAACCAAAGAGCTGTCAAAAGGCACAAGAGATGAAATTGTAGACTTTCATAAAGCTGAAACTGCTACGGGGCAATTGCCAAGAAAGAGCAACTGTTAAAGCAATTGTCAGAAAATGGAAGAGGCTAATGATGACTGTCAATGTCCTTCAGACTGGGGCCCTACGGAAGATCTCTCCTCAAGGGGTATTAATGATGCCAAGAATGGTCTAGAATCAGTCCAGAATTATGCGGGAGGAGCTGATCAATGCCGTGAAGAGAGCTAGGACCACCGTTTTCAAGGGTACTATCAGTAATACAGTAAGATGTCATGTTTTAAAACCATGCATCACACAGAAGGTTCCCCTGCTTAAGTTAGCCCATGTCAAGACCCATCTGAAGTTTGCCAGGGACCATCTGGATGGTCCAGAGTATTCATGGGAGAAAGTCCTGTGGTCAGATGAGACCAAAGTAAAACTTTTTGGTCTTAACTCTATTCACCGAATTTGGAGGAAGAAGAATGATGTGTATCATCCCAGTAATACCATACCTACAGTGAAGCATGGGGCTGGAACCATCATGCTCTGGGGTGTTTTTCTGCACAGGGGACAGAATGACTGCACTGTATTAAGGAGAGGATGAACGTGGCCATGTATTGTGAGATATTGGGCAAAAACCTCGTTCCCTCAGTCAGAGCATTAAAGATGGGTTGTGGCTGGGTCTTCCAACATGACAATGACCCAAAGCACACAGCCAGGAAAACCAAGGAGTGGCTTCGTAAGAAGCATAACAAGGTTTTGGAGTGGTCTAGCCAGTCTCCAGATCTAAATCCAATAGAAAATCTTTGGAGGGAGCAGAAACTCCATGTTGCTCAGCGACAGCCCTGAAACCTGACAGATCTAGAGAAGATCAGTGGGCAAAATCCCTCCTTCAGTGTGTGCAAACCTGGTGAAGAACTACAGGAACCCTTTAACCTCTGTAATTGTTAACAAAGGCTTCTGTACTAAATATTAAAAATGCTTGACTCAAGTGATCTAATACTTATTTCACAGAGTAATTTACAAATAAATTGTTAAAACGTCAACTTAATCTACTTTCTAAGTAGGAGATTTTGAAAATTCACAGTGTGATTAAATACTTATTTCCCTCACCGTATATCACAAAAAAATAAAATAAAAAAAATTAAGATTTTTCCAACATAATGCTGCAGTACTATTGATTTTATGTCATCATCCTGTACACAAGACAGGTCAAAAACAAAAACATGCATTTCAGAGTCTGTTTCTCATTGATGTGCTTGATGAGTTTGTTGAGATGTTTGTATGCGACACTATTGATATATCCAGCTATCAATAGCATCATAGCGTGACCTTTGTTCATCTTTCTTTTTTTGGTTGCTATACCTGATTGTACAAGCAGAAGTGCGAGAAAGTCACCAGTCATTAAGTCCTGATATTTGATTTAGACTATTTATTTTCCTAAGCTTGTGTCCTTTTAGAGTTTGAATTTTAGTGCTTGAATCTGCCATATTGAACACACATCAATGTTATCACTGGAATAAATGGGCTTTATCAGTGGTTATCAGCTGATAGAAATGGGCCAGTAGGGGCTGTTATAATCCATCCACATGGTGAATCAGCTGTAGATCACATACAGCTGCGGCTGGAAGTTAACAAGAATTATTTGTATTATTTATAAAATTTCCCATTGATTGTTTTTTTATTAACGTCAACCCCTACCCCAACCCTAAACCCAACCGTCACAGTAATGTAAAAACAGATCTGGAGTCTTCTCTATTAGTATAGCTGATTAACACAAATCTTTTTTATATTATTTATTACATTTCCCATTAATTGTATTTTATTGACGTCTACCCCTACCCCAACCCTAAACCCAACCGTCACAGTAATGTAAAAACAGATCGGGAGTCTTCTCTATTAGTGTAGCTGATTAAGCATGTGGATGGATGATAACAGCCTTCTGAGCCTACCAGTAGGTGCAGAAGGGCCCTACTGTCCATATCTATCAGCTGATAACCACTGACGATGCCCATTCAATCGAGTGATAACATTCAAAGCGGGTGGAACACACTACAATTAGAACTACTTTAATAAAGCTATATCAATGTTTTACATATGCATGTTCATAATTAAATAATATCTTAAATTGGGAAATTAAAACTGTCAGTGGGTGTCGGCTGATCACTGACTTAATTAGTGATTCTGCTTTTACATGCTGTTGAAATTTCTTCCTTCTCACTTATAAAGTCATGATTTATAGCTTCTGGCATTCAATTGCTTTGCTGTCAGAAAGAATAAAATTTTGCATCCCACGTGTTAACAACCATATTCATAGTGGACCTAACTGTAACATGACATCTATTGAAATTAGAAATGGCATCAGAAAAAAAGGGTTGGGTCAGTTGGCGTTTCTGTGTGGAGTTTGCATGTTCTCCCTGCGTTTGCGTGGGTTTCCTCCGGGTGCTCCGGTTTCCCCCACAGTCCAAAGACATGCAGTACAGGTGAATTGGGTAGGCTAAATCGTCCGTAGTGCATGAGTGTGAATGTGTGTGTGTGTGGAAATTCCCAGAGATGGGTTGCGGCTGGAAGGGCATCCGCTGCGTAAAAAAATCGTGCTGGATAAGTTGGTGGTTCATTCCACTGTGGTGACCCCGCAAGGGACAAAGCCGACAAGAAAATGAATGAATGAATGACACTTTCTTTATCTCAAAATGATCATTTCCATTATTAATCATGAATCAGCATTTGGCCATAACAACAACAACAACAACAACAACAAAAGTCATGTGCATAAAACCCACTAATAAATGCCTGTAAAATTAAGTAGAAGCAAACAAAACAAGAAATATAATGGATTTATTTTTATTTATTTTTCCCCGTTTCATTTATTTATTTAGCTGTGTTATGTTTGTTGCCATGTTTCCATGCAGCACAAAATGGTGCCAAGCACTGCACAAGTGATGTTTTTGGTAGCCATGAATAATAAAGTTTGTTAAATTTTGGTCAGTTAAATGCTTACAGCATGCGTTTATAAAACACAATTTCTAATGAAAACATACGAAGAGTTCAGATGCGAAACCCTCTAAATCCATCTGACCTCTTTCCTTGGAAATGAGGATTTTCTATCAGGCTCCTCTGATTAGGTTCAGATGTTTCATTTGATAGGTAATGAAAAGGTTATTAGCTAGTAAATAAAATACCTTTTTTTCAAAAATGTCACTTTAGACAATTCTTTGGTTTTTAACAAGGTAGATTTTCTTTTGCGTCAAAACCAGCTAAATCCACTTGTGCTTTTTTTTGCAAAAACCTCTAAATCCACCTATTGGGACAAGACAGTGTAATTAGTTGAGAAATTACTAAAGATGCAATTAGAAATTATTTAACCAAACATAAAACACATTACACAAACCACCTAAAATTAAAAATGCATAAATCTGTGAAGTAAGTGGCGGTTCATTCCGCTGTGATAAACCAGGGAAAAAGCAGAATTAAAATTAATGAATGAAATCTGTCAAGTAAGTGCATTAATCAATAACATTAAAACTGACATTAATGAAATCTTTACAATCTGTTGTCATTTCTGATATTTGGGATTAGTAGAGCAATGTAAACATTGCAAACATTGTAAACTAAGCTTGGTAGATTCAAATAATGTAGTGTAAAAACATTGTGAAACATCAATATATGTGCGTTGTCCATTAATATAAAAAGCTTATCAGACATACAGGTATTATGAAGTAATACAAATAATGTATAGTTTTATACATATTCATCTTTTAAGAAATAGCTTAAATTAGCAAATAAAACACAAGGTAGGTCTACTGGGCAAAAAGGGGATGTCTCTCAGACAATTTTAGAAGCTCTCATTCATTCATTCTCACCATACTAAAGGTCTTGGTCTCTTTTTCCTCTCTTGTTTATCCTCATAGCATCCATGTGGGATAAAAGAACGGCATCTTAACTTTAACGTCTTAACGTCTTTCATGAAACCAAGTTGCCATTTAAAGCGCACCTATGGTGAAAAATCTACTTTTCAAGCTGTTTGGACAGACATATGTGTAGGTATAGTGTGTAGGCCGTCATATTGGGGTGATATAAACACACTCAGTCCTTTTTTTTTAAATTTAAGAACATAAAAACAATGGACCAATTGGAGCGGTTTTGAAACCGACCGCAACTTGACGTAGGAGTGCGGTCCCCCCGCCCACCGAATTGATTGACAGCTGCGCATTAACATGTCTCCGTAGTAATGCTTATAATCATATCAACAAGACAGGACGTGCGCAAAGCAACCGGGAATACAGGATCTGTTCAGTTCGCTAGGATCCTCAATCATCATCAAATGTGATCAGGAGTGAGTTTTACAAGTTTAAAATATTTTAAAACCGTGCATGTTAATGAATTGCAGCGATTTACTTCAGCTTTACTTCATCAACACAGCAGCGTGTCAGAAGAAGACGCTTCAATCCTGGTTTGTGGACGTTAAATCAGGTTTATTTTGTACATTAACATAACAGATATCCATACAGCAGTGGATATTAACGTGTATCCTGTCACATTTGCATGCAAAAAGAGTGCAAAGCTAAACGCGCGCGCTGTCTGTGTGTGTGTGCGTGTCTGCGCTGTGTGTGTATATCTGTGTGTGTGCGTAAACTTTGTAACGACATTGTGTGTGACTCGTTGTTGCAGCTCCACAACAAGCGCATCAAAAACTCATTGGTAAAGGTCTTACTGTAGTATTTCTCACAAAACGTTACGTGAGATCTTCTTCCTTCATGTCTGTCTGTTGTCTGACGCAGGCACCGCAGGCTGACAGGCACGTGGGAATGGTGGGCGTGAAGGACTAGCCTTAAAGGCCCAGTACAAAAAAAATCGCTACCTGATGCTCAAAGCTATAAATTAGTAATTTATGAAAGGTAGAATAAAAAATCTGATGGGTGTTTTGAGCTGAAACTTTACAGATACATTCTGGAGACACAAAAGACTTATATTAAATTTGGAAAAAGTGGCAACCTAGGTGCCCTTTAATGTATAGTAAATCGGACTCATTCAAAGTAGCGTCACTGTGCAAAAAAACTGTAGCGGCTTTTGCTGTCAAAGGCAATTGGCGTTTAGCGGCTTTTGCCAACAAACTGCTATTTCTGAATGAGCTGACCCTGGGATTCAGATGATTAGAAGCAAATCTATTTGTTGAACATGTACTACGTGTCTAAAGCATTCACTCAATGTCATTATCTCATTTTTGGCGGAAATGGCTTTTGCATCTGAACTCTGAACATATCTAAACGAAGAACCATAGTCCATATTTTTTACATTTTGAGTAATAAGATTTTTTTTTTTTCATTTGGATTGTGAACATTATATTATATATTTTTATTTTACTTGAAGATAGTCAACAAACGATTCTCAATTCTAAGGAGATAACACTTTTTAGTGTCAGTATTAAAAAACAAAAGTTATTGTGATTTATATTTCTCAAATGAGGAAGAGTGGTAAATGTCCAGTTAGTGTGTAATATAACTCCAATTCATCATATCACTTTAAACCACTAAAGATCTGATTCCTTTATCTTAGTTTTAATACAGATTTAAAACAGACACTTCAGGTTAATGTTAAGCATTATTATTATTATTATTATTATTATTATTATTATTATTATTATGATTTTTGTTTCCCAGTGATGGGTTGCAGCTGGATGAGCATCCGCTGCATAAAACATATGCTGGATAAGTTGGCGGTTCATTCCACTATGGCGACCCCAGATTAATAAAGGGACTAAGCCGAAAAAGAAAAGATATTTTAATACTATTATTATTTAAAAACAGAAAATATTGTATGGACAATGTACAATACATATACCTTCTTACTGTACAGGCAATAACAATTGATTATTAACAATAAATAAATAAATACAACAATAAATACATACAATGCAGACATACATCATAGCTAAATATTGTCATTTCTTTAGATGGCATCTCCGCCATCTCACAATATAAATAAATATTTAAACAAATAAACTTAGCTTACTGTAGTTTACACAGGACTGGCGGGAAATATGCATTGATAGAACATTATTATGATAGGTTAACTGTTTTTGTGGTGTTTATCGCTCCTCAGCATGACAGAGAGATCACATCACATATACGGTTCTTCCACTCACCTCTTTTGGTGGATTTTTTCCTAGTTTTTGTTCTCCTCTTTGATTCAAATATAGTTTCCTAGTAACCTTCAAAGCCTTCCTTACTCTGTCCTTCCATTTGTTTATCTCCGCTCTCCTTTTTTTTTTGCAGAGGGTTTGCCTTTTAATGTCCGAAGCAGACATGACAGCAAGCAGCTTCTCCATTCTTCTTAGTGGACATAAACGTTTTTTCCCTGTGACGCTATTTTAATGTTTAAAATACAGACTCTTGGTCGCGCGAAAATGAAACTGTTTCTGTATACAAAGTTCACACATTTTATTTTTATTTTTGGCTCATACGATTGTTTGTCGCACGCACTCAAATAAAAACATTCTTGTTATAGAGAGATATGACTGACATTAAAGGTCCCATGAGGTGCTTTGAAATATGCAGTTTTATTCGATGTTTGACGTAATCTCAACCGAAACACGAAGAGAAGGTGGGACATAGTTTAGCTCCTCCCCTTTTTTTAAGAACAGCCAATAGCATTTGGTTTTTTTATCACTGCTCTGCAAGTGCCAGTGATTGAGCTCAAGTGCATCAAATAAAAAGCAAATGAGAAGTATCTTGAAGGGGGCAGGGAGCATTTGATTGGTTATGATTTGATGAGAAACTGTAGTCAGTGTTGCCAACTTAGAGACTTTGTCACTATATTTAGCGACTCTTCAGACCCCCTTAGCGACAAGCTTTCATAAAAACCACTAGGGACAAATCTAGTGATTTTTTGGTGATACTGGAGGTTTTTATAGCTTCTATTGCAGTGCTTAATTTGTTAATTGAGAGGTCCTGGAACAGATCGGGGTAACGGATCCGGCTTGTTACCAGTTAATCGAGAGGTGTCGCGGATGAAAATAAAGAGTGGGGAGGTTTGCGTTAGGCTGTCGCGGACTAAAATGAAGAGCGCGGTGGGGGGTTGGGGTTGGATGTGGATGTCACGGAAGAAAGTGAAGAGGGTTGGGGAGTTGAGCAAGAAAGTGAAGAGTGAAGGGGGGTGGGGGTGTGAGGAGGATTGGTAAAATTAGGTGCCGGAGCAGATTTCAGAGGTTCCAGATCCGGCCTGTTCCAGCGCAAATTAAGACCTGCTCTCATGTGAACCGTTCCTACTCGTTTCAAGGAGCTGCAGGTGATGCTGTCTGCCGCTCCCCTGCCTCAGAGCACTCACAGCCAGCCCAGTTCTCGAACAGCAGTCTTTCCCACCTGCAGCCTGAGAGCAAATCAGCCCTTGCCTTCGGCAAATGATTTAGCACCGCAAGCATGAGGTATTTCCCTTGTACAGTCAAACCGACCTGCTTCTCCTTTGTTTTAAATGTAATAATTTAATTTGACCATTTATTAATTTCTTGTTCATGTGGCGGGGCATAAGTAATTAAATCAACACCTAAACAACTACACCACCCGGTTATTCCGCGATTAAGAATAATAACAATAATAATAACAATAATAATTATTATTACTATCATTATTATTACCACCACTAACAGGCACCCAGGTTCGTAGCCTAAGCAGGGTGAGCATGGAGACGTAAACTCAGAAAAGACACTTTTTTGAAATACAAAAGTTAAAAACACACAAAATCCATTTTAGCATTAGCCATTATCTGAGTGTAAAATTTATGAAGAAAAAGGGCAACAATCCGGAACAATAGAGCAGGGTACCAGCAGAAGTTTGCAAATATCCACCACACCAAGGAATACACGCACGCACACACAACCCTGTGAATACACAGCAAACTTATTCCACACAGCAAATCTATTCAGCACAACACTCAGTGTACTGTATACACACACCAATGCAATACACTCAGCTGGATCTACCGCCCTACAAACCAAATAAGTTTCAAAGAAAATACAAAAAGACAATTACAAAACATATAAACCATAAAAAAATAGAAAACTAATTTAGAATGGACCTAAACAAAAAGAAATTAGCAAAAATCACTCACTCAAAAGCATAACAAAAACCAGACAAAAATCATAATACAAATATAACAACCCAAAACAAAGAAATCATAATATACAAAAAAAAAAAAAACACGCAATAAGGCTCCGGCAAAACAGCAGCGCTGACACCACAGTTGTCAGACTCTGCCCCCACTAATTATAAAAACCCTTGTGCACAGTCACCTGTTGGCACAAAGCCACAAATTACAAATCAGAAACAAAATCAAAACAAACAAACACCTCGCCATACATACCGCACAGATGTTAGGACATGGCATCACTCTTCAAACATCGGAAGTCATTGGCAAACACCAAATCGGAAGCCTCCAACGCATATCAAAGCGCCGGGAGCCATAGCAGGTACAAATCACGCCGAATGAACAACCAAACCAGTCAATCCTGGCAACACGTACACTACAGTTACTACCCCGAGCATACTAAGGTGTACACAAACTCGCAGCTTCTGCACTTACCGTTACTTCCAACCGGAAGGGTTTACCCATCAGGAAAAAAAAGGACGGCAACACCGATGACACATATGGAGTAACGAAAAGCGCTCCATTTTTATACTTTCCAAACTAGAATCTGATATGTTCGATGACTTAGTTTGACCCAGCCAATAGAAACTACAGCTATCGTCAACCAGGTCCTCATAGGCTCAGCAAACTAGTGTTACACCAGCCAATAAAGGGCTATTCCACCCTGCTACATTCACAATCACAAATATTTTAGTGACAGTTTCGGAACTTGTCTGAGTTTATTACGTCTGAGAGATTACTGCAAATTCACTGATATACTGTATTCAAACAGCAATAAATTTATTTAGATTGACATATATACACAAAGTGTTGTGCAAATATACAGGGAGTGCAGAATTATTAGGCAAGTTGTATTTTTGAGGATTAATTTTATTATTGAACAACAACCATGTTCTCAATGAACCCAAAAAACTCATTAATATCAAAGCGGAACATTTTTGGAAGTAGTTTTTAGTTTGTTTTTAGTTTTAGCTATTTTAGGAGGATATCTGTGTGTGCAGGTGACTATTACTGTACATAATTATTAGGCAACTTAACAAAAAACAAATATATACCCATTTCAATTATTTATTTTCACCAGTGAAACCAATATAACATCTCAACATTCACAAATATACATTTCTGACATTCAAAAACAAAACTAATCAGTGACCAATATAGCCACCTTTCTTTGCAAGGACACTCAAAAGCCTGCCATCCATGGATTCTGTCAGTGCTTTGATCTGTTCACCATCAACATTGCGTGCAGCAGCAACCACAGCCTTCCAGACACTGTTCAGAGAGGTGTACTGTTTTCCCTCCTTGTAAATCTCACATTTGATGATGGACCACAGGTTCTCTATGGGGTTCAGATCAGGTGAACAAGGATGCCATGTCATTAGTTTTTCTTCTTTTACACCCTTTCTTGCCAGCCACGCTGTGGAGTACTTGGACGCGTGTGATGGAGCTTTGTCCTGCATGAAAATCATGTTTTTCTTGAAGGATGCAGACTTCTTCCTGTACCACTGCTTGAAGGTGTCTTCCAGAAAGTAACAGAAGGACTGGGAGTTGAGCTTGACTCCATCCTCAACCCGAAAAGGCCCCACAAGCTCATCTTTGATGATACCAGCCCAAACCAGTACTCCACCTCCACCTTGCTGGCGTCTAAGTCGGACTGGAGCTCTCTGCCCTTTACCGATCCAGCCACGGGGCCATCAAGACTCACTCTCATTTCATTAGTCCATAAAACCCTAGAAAAATCAGCCTTGAGATATTTCTTGGCCCAGTCTTGACGTTTCAGCTTGTGTGTCTTGTTCAGTGGTGGTCGTTTTTCAGCCTTTCTTACCTTGGCCATGTCTCTGAGTATTCCACACCTTGTGCTTTTGGGCACTCCAGTGATGTTGCAGCTCTGAAATATGGCAAAACTGGTGGCAAGTGGCATCTTGGCAGCTGCACGCTTGACTTTTCTCAGTTCATGGGCAGTTATTTTGCGCCTTGGTTTTTGGTTTGGTTTTTCCACACGCTTGCGACCCTGTTGACTATTTTGAATGAAACGCTTAATTGTTCGATGATCACGCTTCAGACGCTTGGCAATTTTAAGAGTGCTGCATCCCTCTGCAAGATATCTCACTATTTTTGCCTTTTCGGAGCCTGTCAAGTCCTTCTTTTGACCCATTTTGCCAAAGGAAAGGAAGTTGCCTAATAATTATGCACACCTGATATAGGGTGTTGATGTCATTAGACCACACCCCTTCTCACAACAGAGATGCACATCACCTAATATGCTTAATTGGTAGTAGGCTTTCGAGCCTATACAGCTTGGAGTAAGACAACATTCATAAAGAGGATGATGTGGTCAAAATACTCATTTGCTTAAAAATTCTGCACTCCCTGTAAATACCCCTTTATTAACCATAGGCTGTTAAACAAACAGAAATGGTTGAACATGATGACATCAGTAATATGCTAATTGTCGTATGGCGTAATCTAGTGACATTTAGCGACTTTTTAGGCAGATCTTAGCGCCTTTTCATTGAAAATAGTTGGCAACACTAGCTATGTTTCCATCCAAAAATGTGAATTAACTTTATGCGCAAAACTGGATAATCGCATAAAAGACATATGAATAAAGCAGTGTTTCCATCCAACGAGTCAAAGCGAACAAAATTGTCACTTCCTGAGTAACTGGCGCAAAATATCAACAGTAAAAACTGAATTTGCTGCGGTAGGAGAAGCTGCGTCAATCTTTTCTTCATTTAATAAATGACTCAGAAGGCAATCTTGACACGCCGTAAACACGCGGTGGCGTTTAAAGGCGTGAGACACGGAGCACAGATGCTCTTGATTCTAGAGGTCTTTAATAACATAATAACACTAATACTGAAACTTTTAAGGCGTTTTAGAATGACCAAAACAACATTTCAGATGTTTTACAATGTGCTCAGCCTGCTGGTTTGTCCATTCGCACACATTTTTATCATCACATGATCTCTTATAACAAAATTACTTTTTTTAATGCGCATACTGGAATTTGTGCGATAAAAGTGTTTCCATCGTAGTTTATGCGCATCTTCTCTTATCGAATAAAAAGTTTATCCTACTCGGTTATGTGCACATGTATTTTTATGCGCATTTTCAAAATTAATGCTCATCATGGTGTTTCCATCAACCTTTTTTTTTTTTGTATGCGCATATCCAAAATGCGCATAAAAATAGGTGGATGGAAACATAGCTACTGACTGTAGTTTGAGGTCATGTGAAAAAATCATTGCTCCATGTAGGCAGAAGTGACAAACTAGAAGCTTGACATGTTTATATCAGTTTTACATCTTCTAAACATGAATTTTGTCAGTGTTTTGGAGCACATTCGCTTATAGATATCGTAAAAACTAACAATACTAACATCTAAAAAACTTTATTTTAATTTTATGGGACCTTTAAGACACCATTACAAGAAAAGAAATACAAGAAAATAAAAAAGGTTTGCCAAAACATAATAATTATTTGATCTATTCGTAGGCTTACGGTGCATCTGAAAACAATTTTTAAAATAATAAATTAGCTGGCTCTTTTTGCATAATATTAGACTGTTTGTATATACTAATCATAATAGCCGGTTGTCTAACGTAAAGTACATTTTATGTCTGAAGAGGAGAAGGAAGTTTTGGTTGGTTAGGCTGTGTTTGTGTATAGATCAATTTTAAGAAAGTTTTCAATCAAAGTCAAGTCTATATCTCCTCTGTGAGCAAACACTGTTGCAAGACTGCTTATATTTAATGTGGTATTGTTATTGGCTTGTTTGTGTTCACAAAAATCCTGAATAAAGCATATCAGCAGAGCAGCTGGTGGAAGCAGGGACCTGAGTTGCAGGATTTTGCCTAGAGCATTACCTGCAGCACTTGGCCCGTGGCCTCATATTATGACCAAAGATAATAACACTGCACACATGGTATTAAAGCAAATACGACCAAGCTGACTGGTTAGTGTGTGCTGTGCTGAGGAGTAGCAGCCCTATGCAAATCACACAAGGACTAAAATTCAGTTTCAGTTAGTAAAACAGAAAATATACACAAGAAAGACTGTGTTAGGTTGTCAGTCTATTATATACTGTATGCAGTTGCTAAAACCATCTGTGCACATTACTCACTCATTCACTGACTCACTTTCCTTCAGCTTGGTCCCTGCTTTATCAAGGGGTGCTACAGTGGAATGAACAACAGAATCTCATTGCAATTCATAACTTTTTGATTTATAGTAGCTTATTCATACGATGTCATTCGTACAATTTAGTATGATTTGCGCATTCCCCAATGAGGGTTGGGATTAGGGCCGAATTGGCTTGGGTGCCACGCGTCCTTTTTAAAAATTTTCATTTTCGTACAACTAAACTCGAACCAATTTGTAAGAATTATCCACTTAACTGACAAAACGTAAAATAGTTACGTTTCCTCATCAGATCAGGCTGGAATAAACCGCAAATTGGGCTGATGCCCATTTGGGACTTGTATATAGACAAGGGCACTTATAGATTGTGGATGGATCCACTTGACAGGGAAGACCTAATTTTATTAATTCCAATGGAGCTCACTGTTGATCTGGAATGTTAGTAATCAGGGCTTGACACTGACTTTTTTGATCACCAGCCACTATGGCTAGTAGATTTCCAACATTTCTAGCCACTCGCCATTTTCACTAGCCACAATTTTGTTGTCGGGGAAATATATTTTATATGCATAAATTTGAATTGACATGCTACTAGATTTACTTGACTTAGATTTTGTGCCATGTGCACATGCCCACTCGTTCATTTAACTTTTTTGTGTGCATGTTGTGTATGAGCTTGCTCAATGAGCATGAGCAAATGGGTTGTGGTTTCATAGTGTCGCATTGCAACTAGTTTTTATTCTACATGGCTTTTTAGGGCTCAAAATTAAGGATTCACCAAATTTTTATCTGACCACACCAAAAATAAATAAATAATTATTTCTTAGCTACACATTTTAAATAATATGTCATATGTTCATATATATATATATATATATATATATATATATATATATATACTGTATATATTTAAATCTAGAGCTCCTGAAAGCAGCAGGACTGTGGGTGCACGATAGAGGTGTGAACCTACACTGGTCTCACGGTTCGGTTCGGTTACGATTATCATGCCATCGATTCGGTTCAATTCGATATCTCGGTGCATCACTGTGCATTGTCGATGCTTTCCCCAAACACAGTTTTATATGTGGGGCTGTCTGTATAAACACACACACACACACACATAGACACACAGCACCAAGCAAGCGACACAGAGCATCACGCCCTCTCATTCACACACATACACGCACACACAAACATAGACAGTAACACACAGCATCGCTCTCTCTCATTTACAGTCCACACACATAAGCAAACACACACACACACACGTGCTTGCTCGGGAGCGATATTGTTAGACCGCCCGCTCCCGTTCAACTTACACCAGAGTTACCGACCGCTCCCGCGCTTTATTCGGAAATTTATTTCCGCACCGTAAGAAATCTGGTCTGGTCCAGCGGCTCCCACCTTACACCCGCGGGAATGCAGACCTCTATCCAGAAGTATCACCGTATCAGCCAAGAGGAGAGAAAAAGTCACGCCAGCAGGTCAAATGGGCCACAGCGAGAGAGAGAGAGAGTAATGGAGTTTACTTTCATTCTCTCAATCGCAGTGAAATAGGGGCTTCTGCTGTAAGTGTCAGTGAAAGAGTGTCCAGAAAACACACACGCAGTGAAATTGTGCACAGTTTGTGCGTCAAGTAGGCGAAGCATTGTAAACACTCGCGCTCGCCTCCCTCGCCATAGTAAGCTACCGCAACATAACGCATAGGAGATAAATGACGTCAGTACATAATAACCGGTTATGATTATTACTGAACCGAGACCGAATTGTCAACGCGTCTGCATCGCGGTGCACCGAAGAAATTTTGACATCCCATCGCGGTGCACCGAATTTAATTTTGACATCCCTAGTGCACGAGCATTGCTTTTTGTCCCCAGTCCAGTCCAGGCATAAAGAGGAAGGTTTGCCCAGATAATAATTTACCCAATACACTTTGGCTCCACAAAATCTCAACCTATGTTCAAAAAGGTATAACGGAAATGTTTGACTTTTAAAGACACACATTCTTCTTGTACAGCATCAGAAGACTGATGTTTTCAAATGCAAACATAAGAGAAAAACCACTGTGATCATCGCTTTTTGTCCTGTCTAGTCCAGTCCAGTCCAGGCATTGCACAATGGGAGCGTGCATGCTTTTTAAAC
This sequence comes from Danio kyathit, assembly GCA_903798195.1. Classification (NCBI taxonomy): domain Eukaryota; kingdom Metazoa; phylum Chordata; class Actinopteri; order Cypriniformes; family Danionidae; genus Danio; species Danio kyathit. The sequence goes on from LR812535.1 coordinate 54,511,730, forward strand.
AGTTGTGTGCATCACATCACCTGTGCGCGCGAGTAATCATCCTCTCATTCGGTATTGACCTGTTTTTTTTTTTTTACTTGCACGAACACAATTATTTTTGTGAGTCTTGCTGCTTCTCGATTCTAGTGAGTCTTGCTGCTTCTCGATTCTAGGATCGCATTTGCATGCATGTTGGGCCATCCTTATTGTTGAAACCTGCTTTTAAGAAAACATGGCTAATGTTTATGGCTAGTGAGATTGGTTGTCTAACCCGCCACAGCTGAAATCTACCCGCATTTCGTGGGTGTTAATGTCAAGCCCTGTTAGTAACACTCAATGAACCTCACCCATAAACCTATGGCCAAAGCGTAAAGAGGAAGGTTTGGCCAGATAATAATTTAACTTGTAAACTTTGGCTCCACAAAATCTCAACCTATGTTTGAAAAGAACCTTTACTAACAGTCATTTTTTTGGACAGTTTCAAAAGACATGGTTGTTAAGATGGTCTAGTGTACTAAATTGTCCAAATGAGATCATACAAATTGATACAAATTAGCCACTAAATCAAAAAGGTACAAATTGTCGTGAGCTAGTGTTGGAATAACCAACTCTCTCTTATCATGGCTGACGTGATTCCCTTGAGCAACACCCACTGCCCAACTACAGGTGTGTGTTCACGGGTGTAAGTCGCTTTAGATAAAAGCATCTGCTAAATGTTTAAATCTAAATGTAAACACTTACTTCCTCAGGATTATCCCAGGAAATGACCATTTTGCTGCTCAGGCTCATTGGAAATAGATGCCTCAGCCAACATTTTTTAATGGAAAATAAAATACGTTGCACTATGTATTTGTTGTACTTTTCAAATGACAAATCCATTAGAGGGTGCTGTCTACATTTTTGTACATTTCAGTCAAACATGCTTCTTGTAAACCATTAGAAGACTGATTTAAACCCTTCCCTTAACATGTTTTCAAATGCAAACATAAGAGAAAATGCACTGCGATTGTGTGGTTTTACTTAATTCATGCTTTACTGGATTCAATCATAGACATCTTTAAGTTCCTTTGTGGTATTTATTTGGTTTTGTGCAAAATACTGCACAAAACAATCCCTTGTTCATCATATATGTCCTTGTAAAAGTCGCTTGTGTGAAAAGGAAGAACAGTTTTTGGTGTCATACTGCTTCGTAACATAAAATGTATGTTTCTTTTTTGAGGATTAACAAAAATGTTGGGTGAAGCATGTATTTCCAATGAACCTGTGTTGAAAAATTCCATCAGATCATAGAAATAAATATGTAAAAAGCACTCAAATCTGCTTCTGGGATGCATGACAGTGTTGGCCTAAAAACTCATACTTGATAAAAGAAAATGCATGCATAAAATAAAGTGAATGTAAAATACAGTATGGACCTTATGATTATGTAATGCTGATTCTAAGCAGTACTGGTGCACTTAAACATAACTTCATTGAAAATGCAACGCAAAGCTGAATTAATGATTGACATTTTTTTCAGATCAAAAACTTGCCAGAGGCTTGTCACTGTATATTTTTATAGTCTCTCTTTAAGTCTATATTTCCTCATTGTCTTTCTGCAACTTGTGTGAATGAATGAGTGCGTTTATGAGTGTGTGTGTTATGCTTTTAGAACCAGCACTGCTGAAGAGGTGGGTGAGGTCTAGTGCATTAATTAATACATAATTTAATTTGATAAAACACACATGCCTTTAACTCTCTAGTAACACTCAGACCTTGATTAGCTTCTTCTGTGTGTTTGATTAAGGTTGGAGCAAATCTCTGTTGGACTTCAGCTCTTGAAATCCAAACCACCCCTGACTTGTTGTGTTTTAGGTTTAATTGTTTTTTTTTTTGTTTTTTTTTATCTGCTTAAAATTGCAGTTTCCAGGTAACTGTGAATATCTGTATGATCAGTCCTAATGTGTAGTGTTCTAGCTGTTTGAAACTCATAGGTATACCTTAATGCAATCTGAATTTCTGTGTTCCATTGGCCCTGCGTATTCTGCTACGTTGATTCCAGTTGTTCTATCATGAAGTATTGTCTCTAGTTTCAAAAATGGACTGCAAATAAAGTTTAAGTCAGAATTATTAGCCCCCCTGTAAATTTTTTTCCCAGATTTCTGTTTAACGGAGAGCAGATTTTTTCAACACATTTCTAAACATAATAGTTTTAATAACTCATTTCTAATAACTGATTTCTTTTATCTTTGCCATGATGACAGTACATAATATTTAACTAGATATTTTTCAAGACACTTCTATACAGCTTAAAGTGACATTTAAAGGTTTAACTAGGTTAATTGGGTTAACTAGGCAGGTTAGGGTAATTAGGCAAGTTATTGTATGATGATGGTTTGTCCTGTAGACTATCGAGAAAAAAATATAGCGTAAAGGGGCTAATAATATTGACCTTAAGGTGTTTTTTAAAAAATTTCAAACTGCCTTTATTTTAGTCGAAATAAAACAAATAAGACTTTCTCCGGAATAAAAAAATACATCATTTAATACATCAGTTAAACATCATTTGCTAAATATTTAAAAAAGAAAAAAAATCAAAGGGGGGGGCTAATAATTCTGACTTCAACTGTATATCAGAAACCCATTTGTGATCATGAACCACAAAACCAGTGAACATTTTTGGAAATTGAAATTTATACATAATCTGAAAGTTGAATAAAGAAGCTTTCCATTGATCTATGGTTTGGATATGACACTATTTGAGAAGGGTATAAATGAAGGTTGGAGCCAGCTCCGAGTGGGTGGGACTTGACCTCCAAGTGGGTGTGCCTTCGAGCTCCAAGTGGGCTGTACAAACCTGGAGTTTTTATTTAATTAAAAGGTGCGTTCGACATGAAGCACGGCTGCAGCCGATGATCAACGAGATTAGCCGAGTGCAGGCGGGGGCGGAGTTGAAAACAGAGCCGTCAAGCCGGCCACTTCGGGGGCTCAAAGTTGCTGCAGTCATGATTACCGATCACATGGCGTGATAATTTATTTATTTATTTATTGAAATAACAACAAAAGATATACAGTACAAGTAAATCAGAATACAGTCTCTACAAACTATAGTTCATTTTTAAACAATAAGGGAATTAAATTAAATTTAAGTAGCCTACATAACAAATGCATGAGAAATAAGGGGAAAACCAAAGGGCACATAAAAGGAAATAAATATCCACGAATAGGATTATTTTGGATAATGAAAGGATTTTTAAAAAAGCACTTTCATCCAAAAAGATTGAACAAAATGACTAAAATAAACGAGCTACACTTTAAGTAGACATTTCCCAGAAAGAGCAGGTACATCAATGACACTTTTAACATTTCTGCATAAATGGCTTGACAGGAAATACAATATTTTAGAATCATATATTTCGTCAGGATCGTCAGGATCAATGATGATAATTAATTTTATTACAAGTCTGTAAGACTTATTTGAGTTAATATTTAGGTTATTTACTAAAATATATAATTTAAATCGTTTATGGAGCTGAATACAGTAGTCTGTATCAAAAAGGCTGAATAAACCTGTGCAAACAATCTATTTGTTCATTATGAACAAATTCTTTAACAAAAGATGATACTGCAGTAAAATATTTGTAGTCTTTTAATAAGCATGATGTGTACAAGATAAGATAGAAAGGGTATGAAAAGTTAATTGTTTGTTTTGAAATTTGTGACCCGGAATTTGAAACACACGTTGTTGTTGTCATGCGGTGAACTTGGCCAATCATGTTATATTGGTGTCGTCATCTTAGCTCCAGGAGGCGCTCTTCAGATGCTGCGAGGGCTGAATCAGTCGTCTGATCTCGGAGCACTGTCGTGGTACTTTGAATCCACATGTGACAGTCACATGGCGTTGGCGCAGCATCAATCCGGCCAAAATTTCTAACCGGCATGCACCACTTTAAGACAGATTTCGATCGATCTGCGCAGAGCTGCATGAAGTCGAACGCACCTACTGTCTTGTACATGACACGGAGTCCAATATTGTGCTTTATGAATGTCTACACCTACCCCAACCCTAAACCACACCTCACAGTAACCTGTTGTGCTTTATGTCTACACCTACCCCAACCTCACAATAACCTGATGTGTTTTATTAATATCTGCTCTACCTACACTACCTAAACCCAACCTACTTGTGGTTTAAGTCTCTCCCACTTGGAAGTCACCCAACCTACTTGCAGCGATACCTACTTGCACTATTTGGCCGGGATTTTGGAGTCTTTATATTAGGAAACACATTAGGAAATGTACTAAATATCTTCCTGGAACATGATCTTTACTAAATATTCCAATGATTCCACCATTAAAGTTCTTAAATCAATAGTTTTTGACGCAGACTAGGTATTTTGGGCTATTGCCAAAAATATACCTGTGCAACATAAGACTGCTTTTGTGGTCCAGGGTCATTTGTCTGGCAGAACACTAAACCTTCCTGAAGATGAGCAAGTACATTCCTTTTCCTGTCTGCAGAAGTGGCCACTTCTTAAAACTCTTGCTGAAAGATCCTTATTTCTGAACTGATGCAGGGAACTCTCCATATCTTAATATTTGATAATTGGCTAAATAGAGACAATTCCAAACACTTTCATTTGCAGCCTTGATGCAAACATTAACCTTTAACACTGCAAATATGGATAAGGGTGTACTCATACTAGGCTGTCTGAATCGTGGCCAGGTGCATTTGTCCCCCCAGTTCCCAGTGGTTCAGATGGGCGGAAGAGGTTGGGAGAGGTGTGCCAGAGCATAGTTCGGTTGGCCTTTGGCGCGGTATGCTTGTATTCAATTCAATTCAATTCAATTCAATTCATCTTTATTTGTATAGCGCTTATACAATGTAGATTGTGTCAAAGCAGCTTCACATGGAAGATTATAGTGAATTGAAACAAAGTCAGTTCAGTTTTCAGAGATTAAGTTTAGTTCAGTTTATCTCAGTTCAGTGTGGGTTAATAATCACTGCTGAGAGTCCAAACACTGAAGAGCAAATCCATCGATGCGCAGCTCTACAGATCCCGAACCATGCAAGCCAGTGGCGACAGCGGCGAGGAAAAAACTTCACCATTTGGCGAAAGCGAAGATTTAAAAACCTCGAGAGAAACCAGGCTCAGTTGGGCACGACCATTTCCCCTATGGCCAAACGACTTGTGCAGAGCTGCAGTCTAGGCGCAGGAAGCTAGACCTCAGCGAAGACTCATCTGTCCTTGGAGCATCACAGGAGTCAGTCTCATGTTCTCACTCCACGATAACCACCACAGCAGCTGCTCAGGATACGGCCTGGTCCAGATAACCTTGGGATCATCTCGTCGCTGGTCTCGGATCGCGTCAGTGGCACTGCGTAGTCTGAGGGCCTCAAGATGAGTACCCCAGGTGGAAATAGAGAATAAAGAGAATAATAAGCGTAGCTGCTGTTCATAGTGTATATAAACGAGAAGCAAAATCATGTGTGGGGCACATCATGCGTCATACCGCTATGTAATGCACTGAGTGTATGCTTTGCTAAAAAGATAGGTCTTTAATCTAGTTTTGAAGAGCGAGAGTGTGTCTGAGCCTCGGACATTATCAGGAAGGCTATTCCAGAGTTTAGGGGCCATAAATGAGAAGGCTCGACCTCCTTTACTCGACTTTGATATTCTAGGTACTACTAGAAGCCCTGAGTTTTGAGATCGTAAAGAGCGGGTTGGGTTGTAGCGAGACAGGAGGTTGGTTAGATAAACAGGAGCTAGATTATTTAAAGCTTTATAGGTAAGGAGTAATATTTTAAATTCAATACGAAACTTAACAGGCAGCCAGTGTAAGGAGGATAAAATTGGGGTGATATGATCATATTTTCTAGACCTGGTAAGAACTCTGGCAGCTGCATTTTGCACTAGCTGGAGTTTGTTAATAGAAGATGCTGGGCAACCGGCAAACAGAGCATTACAGTAGTCCAGCTAGTCCAGTAGTCCAGTTGTAGTGTGAGTACAAAGCGCGCCTGAACGCAAAGATGAAGATGCAACGTCACTTTTAAGGGGGACTGTTCATATGGATTTATTAATTATTATAGCGTCAAAATTGGTGGATCTGTTCAGCAATAGATTTGACTGTGTCTCACAGCATCCCAGATGACTTAAAGTAATACAAATCAATATAACGAAAGCAATCTCCATTGTAAGGAGCGAGAGCACTTCTCTTCGCAAATGAACAGTCGCATCATCAATGACTTAAGTTTGGGCTCGGAATGTAAAAACACAATGTACTATTATCATTAATATTATTACTTCTACTTTTATTACCATTATTATTATTACTGTTCTGACTTGTTCTCCTGTTATCTCCTCATTATCATTATTATAAGTATTTCTACCATTGTCATTATTCAACCTGAATAAGCTGTCATTGTTGTCATAGTAGTAATAGTAGCAGTCATTGCAGTAGTAGTGATTCTAGTAGTAGTTGTGGTTATTGAAGTAGTAGTTGTAGTAGTATCAGTAGTAGTAGATGTCATTGGTGTAGTAGTATCAGAATTAGATGTTGTTGTAGTAGTAGTCGTCGTTGGTGTAGTAGTATCAGAATTAGTAGATGTTGTAGTAGTAGTAGTCGTCGTTGGTGTAGTAATATCAAAAGTAGTACATGCTGTAGTAGCAGTCATTGTTGTAGTGGTAGATGTTGTTGTAGTAGTATCAGTTGTAGTAGACGGTGTAGTAGTATCCGTAGTAGTAGACATTGTAGTAGTAGTATCAGTAGTAGTAGTCATTGTTGTAGTAGTATCAGTAGTAGCAGTCATTGTTGTAATGGTATCAGTAGTAGTCAGTGGTGAAAAGAGTACTGAAAAATCATACTTAAGTAAAAGTACCATTACTTGACTAAAATGTAGTGCAAGTAGAGTAAAAGTATCAAAGTATGAGTAAAAAGTAGCCATTTTAAAAGTACTCAAGAGTAGTGAGTATTATGGTGTCAAAAGCTGATATGTTTACATGTAATTTGTGCATGTGTGTGTAAACGTAACATTCTGTAGTGCATTTAGTTATTGCCCAGAAGGCACACAAGATCATGAGACATTAATATTAGGTTAGATTTAGGTTGTAATGTCAGGTGACCAAAATTAATTATCAAGCCAGCAGTTAAGGACAACGTTGTTTTGATGTCCAATAATGGCGTCAAGTGACATTGATAATTGGTTGATTTTAGGATGTTAGAAAGTGACCAAAATTCAGTATTGAGCCAACATCTTAAACCAACGTCATATATGACGTCAAATACTGACATTTATTCGTCAGGTACGGCAACCAAAATCCAACGTCTTATAGATGTCATAGGGGTAACGTTCACACAATGTCAAGGTGTACCATCATTAGATGTTGATATTTGGTTGATTTTAGGTTGTTAGAAAGTGACCAAAATCCAACGTCGAGCCAACATCTTAAACCAACGTCATATATGACGTCAAATACTGACATTTATTCGTCAGGTACGGCAACCAAAATCCAACGTCTGATAGATGTCATAGGGGTAACGTTCACACAATGTAAAGGTGTAACATCATTAGACGTTGATATTTGGTTGATTTTAGGTTGTTAGAAAGTGACCAAAATCCAACGTCGAGCCAACATCTTAAACCAACGTCATATATGACGTCAAATACTGACATTTATTCGTCAGGTACGGCAACCAAAATCCAACGTCTGATAGATGTCATAGGGGTAACGTTCACACGATGTAAAGGTGTAACATCATTAGACGTTGATATTTGGTTGATTTTAGGTTGTTAGAAAGTGACCAAAATCCAACGTCGAGCCAACATCTTAAACCAACGTCTTATATGACGTCAAATACTGACATTTATTTGTCAGGTACGGCAACCAAAATCCAACTTCTGATAGATGTCATAGGGGTAACGTTCACACAATGTAAGGGTGTAACATCATTAGACGTTGATATTTGGTTGATTTTAGGTTGTTAGAAAGTGCCCAAAATCCAACGTCGAGCCAACATCTTAAACCAACGTCATATTGATGTCAAATACTGACATTTATTCGTCAGGTACAGCAACCAAAATCCAACATCTGATAGATGTCATAGGGGTAACGTTCACACAATGTCAAAGTGTGACATCATTAGACGTTGATATTTGGTTGATTTCAGGTTGGACATTGACATTGGCCTGACGTTGAGTTCTGACCTCAACCCGATTTTCATTTCCAAACAATATGCAAAGTCCCCATGACGTTAGGGTTCAACATCAATCAGACGTCATGTTGACGTCTTGTGCCTGCTGGGTGTTTAATGCCATTTCGGTCATTATACAGTAAACATCCGTCATCTTCTCATCAGTGACATGCATCTAAACAGTCTCTGGGTCATTGCGTGTAAAGATTTTGAACATCTTCAAGGACACTTTTAATACTTCCAAACAGTTTGCTACAATTATAAAGTGCACACGTCTTGAGGTAGTTTATTATGATGCAATTTACCTTCTACGGTATGTGCGATTTGATTGGACAGGAATCTCAGGACTGATTTTTCTAATCCCCATAGACAAGAAAAATAAAGTAGTGAAGCAAAAGTACAGATACTGCACTAAACATGTACTCAAGGGAGAGTAAAAGTACACATATTTAAAAAAACCCAGTAAATTACAATTCCTGAGAAAAACTACTCAATTACAGTAATTTGAGTTTTTGTAATTAGTTACTTTACACCACTGGTAGTAGTAGACATTGTAGTTGTAGTAGTCATCGTTGTGGCTGTAGTAGCAGCATTAGTAATTTTCTGTAGTAGTAGTAGTTGGTGTAGTACTTGTAATTATTATTATTGTTGTTGTTGTTGTTGTCAGTTATTACAACAGGCACGGTTCAAGGCAACTGTACCTAGTCTGAGTCCACCTTAAGACAAGCTTGAGCAGATGGTAGGAGCAAAGTGATCTGTACACTTCTCATTCTGTTAATTTTATAGTAATTTTGTCCTATGTAGTAATAATGAACTCCATGTGCAAGTATCTGCTGGAATTTGTACCAAAATATTAAACATAGATAGATTCTCAGCATCATCTTGTGGTTCAGTGAGTTGCATGAAGGTGTGTATGCTTGCTGCATAATTGAATGTGCGGTCATCGAGGTCAGTGCAGTCAAAAGAGTGCTATTATCAAATGGCTGTCCATGCTGGATTGTGAGTTATGATTCCAAGGCAAGCATGGCAACAGATGGATGATACCTCATACTCACCATAGATGCCAGAAATGTTCAATCTTTCAATAAATTTGGAGCATGCATGGCTAGAAGCATTGTCTAGTGCTTTATGTTCATGTCAACAAAGTCAACACTTAGTCATCAGCAATTATCTTTGCCAGCATGGTGACAGCAAAAGCACATTCAAAAGCCAAGGATGATTGATTTTAGATGGCATCATTTACAACCACCCTCAATAGTTAATTACTAGAGCTGTCAAAATTAGCGCGTTAACGCACGTTATTAATTTGAACTATTTAACGCGTTAAAAAAAATTAACGCATTTAACGCAGTTGCAGGTTTTTATTTTATTTCCTGTTGTGGCCGACGTGTGTTCAGGGCCTTGGGCGGCAGAATAGTGAGCGAACCCCCCTGTCCTCACGTTCATCTCATTTCGACTCCCACCTGCTCCCTCCCGGTTCTCACTTTCATCCGCAAACCGGTAACTTTCTATTTCACTTTCGGGTTGAGGGCGCCAGTTCAGCTTGCTCCAGCCCTGCGTGTGTTTAATGTGTAAAGAAATATGGATAAAGGATAATATGGATCCATGTAAATGTACTCAGTGAAAGTGGCAGATGATGTCGCAAGCTGTCCAAGACAGCCCATTCCTCTCTAAGTTGACTCCAAGCGCCCTCAAATGTTTCATTAAGTTTCCCCCCTACACGCAACTTTTGTAAAGCGTCTGCTTTGCTGTGTCAGAATCCTTGCTTGAGAAATACAGCCATACTTTAAGAACGCTTAGTTTAAGCAAAATTTGATCAACGCGATCGTGCGTGTTGATGATCTGAAGGGAGTGCGCTGTGCTGCGCGTTCTCTCTCTCTCTCTCTGTGTGTGTGTGTGTGTTGTCCCCCGATAATGTCAATAGACTGCAACTGGCTAAATGTTAAGGAGGACTAGGAAAAATTGTTTCTACTTTATAATTAAGGTTCTCAACTCGCAATACAACTTTACAATGAGTACAATTAGTCACCTTAGAATTATAATGTTCTATCTGCGTTCTGATTGATTTTGAGATATTGAGCTTCAAAGTTTTTGCATAGCAAACAGTATGTGTGTGACATTAGTTTTTTTTGTTTAGTTTTTTTTAATAAAACGTCTTAAAATGTAAACAACTTATAAAAAACATCCCATAATGTAAATAAGTTGTCATTTAATAAGAATATGTCAATAACTCAATTTTGACAAAAATGTCAGATAGAACCTTATAATTCTAAGGTGATGAATTGTTTGTATTCAATACTTTATTATTATTGTAATTTTCCAATTTCCATATTTGCAATGCCTGTATTTTGGATTTTTTATTTTTTTTTTGATTCGTGATTAATCATGATTAATCACAAAAAAAGTGGGATGATTTTTTTAATCAATTGACAGCCCTATTAATTACATAATGTTACTATGGTCAAGCGGAGTTATCAAGTCATTTCTGGTAATACTTTCTCAGCAGATTTGCCAAAAAGTCTGGCTAGAAGCCAACTGGTGTGATTAGGCCTACTATATTTAATGGTAGACCAAAAAATGATCTAAATGAAAAATCATTCCTAATTTCTGCTAAATAACTGGATCTGACAGCAGAGGAGATTAAATCTATAGGAATAGTTTCAGCACATTATGAATGCCTCAGTTTTCATCTTACGTAATCATCTCTGCCACTAAACTAAAGGAATAAGTTCACTGAGAGTCAAGGCCATGCTTACGAATCAATACCTGTGCAAAACAACCCTCTATAAAGTCTACTCACATTGTTGAGGATCTACAGTAGACAAGCAATGTCATGGACACCACAAAAATTGAGAAGTTGTAGGGAAATTATGATTAATCGTTCAAATCAAATCAAAATCAAATCACTTTTATTGTCACATCATCAGCAGCATGTGTACTATGGGTGAAAAGCTTAGGTGCTGGCTCCAGACGGTGCAAAATACAGACAACATGCAACAACATACTCCCAAAAAAAACAAGACAAATGTACAATAATTCGTTTTAAAATAATAGGGTAAACAATAACCTTTAAATGATGTTCATCGAACACTAGAACCTTAATACTGTACAGCTTTTATACTGTGTTCAGAATATCAGAGTGGTGACACACACCAATCAGCCCTTAATCCACATCAACTACTATGTCTTTCTAAGCCCTTCTTTCCCCTGAATGGCATGGCAGGGATCATAAAGAAATATCAGACAGGTTTTTGATGTGACAAAAGCTTGAGTGAGAAATCTTTTCCTAAAAGTATGTTAAGTAAGGGATAAAGTACATCCAGGCGGTTGTTATCACATAATAACAGGTTTATTGGCAGCCCGGTGCAAAATAGATGGCTGTGTTATAAACCTCAAGGGCTTTATTCTGTGATAACAATCGCCTGGAGGCCACAAAAATGTAAACATTAGACACAAAACATTGTTGTGAGCCATAATAGTTTATTAATTCTTTAATTAAATCCAAAACTCACACAAACAAAAAGGCGGAGCAAGCTTAAAGACGACTCTCGTGTGAAGAATGGAGTCATGAATTGCTCTGGTGTGATTTTTTCCAGACTTCAACAGATTGTAAAAATCGTAATGGTTCTGTGGTTCTCGTCTATCCAAACTGATCTTTATTTTGTATTTTCTATTGGATTCGAGTCAGGTGATTGGCTGGGCCATTCTACAGCTAGATTTTCTTTTTCTGAAAGCATTTGAGAGTTTCTTGGCTGTGTTTTGAATCATTGTCTTGCTGAAATGTCCACTCTGGTTTCATCTTCATCATCCTGGTAATGTTGGACTGAAGCAGCTAATATTAATTTACACTGACGAAGGCCAGAGGGTTGTTGAATACCTTCTGAGAGATTTCAGCTGCAGTCTGGGGTTTCACTGCCTTTTTACACCTCCCTTTCTTCATGTGTTCAATACTTTTTCCTAGTGTCATTTAATTTTATTACACATAACTTCATTTGTAAACTAATTGGATTTGTTTTCCTTTCATATATGTATTTACTTAGTTGTTATCAACATCCGGTGAAATTTTCAAGTCAACAGCACCTTTAGAAATATGTTTTCTGAGAAAAATAGTGACGTGTTCAATACTTACTTATTTCTCCCGACATATATATCGATGAGAACATATTCACTGATGGTCAAGATGATTCAAAGTACCCGGATGAGAATAACATACCTTAGAATGTCGTGACTAACCAATCAGAATCAAGTATTCCAGAGAGCTGTCTAATACTGTAAGTTAATATAAAGCCCTATTATAATTCCAGCAACCACAGAAAAGCAGTTCACCATGCTATACAGATGACTAGCAAGTTTACTTTATAATAAACACCTACTATAGGTCTTGTTGTTGAGTAAAGACTTGCTAATAGTGCACAATGTCTGCAGACAAGTCAGTGGTCCACAAAAAGCAGGATTTGCACAAATGTCGGACGAGGGCTTAATCGATGGTATGTGCTTTTGAAAAGCTCGCTGGCTCATACAGATCCCTGGTACAAAAAAATGTACATTCTTGAAAGTGGCAGACCAAGTAATTGTCTCTTATGTGACAAACCACTTGTCAGTCAAGAAAAAAAGTTTATGTCTCCTCTGCAATTCTTATCGTTTGGCAGAGGGCAAAATCTAAATAGGTCAGTAATGATTACAGTGGAATTTCAGCAGATTTTCTATTACTTCTTTGTATGTGAGCACTGTAAAGATGTTCTGTCCTAGTCTGGTAAAGATCCAGCAAATGTGGCATGTGTGTGTGCTAGTTTTTGTGGTGTAAAAATGGTTTTATAGTGGGTGTGTTAGAATTGACATGAAGGACAAGTGTTGTGCCTTAAATGTGTACATCCTTCATAAAAATAGAACTTTTATTTCGAATGTTGGGGTCATTTTTAGAAAAAAAAAGTCACCAAATGTTGTTTATAACCAGTGCCTAATTTGTAAATTGCGAGTTCCCGGAACAGATCGAGGTAACAGATCCGGCATGTTCATGCAGATGAAAGTGAAGAGCGGGAAAGAATTGGGGAGGATTGGAGGGGACTGGGGGTGGGCGACTGTTGCCACAGATGAAAGTGAAGTCTAACGCCCCATTCACACGGGGCTTCAGCGTCAACGCTTGACAGAGGGCGTGTCTGAAGTTGGGGCTGACGCGATTGTCATAGCAGCGTCAGCCAATGAAATTAGTCAGCAATAGGCCACTGTTGGAGCTGGTGTATTTGCATACAGCAATCTGATTGGCTGACGCTTCCGTCGGGGCTTGAAAAGTTGAGCATGTCCCAACTTCTGCAGCGAGCAACGCCTCTGAAGCGGCGCCGACGGATCCACAATGCAGTTCGGCAATGCCTGACGTCACCCATTCAAAGTGAATGGGAAGCGTTGAAGCTGACGCCCCGTGTGAATGGGGCGTTAGGGCGTACTCACACTATGTACAGTTGCCTTGAACCAGGCCAAAGCACGCTTGTCCCCCCTTCCGTCTCCCCCGACGACCCGCACTCACATTACATTCGAGCCTGGGCACGCTTACGTCATCAATGATGCGCTGTTCAGTAAGAAGAGCTCTCGCTCAGCACAGTGGAGATTTCTTTAGGTTTATCGTTTTAGTCGTTTGATATGCCACCGCATATCAACACGCAGTCAAATGTTTTGCGGAAAAGATCAGCCATTTTTGACGCTCAAAAACAATCATAAAGTCCTCGTGCTGCAGGAATTAGGAGGTTTGCTGAAGGTGCAGCTGTGGTGCAGTGAGGGGTTTGCGTCTTTAATAATCTACGACAGTTTGCGTTCATTGAACAGTACGAATGATTAATTAATCCATATCAAACAGTCCCTTAAAAGTCACATCTCGCTTTCAGTTTGGGGCTCAGGCACGCTTGCACTCACACTGCAAGCGTACCGCGCCTGAGCCGAAGTGAACCGCGCTCAAGCCCACCTCTTCCAACCGGGCCAGGGCCACCCAAGTGAACCGTGCCTGAGCCCGGTTCAGAGCACTCACACTTCTCAAACGATCCGGGAAACGTGCCTGGGCATGGTTCGGATAGCATAGTGTGAGTACGCCTTTACTTTTCAGTAAAGATGGCCTCTTTGGCATTTATAAAGTGGCACAAGAGGAAGAAAAATCAAAATAACGAAGATGTGTGGTGCAAATTTATTGAAAGACACTTTTTATATGGATGATGCCTTAATGTTAGTCTAAACTCAAAGAACACAGAGAATGTTAGCTGCTTCAAACATTCTACTGCATTTCAAGTAGACGCCAAATACCTCCAAAATCTCAATGTGTTTGTAGACGATCTACTGAACTAACACCGTTTTGGAGTAAATGAAGCATTATGTGAGATGGGATAGTCTACTTTCAGTTGTCAACATGGTTTAAATTCACTGAAGTTCCTGGCACCAATAACCATGTATCACAACTGCTCAGAGAGATGCAGTTATCTCTGAGAATTTCAGAGTAAAATGGATGCATTGCCAAGATGCATATCTGCACAATCTCACTGACATTTGTGTCCCATGCACATACCCAACAATTTTCCTTTCCTAAGCTTAAAGTGCAAATCTACATGACTTTTCAGACACTTCTGTCAAAGCCATTTATGTGGTTTACAGTAACTGCCAAAGCTTTCAGAGGTGGGTTTTGTGCTAGAAAATGTGAGACCTACCCCTCATCTTGAACTTACAGTTCTGAGGTTAAAGCTTTGTGCTGTGGTGATAGTGGTAGAGATCCAGAAATCATTAGTAATCCAGATCTTGAATTCAATTAATTTAGCTTGGATAATGACAGCACAGTTGAGTGCAGCTTATACAACATGAGCAGTGACATTAATGTATGTGACATTAGAGAAAAGCCCTGCTGATCATGGTTCTCGCTCATTTCTAGCTTCTAAGCTTTTCACAGCATCAAGGTTTTCTTCATCGCAGTCTAACAGAGGAGCAAATCAGATTTGATCTAATTGATCCAGACAGTGACAAAGAAACAGTATTATGTAAGTGATTTAATGTTGGTTGTTGGTTCATTAAAGCAAATTTAAAAGTGCTGGCTAAATCTAAATGTAAGTTTAATAGGTTTGTTATCCACGTTGGCGCTAATGATGTCTGACTATGTCAGTCAGAGATCACAAAAAACAACATTACAGAGCAATCCCAGACACATGCCCACAGGAACATGCCCTAGTCCTCTGTTTTCTATGGTGGACCACCACTGGATTTCAAAATGGTGTTTGCAGAATAACATAGGTTCACATAGGTAGACAACTAGCCAAGTTTCTGGGTCAGACCTGACCTGTTAAAGAAAGAGGTTATCCATCCTCCTCCTCTAACCCCTTGGCTGTGGCAGCTCTCTTTTCAAGCATTTTGATGGTTGCTCTCTGTAGGTATTGAACCCCTGTGCTGCATTTAATACTATTGATCAAACTATACAGGCTTGAAAGCTATTATTATTAAATTCAGTTCATACTTTTAGTTTATATAAGGTAATGTATAAGACAGTAAGGAGGCATCATATTAAACAAAAGTTCACCATGGGGTCTTGCAGGGCTCAGTTTTTGGCCCTTGCCTTTTGCATTGTATATGATACTGCTAGTAGGGGTGTCAAAATTAATTGTTTCTTCGGTGCACCGCAATGCAGATGGGCACAGTTCGGTATCGGTTCAGTAATAGATCATAACCGGTTACTACGTACTGACGTCATTTATCCCCTATGCGCGATGTCGCGGTAGAATACTATGGCGAAGGAAGCGAGGGCGAGTAAATAAAACGCTTCTACTACTTAAAAAGCAGATAATTGTGCACATGTGTGAGTGTGCTGGACAGTCTTTCACTGACACTGAGGAATGGTGAAGCACGAGCCGCTATTTCACTACTAGGGAGAAATGCTGTAAAACTCCTCTCTCTCTCTCTCTCTCCCACACACACACACACTTTGGACGTTTGACCCGCTGGGGTGTTCGTGAGGTAAATTTTCCTCTCCTATCGGCTGTTAAAGCGATACTTGTGGATCCAGACAAGAGCGTGCCTGTGGTGCTAGTTTTCTTCGCCGCGTCTATTACGGATTACCTGTGATAACTGGTAACTGTAACCACGGCTGTTTTTCCCGCTCATCGGTGAACAGCACTTTCGTTTCTAAAACTAATCGCAGCCCTTTCTGTTGAGCGGGTGAAGACAATGACCAATCATAGGAGTGTAAGAACTTGCCAGCGCTCAAAAAGCAAGCGGGATAATATTTGCATTAGTTTATTTGTTAGAAATGCTGATGCTGTCTTTTGCACATGTATTGGAGTTTTGTCTAAAACATTCACAAAGCGTGTTAAAAATTAAAGGCAAAACAGGTCAAATTAAAGGCAAAGTTTATATATCTGACTGCTTGTATTAAAGGACAAAATTGTATTACAATTAATATATAAATATAAACATATTTATAGATTTTAATAAAAAAAATTATTGTGTTGTGAAGAAAAAAATCTAATTATGTATGGAAAGCATCGTCAATGCACCGAGATATCGAATTGAACTGAATCGATGGCATGATAATCGTAACCCAACCAAACCGTGAGACCAGTGTATGTTCACACGCCTAACTGCTAGGCAATTTCATAAAACAAACCACAAAAAAATCTATGTTGTACTGTTATTCTGATGATCAACAACTTTGTATCTTGACAATTTTGTAGCTTGACAATTTGTATAAATTCACAAAACTATATAGATGACTATTAACTTGTATTACTAAATTTAGAAAATAATTAGGTCTTGCTTATTAGACAGGAAACAAACAAAAAAAAAACTAGAATTCTGCTTAAATCTTGATGGATTTAGTTAAGTCATTATCATCATGTATAGAACACCAGTCCACCGCTTATGCTGAGAGATTTTCAAAATTGTCAGATGGCCACAGTTTGCACACTGCATGACTATCTAGGGTAGCATTCAGATGATGTTGTGTTTACATTGTATGAAGGATCAGCGACAGGAGGTTACACTGCAAGGACATGAACCTGACACTGCAAATGTATTCTTAGATTGTGGTCTACAACTTCCTGCTGCCCTATTATGGCTCACTCATTTGCTGTAGATCAGGGATGGGCAACTTCGGTCCTCGAGGGCCACTGTCCTACAGAGTTTAGCTCCAACCCTAATCAAACACACCTGCCTGTAGCTTTCTAGGGATCTTGAAGACACTGATTAGCGTGTTCAGGTGTGTTTGATAAGTGTTGGAGCAAAACTCAGCCCTCAGGACTGAAGTTGCCCATCCCTGCTGTAGATAATCACCAATGTGTTTTTCAGTCAGAACACTTTTCACATAGCAGGATTTTGAATCACTAAAAGGTCCAGTTATTATCATGCCAAACATGCAACTCAGGCTCATTCTGATGACGTACCGCTATATACATTTCTGGAGAGAGCAAAATACAGCCCTGGAGCTACGTTTTGTTTCGTAGTTTTTGTTTCCGCGAATCCGCCAGAGGCTGCTGTGTACGCTTTTTGAGATCTCAAATATCTCTCGCGAGTGCCATTCAGCCTGTTCTTCTCACGTAAATCCACTAGTGGCTGCTGTTGAGTAACTCACTGACTGACTGACCAACTGACCAATCCCCCCGACCCTCTGCCTTCCCTAAACACAACCAATAGTATTTTAAAAAGCACCTATTAACCCGCCAACCCCCTTCCCTAAACCCAACTGCACTGTTTTGAAAAGCAATCCAGAAAAAGAAAAGCCCCCTGATTTTTACCACATTTTCAGATTTTACCACATTCTCACCCTATTATTTATTGTTTATTTTATTTTTTGGCTTCTGTTTTTGTCTTACCCCCTTTCTGGAACCGTTCTTCACTGGACTCGAACCCCCTCGTCGCGGTCAACTCCACTCTGCACCTCAAGTTCGATGACGTACGTATCGAGCTAACTGGACAAACTGGTAACAGTGGGAAAGCCGTCCACACGCAGGTAAGCGGTCAGCTGGTTAGCTGGTTAGCAAGAAAAGGAATAGTATCGTACCACCCCCTAGTCGTTTTAACGACGAAATGCAGCCATATGTAACTCTGGCTACATAATTCGCAATCTCCAGAAACGTATATGGGGCTGCGTTTTCAGAATGAGTCTCTGTTGCAAACATGTGCATTATGTGATTGTCGCTCATGTGAATGAGCACCGATTTGTTGGCGATCTCACAAAACCTGTTGTAAAAATCTGTGCTAAAACCGGGCAATGTAACCTCTGCATTAGACTTCCATCCAATGAATGATGAGAGTCTTCTGTAGATCTCATCACTATTTTGAGCAGGCAGGGTACCTGGGCATATTACAGTATTTGACATTGTCTTTGCAAGATCACACACCTCTTTAATGTTAGTTTTAGTGATCTCTGACTGACGTAGTCAGACATCATTAGTGCCAATGTGGATAACAATCTTACTAAACTGACACTTAAATTTAGCCAGTGCCTTGATGTCAGGCAATCTGGATCCTGACAGACATTGGACTATGGTGGCGGGTGTTTCTATTTGCACGTTCCATGCTATGGAGCCTCCAATTACTAGGGCAATTTCAGCAAGTTTTGCAGTGGGTATGTCACTGTGGGGGTTGAACCTGTTTGAAGTTGCAACGGACATAAAGTGTTTTATCTCACAGTTGCCCAGCTGTGAGGACAGGGCTTGCTGAGCTAGTCACATCCAAAATCTTACCTAACGTTTTAACAATCTTACTGTCCTCAATTAAACTTTGTGTGTGTGTCTATAATTCTGCGATTCTCGCTGTCAGCCTGACTATTTCCCTACATTTATTGCATGTGAATCCCGCACTTCTGACAGAGAGAGATACACTAATCATGTGGCAAGCTGTGCATGTGAGAAAAACAGGAGAAGTGGTAAGACACTTACCACTGGTGATTGTAAGAACTGGAGCATGTGTAGAAAACAAACTGCAAAGCACAGTAAGCAAAAACAGACAAGTTAACATTATAGCGTGCAAGCAAAAGGCAACAAAGATTTGGTGGACATGGAGTGCATGAGACAACCATTATTGTGTGATGATATGTGACCTGTCTTTCACCTCAACAGAGTCAGCTTCTTAATTAATGTTTAGAAGCCGTAAACACTTCATTTTACCAACCAAATGGAGCCATTGTCCAAAATTCAAAAAGGAGACAGATTGTTTGTCCCCAAAGAGCCGTATCTGTCATGGCGGATGTCTTACTTGCAGATCACCTCATGGATAGGATGGGGAGAGGACTGAATAGAAAGAAGAGAGTTGTTAGCTTCTCAAATTGAAATTTGGGATCCATTATTCAGCTGTCAGCACACAGGGGCATGGATCCATTGATAATGTTGCTACCAGGACTGTCTCCTTGACGGTCTGCCTGAATGGCAAGCTAAAGAGTGCCATGCTGTAAAAATTGGCATGCTTTTTCTTTTTTTTTCCATTTCCATTTCTCATTCTGCACTATATATGCACAGTTAGAATGCTGTCAAAAGTATTCACAGATGCATGCGCATGTGTCTGCTGTGCTTAAGGGGTCTGTTGCCCTCTGATCTTCACTCTGTTATGCTTCAAGGGTTCTGAGGTTTCTGGTGGAAAACTCAATGATGTGGTGGAAATGGCACTATACGGGCTGCATTGGGAATTCTAAAGAGTAGTAAATATGAATTTTATTAGGAGAGACTTTGGGCTAGATGCCTCATAGAATGGGCTAGATTCATATGGTGCTGCATGTCAGGAATTATAAGGATTTCAGTCAAAAGTATTGTGTCCGAAAGAGCTCAACAAGCTGCAATTGAAAGATTTGCGGTGCATTTCTTAATGTGCATGTGTTGTGGGGATTTGCAGCGTGTTTTCTATTTGTGTTTGCTTTGTAAGGATTGTCAATGCATGCTATTAAACATGCTATAGATGAAGATAATTTCTTAATTTACAGTTTTTTTTTTTATTTTGCAGCATGTTGAGCTATCTCGCCCGTCATACAAAAGTCTAAACTTGTTTGTTCGTTCATTCGTTGGTTTATTCGTTCATAAACTAGAACAATGCCTAAAAACAAACCATATATATGAAGCACAGCTGCAGCCGGTGATCAACGAGATTAGTTGAGCGCAGGCGGGGGTGGAGTTGCAAACGGAGCCGTCAAGCCGGACACTTTGAGGTTCAAAGTTGCGGCAGTCATGATGACCGATCACATGGCGTCATCATCATTTTTTACTTATAACAACAAAAGATTTACAAATAAAACAGAATACAGTCTCTACAAACTAGTTCATTTTTAAACAATAAGGGAATTATGAATTAAATATATTACAAACGCATGAGAGAAATAAGGGGAAACGAGAGGGTAATATAAACATAAAAACGAACAGGCCTATATTAAATACAAAGCAATAAGCACAAATTCTAGGAGTTTAAACATCACTCTTTAGGCTAATACTTTTTGTTTGAATATGCTAAAAAGGGGTTTATATTTATTTACATTTATAGATATAAAACTTTCCAATATATATTAGTGTAAACCCCAAAACAAGGTGTTTTGAAAAAAGCACTTTAATCCAAAAAGAACAAAAGGACATTCCTAAAATAAGTGAGCTACACTTTAAGTAGAAGTTTCCCAGAAAGACCAGGTATAAACGGCTAGACAACTTTAACTTAATTTGTTAAGAAACCTTTAGGGTGGCAGGATCAATGATGATCATTTTTTTTATTACAAGTCTGTAAGACTTATTTGAGTTAATATTTAGGTTATTCACTAAAATAAATCATTTAAATCATTCATGGAGCTGAATGCAGTAAATAGTCTGTATAAAAAAAGGTTGAAAATAAACCTGTGCAAACAATCTAGCCTTTATAACCAGATTATGTAACAAAAACTGATTACTGCAGTAAAATATTTGTAGTCTTTTAATAAGCATGATGTGTACAAGATAGAGATGGTATGAAAAGTTAATTGCTTGTTTTGAAATTTGTGAGACGGAATTTGTCTAATAATAAACCTGAAACACACGTGGTTGTTGTCATTTGGTGAACTCTGCCAATCATGTAATATCCGTGTCATCATCAGAGCTCGTGCAGTCACTCTTCAGATGCTGCACGGGCTGAATCAGTCGTCTGATCTCGGAGCGCTGTCGCGGTACTTTGATGCCACATGTGACAGTCACGTGGCGTCGGCGCAGCATCAATCCGGACAAAATTTCTAACTAGCATGCATCGCTTTAGGACAGATTTCGATCGATCTGCGCAGCGCTGCATGAAGTTGAACGCACCTCATGTCTTACACAAAAATGCAACTAAAAACTCAACACTAAATAGAAGTCGGGTTGAAGGGTAAAGGGTTAACATTGAACCCTCAAAGGTTCTCCAGAAGTTCTTTGGGGTGGTTAATGTGCTATATAAATCCTATGTATCACTAAATGAAGTTTTATAAACTAATTTCAAGAGAAGCACGTAATATGATTGATCACGGCTGGTCCATTGCTAGACCAATCAGATCAATTCTAGCCTCCAATAAATAAGCCCATTCATCCTACCTTCCTTATCTTTGTTTTTGAAGAAACCTCCCATCCACCCCATCTCCTCCTTTACCAGGGGGAGCTCTCGAGACCTACCTGATCTCGAACCGCCTGTCATGCTACATCACCAGGCGGAAGCCCTGTGCTCAAGTATCTCCGAGCTCAGGGTTCTCTCTTGGGACAGCATGCTAAATCTGCAAATTATATCAAGCAATAGCTAAGTGTGAACTCTTGAAATGTATTTTCTATAGGTTATATATACATGTAGCACTAGAATTGGTTCTTCTATGGATACTAAAAAAAAAAAATGCAGAAAAAAATATTTTATTCATTCGGAAATTGACTTTTGACAATAAACTTACTCTTGTACAAATGCAGTGGAGTAGAAAATGTGACAGCTAGCACTTTTGGTGTATCAGACAAACTATGATTGTGTTCGGCTTATATGGGATGTAATATTTAATATATTTGTCTTTTGCGAGCAACTCTTCTTGATAAATGACTACAGGGGGCAGATGAATTGCTGTTTGACCTGATATCACCATATTACATTCAGTTTTATGCGGCTTTGCATTACAGTTAAGTCTGCAGTAACACTGCAAATAACACAATGCCAGATTTAAAGAAGGGTTGTTTTATGTTAAAATTATATATATATATATATATATATATATATATATATATATATATATATATATATATATATATATATATATATATATATATGTAGTTGAAGTCAGAATTATTAACCCCCTTGAATTATTAGACGCCCTGTTTATATTTTCCCCCCAATTTCTGTTTAACACAGAGATTTTTTCAACACATTTCTAAACATAATAGTTTTAATAACTCATTTCTAATAACTTATTTATTTTATCTTTGTCATGACGACAGTAAATAATATTTTACTAGATATTTTTCAAGACACTGTCTATACAGCTTAAAGTGACATTTAAAGGCTTAACTAGGTTAATTAGCTTAATCAGGCAGGTTAGGGTAATTAGGCAATTTATTGTATAATGATGGTTTGTTCTGTATACTATCGAGAAAAATCTGTAGCTCAAAGGAGCTAATAATTTTGTCCTTAAAATGGTGTTTAAAAATTAGTAACTGCTTTTATTTTAGCCTCAATACAACAAATAAGACTTTCTCCAGAAGACAAAATATTATCAGACATAATTGTGAAAATTTCCTTGCTCTGTTAAACATTTTGGGAGATATTTAAAAAAAAGGAAAAAAAAATCAAAGGGGGGCTAATAATTCTGACTTCAACTGTGTGTATGTGTATATATATATATATATATATATATATATGTGTGTGTGTGTGTATATATATGTATGTATTTATGTATATATATGTATATGTGTATATAGACAGGACCAGAACCAGACAGGACTGTTGTATATATATATATATATATATATATATATATATATATATATATATATATATATATATATATATATATATATATATATATATATATATATATATATATATATATATAGTATATGGTTCTTGAATCTGATTGGCTGATAGCCGTGCGATATTCTGCAATAACAGCATTGTACAGCCTCCTTGCTCTTCTGTATTACTCCGCCCACATACAGCAGCAAGAGGACACTTTACAGTGTAACAAATATTGCAGCTATTAAACAACATAATGTACTTTTGAGGCTTTTTTAGTTGAGTATGTAGTTGTTTAGATTGCAACTATACAGTTTATTTATAAGGATACTGCCTACTTCAAAATATTTATAAATTCTGAGTGACAGCGCGTCGGCGTCCATTAGCCCAAGACGGTTGATGGCACAAGGACCACATAATAAGCCCTTGCTTAGAAGATTATAACTCCATGATTTTTAACTACAGCTAATCAAATCATTATTAAACTGGTAAGTGATATTTTAGTCGATCTCTCTCGTTTTTATAGATTGCATCTATGCAGCTTATTTATAAGGACAATGCCTATTGTAATAGTTACTTTCCTTTCCCAGTTCTCAACCGTGTTATTCAGAGACCTCATCCCTGAACACCACCTCCTTATCGCAAACACAACAGCAGTCTGGTAGTGATTGTGCTGCTTTTTTGGGGGGTTAATTATTGTGATATCCCGATTGCAACAGAGAAATACTTTAGACTGTAACTTGACATTTCATGTCAAGTTCAGCCTTATAATCTTAAAATGTGAGCAAAATCACCTGTTTTGTCAGCACTTCATACATTACGCTTGAGAATCATTCAAACACTAGCTCTAAAGTGATGTTGGTGAATTAGTAACGGCTTCTGCTGTTTTGACGTCAGCTGCAGATGTGAATGAATGGCAGAAAGAAAGTAGTTCCTAATACAAAAGGGTTTTTAGCATACCTGCCAACACTCCCGTTTTTCCCGGGAGTCTCCCGTATTTCAGACCCGTCTCCCGTATTGTTCTGTCTCCCGGTAAACTCCCGGAATTCCCCCGCCCCCCGCTCCTCAACATTTTGGTACAGTCCGGGCTGAAACTTACTTCCG
>LR812535.1:54540897-54819385 GCA_903798195.1 Danio kyathit
CAAAAAGATTCCCTTTGGAGCATGTGGGTCTCATCGCTGATCTCGATACCATACTCAATGCATCTCGCTATCCGACCACTGACAGCGCGTTGAAGAGCTATGGACTGGATGCTTTGGAGCGCGTTTGTGAGCACTACGGAACTCAGAGGGGTGCAGCTGCGCCCCTGGTGCAGAAGGAGCGCGTGCAGCAGGATTTTTTCCCGGTGAAACGAGTGCTTGCAGGATCGGGGAATCCCACATTTAGAGAATCCTGCAAACTTCTGATCACTTCCTTAGGAGAAATGTTTCCTGACTTCAAAACGCTGGCTGAAGTGGCGCTAGTAATTCCGGTCTCCAGTGTGGCAGCAGAACGCGGCTTCAGCCTCCAGAACAAAATTAAAACTGTCACGAGAAGTCGACTTTCCGAGGCAAAGACACAGAATTTAATGACAATTGCCTCTGCATCAGTCGCCCTTGATGCATTTGATTACGCACAGGCAAGCACCCAGTTCAGGTCGACGCGGACCAGGAGGAAGATATGAGTTCAGGCAGATAGGCCTACAACATCCTCTGACTAGTTATATTTTTAAGTTATGTTCTTATTTTAGTCCGAATTATATTTTGTAATATATTTTGTTGTTTATATCTGCCTGTGTGCAGGCACAAATGGTCGTGTTTTAATTCCCTTCGCTGTCAGCGCGAAAAAAAACACATGAAATGGTTGAACAATAAATTTGATGGAGTTTTTGTTCATTTGTCAAATAAATAAATGAATAATTTAGCCTATATGCTCGTCGTGCAAATTCATGATTAAAATAAAAATGAAAAAGCGATTAGAAAATATGCAAATTAAATGACGGGCAATAATAGGTTATGACGGAATTTTTACAACCCTCTCCGTCAAAATGACGGACAATGAGTAAGTCTAACGCGACCTCTGATATATATATATATATATATATATATATATATATATATATATATATATATATATATATATATATATATATTCACATAATTTTTTTAACACCTCTATACAACCCAGGCTCATTCTAAAAACGTACCTCTATATACATTTCTGGAGACTGCGAAATACATCCCAGGGGGTACGTTTTTTCAGTTTTTGTTTTCGCAAATTCACGAGAGGCCGCTGTGTATGTTTTTTGAGAACTAAAATTTCTCTTGCGAGTGCCATTCGCGCCTGCTGTTCTCGCATAAATCCACCAGAGGCTGCTGTTGACTGACTGTTCAACTGACTGACTGACTGACTGACCCACCCCCCTCCTTCCCTAAATCCAACCTGCCCACTCACTTCCTTAAACTCAACCAACAATTTTTTAAAAGCAATCCAGAAAAAAAAAGCCCTCATCTGATTTTTACCACGTTTTCAGATTTTACCACATTATCACCCCGTTTTTTACTTGTTTATTTTATTTTTTGGATTCTGTTATTGTCTTATCTGCTTTCTGGAACGTTCTTCACCAGACTCAAACCTCGTCATTTTGGTCAACTCCTCTCTGCGTCTCAAGTCCGCCGACGTACATGGCAAGCTAACGGGACAAACCCGTTACAGTGTGAAAGCTGTCCATATGGAGGTAAGCGGTCAGCTGGCAAGCGTGAAAAGGAATGGCATCATACCGCCACGTAGTGTTTGTTTAAAAAATGAAATGCAGCCATACGTACTTCTTGCTACATGATTTACGGTCTCCAGAAACGTATATAGGGCTACGTTTTCAGAATGAGTCCATGTTGCATCTATAGTTATGCAGTGGCACAGAGTTAGACCTCTTTCTTAACTTCACACAGAAACAGCAAAGCGTGCAGCATGACATCACTTTGTTGCAGAGACGCTATTGGTTAAATGCCGGCAAAGTAGAACACGGAAGCAGCTTGAAGCGGAAAGCGCGAGTATGTCTGCGGTCTGGAGGTATTATTAAGTTGATGACGACAACATTGCCATAGCAAACTGTGAGATATGAAAACTTGGGATTGCCGATTTTAAGTTGAGGTGCTATTTGTTTTTATATTACATTTTTTTTTTATATTTACTGTCGCACTAAAGTCCAAAAGTGAAGAATTTGTTATTTATTACTTGATTGTTCAAGCTACCTCTCAGAAGTGCTCTGTTTGTTAACAGAGTTGTTGAATGTTAAAATAAGGTGAGTTAAAAAATAAGGAACATCCTGGATCTGTTTCTTCACTCTTCTTTATTCTTTTTTATGCATTATAGAAGTATCGGGTTTCAGTATCGGTAAATACTCAAAATCAATTGACTCAGACTCGAGGGCAAAAAAAAAACTGATCGAAACATCCCTACTATACACCATGCTTAAACAATGGTTTTAGCAGTAAGTGATTGCTGGAGTGATGAAGAGACTTGTTCATTCTTACGTTTATAGAGCGCTTTCACACCAGAAGATCTATTGTTTTGTTCCAAAACAGGGATTCAAATTGTTTCGGATTCTAATTCCATGCTTTTTTTAATCAATGGATTTAATTTAGAGAATCGTTTCCACTCTGTTGTTACATTTTTACTCAAATGCCACAAGCAATAAATGAGCTAAACGCAAGCTCAATCAAGGACATAACTTTTATTGCATGGAAGCCACACTAACATATGGTGTTTAAAATGCATGTGCACAATTCACAAATAGAAGCAGCAAACTGTATACTTAAATACACTTTGCATTACCACACTGAATAAAACACTGTTTGAGAGTGTCGTTTATGTAAATCAGATGTACGTTGTTTTTGTTATAACAACGGCAGGCTTTAAGTGCCATTTTGGCTAGGTACAAAGATTTTTCATAAATTTAAAACAAAAACAACATAACAGATACATGACGTGAAGGGTTTTATGTATACATAGTGGAGCTACAAAATGTAATGATAAAATATGTTGTTTATAAGGCATGTACAACAAACACCATTTTGTGTATTAAGAAAGTCCCTTTAAGGTCATTTCACTCGGCGGCCGTCTTTGAAATGCCTCTCGGGCAGTATGATCAGGCATTCTGTCTGAATAAGGAAACATCAAGTTCTCAGAAACTGGAGAACATTACATATTTGGAATCACCAATAAAGTTAAACAACAACTATGTCATACGTTTTGTTTCTAAATGTTCGAATCAAACAAAATCGGCATATTTTCAGGTTGCCTGAACTAATGCGCATGTGCACTTGAAAGGAACCAGATCACGACACCAACCTCATTTATGGCCGTTCTACACATTATCATCCTCTGGATAATGATCACCAGATCGCACAGCTCTTCTGAAGTAATTCACAACTTAGTCTTGATGGCAAATCTCCTCCAGAAATGACAGCGATTCTTTGTTTACATGTTTGTGGGTGTTTCATGTGATGTGCGTTTAACAGGACGCACTGTACCTCACATTTGTTTCACACAGATTACAAAACCAAAAAACTTTTGTTTTCAAGTTCACTTGGTTCATTTAAAAGTACAGATTTCAAACTTTATTTGGACATATTTCTTTAACTGTGAAGCAAGTATGAGATCGCTGAGATTCCAGTGTGTCTGTTGACCACCAAACTGTCATAAAAGCACAAGTCTGGTCCGAGCTTTTCCGCCAGAGAAAAGTCAGTCTATAGCGATCCATGATTGGCTCCTGTACTAGTAGGCGTATATTGACTGTTACACTTTTCCCCATTTAAATCTATGAGTGACATGTCTTGTGTATTCAATAGACTTTGGTATTAATGTCTATGTATGCATTAGATATAAAATAAGTTAACTTGAACATAAACAAACACCATTAACTTAGATAAATGAAATGTAATAATAGACATTCACATAGTCTGTTATTTAGATATTTCAGCATGACATGCTATAACATGCTGTTAGAAATTGCACAATGGTATGTGTGAACAACAAATATGGTTGTTCAAACCATTTAATTTAATCGAACCATTCAAATATGTTCACAGAAACATAGCTGATCATTGTTAGCAAGATAGAACCAAATATAAAATGTAATTGTATTTTATTTAAAGAGCATATTGGCAATATGCGTCTATAGATGGTTCCACAACCCATCTACACTCTGCTTATTACACACAGCAGCAAATAAACATGGCAGTTATTAAAAATGAAAGGATTAGGCCTATAATGTATTCCGGCTTGTCTTGTAGATGGTCTGTTGGTGTGCTTTAACCTCACCCATGAGCAGAACCATTTCCTTTCTGGCGAAGCATTTTGTCTTTGAGCCTGCAAATGCCACAGGTAATCCGCCATGGCACAACTGCCTTTTAAAATGGAATGGACGATGAAATTCTGATTGGTTTATTACATGTTACACCTAAAGCACACCCATAACCCATTAAGATAATATGAGCAAATCTTTTAGACCATTAAACGGGTACATGATTGATGGTTGACACCCAGGATCCAGGAGGATCATTGCGGTTTCGTCCAGGCCGTGGTACACTGGACCAGCTCTATACCCTCACCAGGGTGCTCGAGGGTTCATGGGAGTATGCCCAACCAGTCTACATGTGTTTTGTGGAGTTGAAGAAGGCATTCGACCATCGCCCTCATGGCATTCTGTGGAGGGTGTTCTGTTAAGGGCTGTCTTGTCCCTGTATGAACAGAGTAGGAGTTTGGTTTGCAATGCCGGCAATAAGTTGTTTCTAGTACATGTTGGACTCTGGCAGGGGTGCCCTTTGTCACCAATTCTGTTCACCATTTTTATGGACAGAATTTCAAAGCGCAGCCTTGGGCTAAAGAAGGTCTGGTTTGGGGACCACAGGATTTCGTCTCTGTTATTCGCAGACAATGTTGTTTTGTTGGCTTCGTCGAACATGGACCTTCAGCATGCACTAGGGCGGTTTGCTGCCTAGTGTGATGTGGCTGGAATGAGAATCAGCACCTCCAAGTCCGAGGCCATGGTGCTCCACCGGAAAAAGGGGGTTTGACATCTCTAGGTTGGACGAAAGTCCTTACCCCAGGTGGAGGAGTTCAAGTATCTTGGGGTTTTGTTCACGAATGAGGGAAGGATGGAACGTGAGATTGACAGGCTGATTGGTGCAGCGGCAGCAGTAATGTGGCCGATGTACTAGTCCATTGTGGTAAAGAAGGAGGCCTCAGGGAAGACCCAGGACACGCTGAAGAGACTATGTCTCTCGGCTGGCCTGGGAACGCCTCGGCATCCCGGAGGAGCTGGAGGAAGTGTCTGGGAAGAGGGAAGTCTGGGGTTCTCTCCTAAGACTGCTGCCTCCGCGACCTGTCCCCAGAAAAGCGGTTGAGAATGAATGAATGAAATGGAACGGGTACACAGACTGCTTTCCATATCAATGTGCTATTAAAAGTGAACTTTAGAATGTGCTTACTGTAGCTCAATAAAATGTATACATAGGTATACAAATAATAATAACAAAAAAAAAAACTTTGTGATCTTTTTTATACACTAAAAAACCTACTTATTTATAATTCTTAAGTTTTTTTTTTGATAAATATAGTAGATGTAGATGTAAAAACTGCCAAGCAAATCTAGCTCCTTCAAAGCAGCTGTCATAGAGTGCATGAATTCCGGCAATTATGTAAAACTTATTTTAAACTGTTAAACTCTGCCAGAGACGTTTGAGCTGCAGAGAATGGAAAGGTTTTCACTACACTAAGACTTCCCCCTAAAAGCTACTTACAGTAGTTTGCTCATATTTCAGAAAGATTAGCCATTATCTCCAGAGCTCCTGAGCACAGATTACCTCAGGTAACACCAGGCTTCATCCACCTTTCATGTCTCTGGTGGAAACAGTGCATTGCATTGTTCTCAAAATAATCTCTGCTGGAATGGAGGCTAAGACACGTTGACCAAATGCAGTCTATTAGCCTTCCTGTCAATGTAGAGCTTTTTTGTTTATTACAAATGAATGATTTGAGTACCAAACAATGTATGTGTATGACAATAATGTTAGTGTCTGTTGGACTCATGAATGTTTGATCCAGCTAGTATAAAAAAAATAACAACCCAAGCTCATTTTGATTACGTACCCCTATATACATTTCTGGAGAGAGCAAAATACATCCCTGGAGCTGTAAACTCGGACTCGGGTGAGCCACTGGAAAAACTGGTATCAAGAATCATCTTAGTTAACCATTCCATAGTATACACTCACAAGCAACTTTATTAGGTACACCTGTCCAACTGCTTGTTAACGCAAATTTCTAATCACCCAATCGCATAGCAGCAACTCATGCATTTAGGTGATTTAATTGACTTTGAACATGGCATAGGTGTTAGTCCCAGACGGGCTGGTCTGAGTATTTCAGAAACTGCAGAAACTAAATGGTCAAAAAAGAGAAAATATCCAGTGAGCGGCAGTTCTGTGGGTGCAAATGCCTTGTTGATGTCAGAGGAGAATGCCAGACTGGTTTGAGCGCATAGAAAGGCAACAGTTACTCAAATAACCACTCCGTTACAACCGAGGTATGCAGAAGAGCATCTATGAACACATGACTTGTCCAACCTTGAGGCGGATGGGCTACAGCAGCAGAAGACCACACAGAGTGTCACTCCTGTCAGCTAACACAGAAAACTGAGGCTACAATTCGCACAAGCTCACCAAATTTGGACAATAGAAGATTGGTAAAACGTTGCCTGGTCTGATGAGTCTCGATTTCTGCTGCAACATTCGGATGGTAGGGTCAGAATTAGGCGTCATCAACATGAAAGCATGGATCCATCCTGCCTTGTATCAACAGTTTAGGCTGCAGGTGGTGGTGTAATGGTGTGGGGGGTATTTTCTTGGCACACTTTGGGCTCATTAGTACCAATTAAGCATCGTGTCACTGCCACAGCCTACCTAAGTATTGTTGCTGACCATGTCCATCCCTTTATGACCACAGCGTAGCCATCTTCTGATGGCTACTTCCAGCAGGATAACGCACCATGCCATAAAGCATGAATCATCTCAGACTAGTTACTTGAACATGAACAGGAGATTTGCATCATGGATGTGCAGCCGACAAACCTGCAGCAACTGCATGATGCCATCATGTCAATATGGACCAAAAACTCTGAGGAGTATTTCCAGTACCTTGTTGAATCTATGCCATGAAGGATTAAGGCAGTTCTGAAAGTGGCCGATGAGCATATGTGTGTTTGGGCATTTTTTGATAACACTGCTTGACGTTTAAAAAGAGCACAGAAAAAAGGATATGGCATGCTGATAAATGGTAAATGACATGCATATAAATAACTTCTAAACACTTACATTGATGTAATGATACATGATAGTACATGCTCTGAACTTTAAATAGTCGAAGACAGTATGTGAACCGAATGATTACACAGTAGCCTTGGCAAGCTTGCGCATGTTGATTTCACAGGAAATGTATGTGTTTCTTCACTTGGGACTTCATTCTGCACATTTTATAGTCTTGTCAGAGAGCATCTGTGTAATTTGCAAGCTTAAGGCGTCAAAGAAACAAACAAAACAGACAAGCAAGAAGCAATAACTCTGCTAAAGTAATTTTTAAAAGTCATAACTTGAGTGTAGAAACTTACCGTATGTAAGGTAAATAATGTAAAAAGCATCACTAGTTTTAGCTTAGAGTTTAGATTATTATTATTAAATCCTAATTTTCTTGGAAAATAGGATCATTTTAGAAGTCACCTAAAGTTAAACTGTTGATTTTTACCATTTTAAATCCATTCAGCCAATCTCAGGTCTAATGGTAGGACTTTTAGCTTAGCTTAGCATAGATCATTAAATCAGAATAGACCATTAGCAACTTTTCATTTCCCTTGGTTCTAGTAAACGATGTAACTACCGAAGAGAGATGCTTTGAATAGCACAATGGTTAATACAATTTTTCAATTGATTTTTTTTAAGTGAGACGCTAATTGTCTAATATTAAATGATTTATGCTAAGCTAAGCTAAAAGTGCTCCTGCCAGACACGTAGATCAGAGGCTATCCTGGCTGAATTTAGCCTTGATTCAGTTGCATGATAGCAGGCTAAATTAAGTTACTATAGAGATTTATTCTTTGCAGCTAGCTAGCTTAACAACCAGGCTAATCATATTGATCTATATGTTAGTTTCATTGTCAATGCTACAATAAATTAATGCGTTTTACAGTCATCCCATGCCCTTGGCTATTTACGTATATTTTCCAACTATTCGAATTAAAAATAAGCATGTTAAATTTTATTAGCAAAATTATATATATACTGTACATGCATACAGTTGAAGTCAGAATTATTAGCCCTCCATTTAATTTTTTTTCTTTTTTAAATATTTCCCAAATGATGTTTAACAGAGCAAGGAATTTTTCACAGTATGTCTGATAATATTTTTCCTTCCGGAGAAAGTCTTATTTATTTTATTTCGGCTAGAATAAAAGCAGTTTTAATTTTTTTTTTTAAACCGTTTTAAGGACAAAATTATTAGCCCCTTTAAGCTATATTTGTTTTCGACAGTCTACAAAACAAACCATTGTCATACAATAACTTGCCTAATTACCCTAACCTGCCTGATTAACCTAGTTAAGCCTTTAAATGTCACTTTAGCTCTATAGAAGTGTCTTGAAAAATGTCTAGTAAAATATTATTTACTGTCATCATGGCAAAGATAAAAGAAATCAGTTATTAGAAATGAGTTATTAAAAGTATTATGTTTAGAAATGTGTTGAAAAAATCTTCTTTCGGTTAAACAGAAATTGGGGGAAAAAACAGGGGGGCTAATAATTCAGGGGGGGCTAATAATTCTGACTTCAACTGTGTATATATATATATATATATATATATATATATATATATATATATATATATATATATATATATATATATATATATATATATCAGATTTAAATATGGGGAGTTATAGACAAGAGAGAAACAAATAGATGAATGATTAGAAAAAAAATAAATGTACAGTGCTCAGCATATACGAGTACAGCCCCTTTTAAAAATGAATATTTTTATCAATTTCTTAGTGGTGTGTTTCAATAAAACAGTTTTATTTAATGGTTATATTAATTAAAATAAGACTTTTTTCACCTAACATTCCTAATACATTCAAATTCAAACTAATCAAAAATAAAAAAATACAGACTAGAAAATGTCAACAATTTAATATATATATATATATATACAGTTGAAGTCAGAATTATTAGCACCCCTGTTTATTCTTTTCCCCAATTTTTGTTTAATTTTTGTTTTTTTCAACACATTTCAAAGCATAATAGTTTTAATAACTAATTTCTGATAATTTATTTTATCTTTATTTTATTTATTTTATCTTTGCCATGATGTCAGTAAATAATATTTTACTAGACATTTAAGACACTTCTATACAGCTTAAAGTGACATTTAAAGACTTAATTAGGTTAATTAGGTTAACTAAGCAGGTTAGGGTAATTAGGCAAGTTATTGTATAACTATGTTTTGTTCTGTAGACTATCGAAAAATATATAGCTTAAAGGGGCTAATAATTTTGACCTTAAAATGGTTTTTAAAAAATTCAAAACTGCTTTTATTCTAGCTGAAAGAAAACAAATAAGACTTTTTACAGAAGAAAAAAATAATATCAGACATACTGTAAAAAAACTGCCTTGCTCTTTTAAACATAATTTGGGAAATACTTAAAAAGAAGAAAAAAAATTCAAAGGGGGGCTAATAATTCTGACTTCAACTGTGTGTGTATATATATATATAGATCATATAATAGATGAAATTAGGAAGTCAAATTATAAATGAAAGCAATAACATTTAGATGAAGATTAAATAAACCCTCATAGAATAAACTAAACAGATAAAATTGATGTATATTGGGTAAGTGTTATAATAAGTGTAATAATCTTCCTGAAATTAATTCCCCCTGAGTAGCCATAGATATATACACTAGATGTCGCCTACCCTACTGTTGTCTATTAGAAGGAACGCGTCAATAGAGCCGCCATTTTAGTACAGGGTAGCGCTCCTTTGAAATGAATGCAGGACCAAGGTGAAGTGGAGGACTGTGGCCATCCAAAGCCAGAGAAATGCACATATACACATATATCTATGATCGGGAGTTTTCCCCGGTGGTCAGTATGCAAATATTTTTTTAAATTACGAAATATTATAATTTTACATCACTTTTCTACATTGGTGTATGTGACCGCATGAGCATTCCTGACAAAGAGTGAGTGTTTGTGTGCATGGAAATGCATTACCCTCCTTCCCTGTTTAATTTGATCTAATCTGTGTCCTGAAACAGCCCCTCTCCTGCTTTCACTTCTCATTCTGATGGAGGGAGCGATTCGTTTGTGAATGAATCTCTGTTATGAACGACTCGTTCACTTAGCTAACAATAACACAAGTTTCTGGCATCGCAGCCTCTTCTTGTCATATTTCATAACATAGTTTGCTTATTTTATTCAACAAAACTAGCATAAGCTTAGAATTTAGTGCGAGTTGATGCTACTTTGCCTTATGGTCAGTGCAGTAAGAGTCTGTATTATCATCAATAACATTACTTGTTAAGCACAAAAGTTCATAACATACAAAAACATAAAAAACTAAATCTTACCTATGAAATGTGATGACTTTGTGCTTTGTTTTCTTTGTTTGCTCGTTGCTACACCCGTACACAGCGCTAAAGTCCAGCATCTTCACATTGTCACACTGTCTTGACTAGTGAGGTTGAATGACGTTTGTCCTAGGAGCACTGTACCAATGTGGCGGCGCTATTGACGCATGCTCAGGGTCCCTATGCGATATCTATTGTATATAACTATGCTGAGTAGCAAGAATGTCCACTGGTCACATTTAAGACACCTCATTTGTTTCTGTTAATTCTCTGATAGAAAGTAATGAGAGACTGGTGGGTGAGAGGACGAGTTTCAACTCGTTACCTGATTGGCTTCCATCAGGTTTTATATATACACCATCATTGATTCTGTGATCGATCCTGTGGTCTGTTAAGAAATGCCACGAATGTGCTCTTATCCTGGCTATCTACAACGGGCTTGACATAGCAGCTCGATCTCTTCGTGGATCAGCAAGCGTGCAACAAACTAACCCAGGAGGACCCGATTAAACTAGGTCAAGCTGTGCTTTCTTTCTTATCCTGGCTTTCTTGCGTCTACTTTTGTGCAATACCCCTCAGATGAAAGGTTTCCAAAATGGTAAAACTAAACTGTTTAAATTTAGGTGACTTGTAAAATGAGTCATTTTCAATAAAAAAGTGGAGTGTTCCATTAAGGAAAGTATATACCTTACAAACGTTCTTAAAATACAATGTTCAATCCACATTTTTGATGATAATAATAATAATAATTATCATTATTATTATTATATTGCAGACACCATCGTACAATATTATTTTATCTATATTTTTGTCGAAAAATAGCTATTCTTAGTCATTCCACAAATATTATTGCCAGGTGCAGAAGCTTTCACGCATTCAGACATCATGAGAGTTTCAGAGCAGCGCTGTCAGACTGACTTCCAACTGTCATAATGGTTAGCCCACGTCCAATCAGGCATCTGCGCTGGGGAGTTCTCCCCTGGATCTCAAGTAAATGGCCCTCCATATCATGGCAGCTCTACCTTCATCTCGCGCTTCAGCTCTGTGTGATTGCGAAGCCCAAGCTTTTACCTTGCCTTTGGATGTTTAGCCGTCTCTGTAGTCTTTCACATCCTGCTGTTTCCCGGGCACCTTCTTCGTCACTTGATAAAAGACTTTTTGATGTGCTCTTACACTGATTCTTTGGCCTTAATGTCTGCTGAGTTGACAGCAAAATAGATAGAAAATAAAACATTTACATCCCTTGGATCTGCTTTTGTTGATATCCTTGGAGTTAGCAGTAACCAGGCTAAGCTCATTTAAACACATCCGCCAACAAATGAGCTGAATGCTTGCCTCATTTGATAAAGGGAAACAAATTTGTTCCCCTTATGGCACTCTTCCGTTTTATTCTTTTCCGTGTGATTTGGATGAAGTGGAGATGTGCTAAATGGTCTCAGGGGTTGAGATGCTCAGCAATATTTTATGTTATGTATGTGTTTTATGGTTGCACCATTAGCAGGGTGCAAAAGGAATAGATAAAAATGAAGCTCGACAAGCAGTTATGAGAGAATTGGTAATGCAGGGAACTTACCTCAGAAATACGGGCCTGCTAAAGGGCAAGCTTCTGCTGCATTCAGCCTAATCAGGTTTTAGCTGTCAAAAAATGACAAACAGCCTCTTACCCCAAGCACACTTCTCATAACTTTTTGCAAAATACTATGCAGTATGAGTCCTGAATGGATTTCGAATGGAGTTTTATTTAGCATATACCGGTATGTTTTAGTTGAACGGATATGGGGTGGTCATAAATTCCTACCAACCCACCATTAATGAAATGTTGCAAATGCCTGTGGTTAAACATTCTGCCTCCTCTCTTTATTAAAATACTTTTTTTCAGATCTTCTGAGTAGAATGGGCAGACATGCTAGACTAATGTGCCAATGTGTGTTGTTCTACTTTGTGTTCTCATGCATTTGTCTTTATTATACAAGAAAATATGAAATTGTAGGGAGAAAGAGGTGAGGACATAAATTATATATATATATATATATATATATATATATATATATATATATATATATATATATATATATATATATATATATATATATATATATATATATATATATAGTTGAAGTCAGAATTATTAGCCCCCCTGAATTATTCACCCCCCTGTTTTTCCCCCAATTTCTGTTTAACGGAGAGAAGATTTTTTCAACACATAGGTTAACTAGGCAGGTTAGGGTAATTAGGCAAGTTATTGTATAACGATGGTTTGTTCTGTAGACAATCGCAAAAAAATAATCTTAAAGGGGCTAATAATTTTGACCTTAAAATGGTTCTTAAAAATTAAAAACTGCTTTTGTTCTAGCTGAAATAAAATAAGCCTTTTTTAGAAAGAAAAAATATTATCAGACATACTGTGAAAATTTCCTTGACAAAATAAACATCATTTGGAAAATATTTTAAAAAGAAAAAAAATTCAAAGAGGGGCTAATAATTCTGACTTCAACTGTGTGTATGTGTATATATATATATATATATATATATATATATATATATATATATATATATATATATATATATATGTGTGTCTATATATGTGTGTATGTATATATATATATATATATATATATATATATATATATATATATATATATATATATATATATATATATATATATATATATATGTATATATATATATATATATGTATATATATATATATATATATGTATATATATGTATATATATATATATATATATATATATATATATATATATATATATATATATATATATGTATATATGTATATATATGTATATATGTATATATATATATATATATATATATGTATATATGTATATATATATGTATATATATATATATATGTATATATATATATATATATATATATATGTATATATATATATATATATATATATGTATATATATATATATATATATGTATATATATATATATATATATATATATATATATATATATATATATATGTATATATATATATATATATATATATATATATATATATATATATATATATATATATATATATATATATATATATATATATATGTATATATATATATATATATATATATATATATATATATATGTATGTATGTATGTATGTATGTATATATATATATATATATATATATATATATATATATATATATATATATATATGCCAAAGGCATTCAGAATATGTGTGCTACCCAAGTAATGGCTAAAAGTAATTCTTTAAGAACGGGTTTCTCAAGCCAGGTGGAGCATTAGACCAGGGGCTCATCTCCGGTTTCCAAAATGCATCACAAACTGCTTGAGAAACTGTTCTACTATGATAATTGGTGATGAAAATAAATTCTGTTCAATAAGATGTACTTGTGTTTACTAACTGTTTATTCAGTTAAACATGAATTTTGAACTGTAGGCCTACATACAGTAAGCTCAAAACAGCGATTTTTGATTACCTTAATCCGACTAAAGTCATAACTGAACTGAACAGAAATGGAAATAAGATGTGGAGTATGCAGATATTAGTGGCATTATTGAAGTAAACACCGCAATTAAACTATTACCGACATGTAGGCCATATTTTCTGACAAGATCCACACATGCGGCTGTCAGTAAAGGACCGCACACACACACACACATCGCGAAATGCGAAAGTTTGTTTCTTCCCATTTGGCATACGATATTAAATTCCATAACACTCTCACCAGTCCTTACTCCTTATTTGCGTCTAATACCCCAGTTTTTCACGGGGGCATGAATGAAATGTTCATGAGTGAATGTGAACTGCAGTTAAAGTCACCCAAAATTACAGGAAACTCTTTGATGAAAGCACTTCACGTAAACACCTTAATTATATTATTGTCTATTAAGGCAAATAACTAGATTACAGATGTCCATGTAAGCGTAGTCAGTAGTGTCTTCGAAGTAAGTGAAAGATCCAGAAGGGCATCCTGCTGATTTGATTCAGAAGGACACTTTTTTGTCAGACGGCTCACCGGTTTGACTTTCATTGACGTCATTCATTTTAAAAAGTACCCGCTCCGTTTTATTTGTATATATTTTACTCGAACACATAAACTCTACAGGTGCCTGATAGTTAGATGTGGAGCTAACATTAATCAGATTCACTCTAGTGAACTCTAGCCATGTTAGCATGTCATGTTTGATGTGGTAATTTCACAGTAGGAATACACACAGGTTTAAAGACTCGTTCTCGCCCCCTACAGTGCAATTCGGTCAGGTATACATCTGTGCTAAAATATAAAGGTGAAAGTCATCATACTGTAGCTTGCGTAGAATAGACCCAGCTCCCAACCCAACTTTGAGAATAGATTAACAACGATATTTTTTTATCGGCCGATAAGAGTCTTGCATTAACACCGATAACGGCCCACCACTAATATATATATATATATATATATATATGTATATACTCTACAAAATCTCAGCTTTACTGTAAAATTAACTACAAAATTAGAGACCTCACAATAATAGTTTGCAGTTAACTTAATCAATTTACGTTGGAACGACATTAAGGTATTGTGTGAAACCCAGCATTTTTTAGTGTGTATGTTACTTTACTAACCCGGAATAGAATCTGCTCCAG
Organism: Danio kyathit; assembly: GCA_903798195.1. Classification (NCBI taxonomy): domain Eukaryota; kingdom Metazoa; phylum Chordata; class Actinopteri; order Cypriniformes; family Danionidae; genus Danio; species Danio kyathit. Next base: position 54,556,040 of record LR812535.1, read on the forward strand.
AGCAGGTTATTTGTATCGCAAATTATCAAGGCGATGAAGCACAATCTTAACCAACCATCCTTCTTGAGCCCGAAACTAAGTTATTTATAAACTAATATTTAACTATATAATTATTTATGGCAACCCAGTGGCGCAGTAGGTAGTGCTGTTGCCTCACAGCAAGAACGTCTCTGGGTCGCAGGTTCGAACCTCGGCTGGGCTGGGTCAGTTGGCGTTTCTGTGTGGAGTTTGCATGTTCTCCCTGGGTTCGCGTGGGTTTCCTCCGGGTGCTCCGGTTTCCCCCACAGTCCAAAGACATGCGGTACAGGTGAATTGGGTAAGCTAAATTGTCCATAGTGTATGAGTGTGAATGTGTGTGTGGAAGTTCCCAGAGATGGGTTGCGGCTGGAAGGGCATCCGCTGCGTAAAATCGTGCTGGATAAGTTGGCGGTTCATTCCGCTGTGGCGACCCCGCAAGGGACAAAGCCGACAAGAAAATGAATGAATGAATGAATAATTATTTATTAACTAATTTCGAGAGGATTACATGCTTATGATTGCTTGCAGATGGCCCCGCCAGTTTATCCAATTTATCATTCACCAATCAGACGACTCCTAAGCCACTATAATGCCCTAGGTTTCATACCACAGTCATCTTCGTTTTGAAGAATCCCCCTTTCCACCCCTACTCCTCCTCCTTTCCTAGATGGGTGGCACGGTGGGCCAGTGGTTAGCACTGTTGCCTCACAGCAAGAACGTCTTTGGTTCTGGTCATTACCAAACCAGCTGACGTTTCCGTGCGGAGTTTGCACGTTCTCCCCGTGGGTTTCCCCCGGTTTCCTCCCACCGTCCATGCAACTTAAGTTAATTGACTAATCCAAATCAGCACCATAGACATGCACTTTGTAAGTAGCTATCTCTTATAAGCAATCACTATCTGTTCATTAGCTTCTACAGCAGGGGAGTTCTCGAGTTCTACCTGAGCTCAAACTCCCCTTTCGCCTTGCAACGGGAGGGAGCCCCGGGCTCGAGGATCCTTTGAGCTCAGGGCTCTCTCCCGGGACAGCATGCCAAACAAGATTTATAATTAAACAACAGCTAACTGTGAACTCTTGAAACTTTCTTCAAACTAAATGCAAACCTGGGTAGTAACCCAAACAGGATTTGGGCAACATGTTTTTTTTTTTTTTTTTGTTGGGTAATTTTCCTATTTGTTGTTTGTTTGTTTGTTTCTTTTGTAATAACAGAGGGAAAATTGTTTGACATGCTATGTTTAATCTTTCTAGCAAAAGGCAGCCCTGGCATAAATATCTGGAATTACTAAACGCTGATTGCATGTCAGTCAGAGTGTCAATGAAAACATTCCTTCCCTGGATGTGACAATTTATTTTGTTTTGTTGAAGACCGCTTTGATTACATGGTTTGGGTAATCACAGCATTACGCTTCATAAACATATTGATGATTTTCTTTGACTCTAAAACTTTAACTACCGAGTAATTTCTGAGTCAGTTGCCCTCTACAAAACTTCCTGTTTTCAGATGCGTATGCTTCTTTTGCAAGCATGCTAATGCAGGAAACTTGAGAATAGCCAAGGATGTGCTTGGAAAACGTACAAACAATTGCTCTTATTTTTTTGAAAGCAAGAACTCTGCCTACTGAGGTTTATGGGAATATTTGGAAAGAAGATATAGACTAAAGGTATTGGTAAAACAACGATGATTTATTGGGTGAATTCTGCTAGCTGGGAGAAATATTATCCTTTAATGCCTGGAAATGAAAATCACCCGTCTCCTTCTCGCAGACACCTCAAACAGCTCCAGCAGCCCTACCCTACCATTAGAGAATCAGTCTGGCAGAGCACTGATTAAAATTGATTTAAGTTTTGAGTATATTTGGAATTGATGATACAAATGTCTACTGGACTTATGGGCTGTCATTTGAGCCAGAGCCCAGTCATACGTTCTCTCTGTGTCAAGAGGTATGGAGCTCTTATACTTCAGTAAGCCCCTGAAGGTACTGTATAGTGAGTTCACTTCTTATACCACAGTATCCTCTCAGTTCTTTAATATGGCATACAAATTTTAAAAAATTATAATAATAATATAATTATATCCACAGATGGTAGTCCCTGGGGTCTAATAGCAACCCACTGGGCAGTTGGTGTTGGGAAATGTGACATATACCATTAAAGTAATCAAGGTCGTCATAAGAATAGTAATAAGCCAAACCAATCAGAAGATATGTACAGTTGAAGTCAGAATTATTAACCCCCTTTGAATTTGTTTTCCTTTTGTAAATATTTTCCAAATGATGTTTAACAGAGCAAGAAAATTTTCACAGTATATCTGGTAATTTTTTTTTCTGAAAAAACTCCTATTGTTTTATTTCGACTAGAATAAATGAAGTTTAAAAAAAAAATTTAAACCCATTTTAAGGTCAAAATTATTAGCCCCTTTAAGCTATTTTTTTATAGTCTACAGAACAAACCATCGTTATACAATAACTTGCCTAATTACCCTAACCTTAACCTAATTAACCAGGTCACTTTAAGCTGTATAGAAGTGTCTTGAAAAATATCTAGTAAAATATTATTTACTGTCATAATGGCAAAGATAAAATAAATCAGTTATTAGAAATGAGTTATTAAAACTATTATGATGTGTTGGAATAAATCTCTGTTCTCTCTGTTAAACAGAAATTGGGGAAAAAATAAAGGGGGGGGGGGGGGTCTAATAATTCTGACCTCAACTGTATAAGCAAATTCAGTTTGTCATGGCTTCATAAATATTTTAAACAATTTCTTTTAAACAACTTAAGGAATTTATTTATTATTTTTAGATAATACTTTTTTGCCATCAATGTAAATGTTATTTATAGCATTACCTATGGTCAGTTTGGAGTGTATTTGTGTATTTCCCCATACTGGGGAATGCCCATCTGCTTTGCTCAACTTTTATTGTTGCTTTGGGACAATGTGAGAGACCTATCAAACTGAACATTTGGTAACACTTTATAATAACTACACTAGAGGTGTGAACCTACACTGGTCTCACGGTTCGGTTACGATTATCATGCCATCGATTCGGTTCAATTCGATATCTCGGTGCATCACGGTGCATTGACGATGCTTTCCATACACAGTTTTATATTTTCTTCACAGCACAGCAATTATTGTATTAAAATGTATAAATATATTTATATACTATTTGTAAAACAATATTGTCCTTTAATACCAACAGTCAGAATAAAGGTAAAGTTGGTTTTATATTCACACATTCGTTCATTTAGAAATCTCTATATTGTTTATCATGTTACTTTGAATATTCGATTGGAATTAGCATACAAGTAACAAACAACATTAACATTATCTAATTGACTGTGAACAATGTTGTACTTTGATAATCATTGGCTGCTAATATGATTTCCCTATTTAGAATTTGCAAATAATACATTTCTGAAATTATATTATTAAGGAGAATGTCTGAATATTCCAATGTAAAACCAACTTTACCTCTATCTTCAGATATATAAACTGTACCTTTAAGCAACACGAGCAAATAAACAAATATAAATATCTCGCTCGCTTTCTGAGCCTTGTCTACCAACTACCAAGTTCTTTCTTACACCCCTTTGATTGGTCACGCGCTCAACAGAAAGGGCTGCGATTGGCTCTTACACGCTGGTGCTCTTCACAGCTGCACTCATGGGCCACAGTGAGAGACAAATGGAGTTTACTTTCATTCTCTTAATCGCCGTGAAATAGGGGTGTCAGTGAAACAGTGTTCAGCAAACACACACGCAGTGAAATTGTGCACAGTTTCAGAGTTTTTACGTACTTAGAGTGTTGTAAATACTCGCGCTCGCCTCCCTCGCCATAGTAAACTACGGCGACATAGCGCACGTGAGATAAATGACTTCAGTATATAATAACCGGTTATGATTATTACTGAACCAATACCGAATTGTCCGCGTCTGCATCGCGGTGCACAGAAGAAACGATTAATTTTGACACCCCTAAACTACACACTATGAACCATTTATTAATCATTAGCATCTAGTGAATTCATTATCTGTTAATCATTAACTCTACATAAATAGACGTTAGTAAGCAGTTTATAACTGCAGCTACAAATGCTCTATTCTTGACTTACAACCACATTCATAATGTGCTTAATACTTGTACGTTCATACTTTGTTAATGATTTATTTTTCATTACTAAATTAAGCATTACACTATTTACAAATCAGTTATTTAAGCATAGTTAGTTGTTTTTTAAAGATCATGCAGAATGAGTTAGTAAATGATTAATAAACTATTAAAATTAACATTTATAAATCTTATTATTCAGGCATATATTAATAGTTAATTTTTATGTTAATAAATGCTTTATTAACTCAATTTAATCCAGTTTTGGGACCTAATCTAAAGTGAGGACTATTTATGCTTTATAAATCCCTTATAAATGACAATTGAAGGCTCATTCACAGAAGGATCGTTTGTTTGGTGCGGTGGATGGCGGAGGGGTGTCGTGGACGAAAGTGAGTGGCGCGGGGGTCTCGCAGACAAAAGTGAGCGGCTCTGGGGTGTCGCGGACGAAAGTGAAGAGGTTTGGAGAGTCGCGGAAGAAAGTGAAAATAAACAGCGGACAGGGGAGGAGGGCGGTTGAGGAGGGAGATCTGTAAAATGAGGTGCCGGATCAGATTTCAGAGGATCCAGATCCGGCGTGTTCCGGCACAAATTAAGCCCTGGATAGAGACAAGATTAATTAAATATCAAGTTTAACAACTATAGTGAGACACAATCCAGCGATACATCCTTGATAAACTGTCTGACGTGCACTGTTCTCTGGAGCTCAGACAAGCGCATGACAGTGTGTGTGTCTGTGGCTGTGTTTGTGTGTGGCTGTGTGTGCGGCTGTGGTCACGTGATGTGCGTTTTCAGTGGACGGAGGGCTGTTCAGAAATGCTAGATGAAACACCAGTGTGGACGTGGGTCATTTTTGTTCTAAAATGCCATTTTAATACTAAGCTGTATTAGTGTAAAAGGCCCTGAGTGGGTATTTTTCATGAGAGGGTTTGCGACGGGGCGGAGGATCGGCGATGCCGGCTCAGCATCGTGATGTCTATCGGCCATCGGCGATGGACAATGGCATCTTCTATCCGCCCAACCCTAGTTGCTGAATACTTGATTTTGAATTATTTGAAGTAACGGTGTTATTTTTTTAATAATAATACAATGTTTATTAATTTTAAATTGTGCTTCTTCTCAGAAAAACAGAAGAGTTTATTTAGCAGAATTTAAACAAATTGTCCTTTCTACATTTATGGACTTGCTCAACATGTGATGCTTCATACTTTTGTTTATTTTTGAATTGTGCATGGGCATAAATGAAGGTTTTGTTTAAACCTGAATTATTTATACACTGTAAAACCCAACAGTCAACCTTATCAAATGAAATGAGTGTAGTTAACTCAAAATTTACTGAAAGTTAATTCTACTCATTTAAAAAGAGTTTTGAACTTAGTGTTGAAGGCAACGAGTTCATTAAATACCTCATTACTTCAACTTAAATGGAGTAAGTTCACAGTACTCATATAGATTATTATTATTTTTTACTTAAATGGTTTGTAGCAATCGGTTTTCTCAAACAGTTTGAGTTGCCTTAACTTATTGGGTTTTACAGTACTCAGTTGGTTCGAGTTCTCTTCATTTATTGGGTTTTACTGTGATCAAATTGCTTTGTTTACTCAAAACAATAAAGTTCACAGTACTCATTAGGATTAGTTTTTGAATTTAAATGGTTTGTTGCAATCAGTTTCCTCAAATGGTTTGAGTTACCTTAACTTATTGGGTTTTACAGTGTAGTAATATACACCCCAATGATTGAGGTAAAGTTGGTTTTATTAGCACATTCGTTCAGTGATAACTTGTGATAGGGTCCCTATATTGTTTACCATGGTACTTTGAATATTGGGTCTGAGATCATGTGTAAATATGACTTCAAAACGACATTAGCATTATTTACTTGACTGTAAACATTGTTGTACTCTGATAGTCAATGGCTGCTAATATGATTTCACTATTTAGTATTTGCAAAGAATACATTTCTGAAGTTATATTATTAAGAAGAAAGTCTGAATGTGTGAATATAAAGTCAACTTTACCTCAATCTCCAATGGCTCTTTAAATTTGGCAAAAAAATCCTAAATGGCTCTGTGCTGAAAAAAGGTTCCTTACCTGGATTAGAGTATTATTTTCATACATATAAATATATATGTAATATATAAGACACTGTACATTTCAGTGAGTTTCTTTCAACAAACCAAATGTTAATTCATGATTTTTAATCTTGGTATAATTGGGTAAACACTTTATTTTGATGGTCCATTTAAGTATTTGTAGACTGTCTGCTTAATATCTGTTGAAACTGCTGCTAAACAGACATTTAACTGACTATAAGAACAAGTACATGTCAACTTACACTAATCCTAACCCCAACCTACCAGTCTACTTATAATCTAATGAGAATTAGTTGGCACGCGAAATGCATGGCGGTGCACGTCGTTAGTTCGTTATTTCCAATGGAGGGACGCACACGTGAGGCAATGCGCTCGCACTTTCCAGCTACACCTAGTTAAGATGACAGGGAGCTTCTGTGACCGCGGGAAATGCAAACCGCTGAAGTTTAAGTAAGACGCAATGAAAAGTACACATGTATGCAAACACACCAAAACTCACAAACACTGGCGGCGAGGAGAGCGATAACGTGGTGAATGTTGAGCCCAATGAGCCTTACACGATCTAAAAATAGAGCAAGGGTGTTTCTTTGGTGACGTCGCTTTGACTCACTCGCTGAAAAAGGCGGACGTGAAACAACAAACTGAGGATATGGAAATGCGCACCTGTCAATCAATATTGGTGGGCGGGGTGACCGCACTCCTACGTCAAGTTGTGGTCGTTGTGGTCCACCGTTTTTATGTTGTTAAATTGAAAAAAAAAGGACTGGGTGTGTTTATATCACCCCAATATGATGGTCTATACACTATACCTACACATATGTCTGTCCAAACAGCTTGAAAAGTAGATTTTTTTCCATAGGTGCCCTTTAAGCCTTCTACTTTATGAATGCTATGAATTCAGACTTACTACTTGGGTCATATATAGTTTTTATTTACTGTGTAGTACAGAAATATAGCCATATTTGGATGCAAAGAAATTGTAAAAGCCCAAGCTATTTAAAAAATTAGTCCATAAAGGGTAATAAAATGAAGATAATGAAAATTGTAATAATCATATTTTATTACATGCAGTGAATCAATAGTAAATTAAACAGGAAGAACTGACCAGTGTTTTCTTGTTGTCATTCTAGGTACCTGTTTGTGATTTACCATGGCCAAAGTGCTCTGCAGCCTCCTTCTCCTAGGAAGCGCAGTGATGATGACCACCGCCTGCCCTAAATATTGTGTCTGTCAGAACTTGTCGGAGTCCTTGGGCACACTCTGCCCGTCGAAAGGTCTGCTGTTTGTGCCCCCTGATATTGACCGGAGAACTGTAGAATTACGCCTTGGAGGAAATTACATCATCAAAATTACTCAGCAAGACTTCACCAACATGACAGGCCTTGTGGACCTCACACTTTCACGAAACACCATCAGCTTCATTCAGCCGTTCTCCTTTGTGGATCTTGAAACTCTGCGTTCGTTGCACCTGGATAGCAACCGTTTGACAGAGCTGGGTCCAGATGTCTTACGAGGCTTAGTAAACTTGCAACACCTAATCCTGAACAACAACCAGCTTACACATATCTCCAAAGAAACTTTTGATGACCTGCTGCTCACCTTGGAGGACCTAGACCTCTCCTACAACAACCTGCGGGGAGTTCCCTGGGACGCCATACGCAAGATGCTCAACCTACACCAGCTGAGTCTGGACCACAACCTCATCAACCACATTTCTGAGGGCACTTTCACTGATCTTGAAAAGCTTGCAAGGCTGGATCTTACATCAAACCGTCTCCAGAAGCTTCCGCCAGATCCTATTTTTGCTCGGTCGCAGAGCAACATCGTTCTCAGTACACCATTTGCCCCTATTCTGTCTCTCAGCTTTGGGGGGAATCCTCTCCACTGTAATTGTGAGATTTTATGGTTGCGGCGCCTAGAGAGGGAGGATGATATGGAAACCTGTGCCTCCCCTCCAAGCCTCAAAGGTCGTTACTTTTGGTACGTTCGAGAGGAAGAATTTGTCTGTGAACCACCATTAATTACTCAACACACCCATAAGCTTTTGGTTCTGGAAGGACAGACGGCTAGTTTACGATGCAAAGCTGTTGGTGACCCTATGCCTTTTATACACTGGATTGCACCAGATGACAGGCTGATCAGCAATTCATCCAGAGCTACTGTGTATGAAAATGGCACTTTAGACATTGCAATCACCACATCGAAGGATTATGGGACATTTACTTGCATTGCTGCAAATGCAGCAGGAGAATCAACAGCCTCAATTGAACTCTCCATCATCCAGCTTCCTCATCTCAGCAATGGAACTAACCGCACATCTCAGCCCAAGTCCAGACTATCTGACATCACCAGCTCCACTAAAACCAGTAAAGGCGAAACCAAAGCCCAGCCAGAGCAAGTTGTTTCAGTGTCAGAGGTCACTGGAGTCTCTGTTCTGATCAAGTGGACGGTTAGCAAAGTAGCGCCCAAAGTAAAAATGTACCAGCTGCAATACAACTGTTCAGAGGACGATGTCCTGATTTATAGGTAAATATTCTGTTTTCTTTTCCTTTAAACCACTGGAGACTGATTAGGCACATACTTTAGGCACAAGTCCTTTTAGTTTCACATCGAATATATGTGGGAATTAGATAAATAGATTGTATCTCAATTTTAAAATGGCCATAAAAATCTGGTTAACTGGTTAACAGTAAGTTTCCATAATATACAATTGAAACCAGACGTTTACATTCACTCTTAAAAAAGGAACATAACCATTTTTTAAAAGAATGTCTGATGGTAAATCATACTAAACGTTTACTATTTTAGGTCCGTTAGGATTACCCTAAATCATTTACATTTGCTAAATGCCAGAATAATGAGATACATTTTTTTTTTGAGAATTTTTTTATCAATTTCTAGACAGTCAAAAGTTCACATACATTTCTTTGGTATTTTTTTAGCTTTGCTTTTAAACTGTATAACTTTGGTCAAATGTTTTGGGTATCCTTCCACAAGCTTCTCACAATAGTTTGAAGGAATTTTAGCCCATTACTTCTGACAGAATTAGTGTAACTGAGTCAGATTTTCTATAGGATTGAGATCAGGGCTTTGTGATGGCCACTCCAAAACATTCACTCTGTTGTCCTTAAAGCACATTTTAATTAATTTGGCAATATGCTTAGGGTCATGGTCTGTTTGGAAGACCCATTTGTGGCCAAGTTTTAATTTCCTGGCTGATGTCTTGAGATGTTACTTCAGTATTTCTACATAATGTTCTTTCTTCATGATGCCATCTATGCAGTGAAGTGGACCAGTCCCTCCTGCAGCAAAACAGCCCCACAACATGATGCTGCCGCCCCCATACTTCACAGTTGGGATGGTGTTCATAGGCTTGTAAGCTTTCCCCTTTGTCCTCCAAATGTAACACTGATCATTATGGCCAAGCAGTTCAATCTTAGTTCCATCAGACCACAGGACATGTCTCCAAAAAATATTCCTTTTCCCAGTGTAATTTAGCAAATTGTAATCTGGCTTTTTTGTTGATTCTGGCTTGTTGATTTTCCCATGTTGTCACACAAGGAAGCAGTGTGTTTTAGGTTTTCCTTAAATAATATTCTACAGTTGTGCCTTCAATTAACTCAAATGTTGTCCATTAGCCAATCAGAAACTTCCAAAACCTTGACACCATCATCTGAGCTTTCTCAGAGGCAAAATAATCTTAATGTATGTAAACTTGACTTTCAAGAAAAGTTATAACAATTTCTCAAAAAAAATATCTCTCTCATTATTCTATTAAGCATAACAGATAACACATTTGATAATCCTAACTTACCTAAAAGAGAAAAAGTTTAGTCACATTGACATCTGACTTTTTTTTTTTAAATGGTTATGTGCCTTTTTATACAGTGTATGTAAACTACTGGTTTCAACTGTATACAGTAAATAACTGTAAATGGACTTTTCCATAATTCCCTGCTTGACACCTCACTTTTTATGCTTTTTTATTGAAATGGCTATGTTTTTTTTTTGTTTTTTTTACTTATCGGTTATGTACATTAGAGTTTTATGTTACATCTAATTTTGATGAACTATTTTTATTGCATTAATTGTATGTTTGTTACCATGATGTTGTTTAATAGTTAACATAGACCAGTGGTTCTCAAAACTTTCTTACACCAAGTACCACTTCAGAAAATATTTGTCCCTTCAAGTACCACCATAATTACCAGCATTAAAATACAGTAGAATAGTAGACCTAACTATTCAGATATAGCTCGTCAGTTAAATAATGAGGCCGTTTTTTTTTTTTTTTTCTAACAAGAATATTTATTATTGGCAGCCACTTTAAACATCGTAAATACAGTTTGAACATTAACACTACATTGTGCTTATGAGTTTTTTTAATTCAGCAATTTCTTTACATATGCTATTATAAGGAAGCTTGCAATCAAAAAGTGGTAAGCATGCCACACTTTGGCAACCACTGACTTGGAGGGTAGAAAATACAGTGAAATTTAAGTCAGTTATGCGGATACATATAAGACTTTGCTTCCCTATTGTTTCAACCGACTAGTAATTTGTATAAGCCAATCCTAATCACTGACTCACTTAACCTTTCTGGAATCAGTTACCTGCAAATTATGTCTAAACTCACCATCAGCACTTAACAATTCATGTTTCTTCTTGTCTGAGGAGTACTTCCAGGCAAAATAGGACCATTATGTGGCTGAGTCAAGGAAATGATAGCATCTATTACATGAAAATTGCAGTGGTTGGTCCTTTAAAAATGCCTAGTGAATGCCAGTATGCAGTCAATTTAGCCAAATTGCTGCATCAGATATACATTTATTTAAATATGTTTTTCAATGATTTGCCAATATTTTCAGCTTATTTCTCTTAGTTTGTTTACATTATATCTTTATGATCTACATTAACATCCTAGTAGTGTGTTCCCTTCACAAACAGCCTGAATATGAACAGTTTTGCATGATCATTAGGCTGTCTTGTTTCTTTGTCTTAAAATAAACAGAGCTTTTCATGTTTTGGAAAAAGTACAGTGTATAATCTACACAAAATGAACCTGCTGTTTATATGCTGCTGCTGCTTTATTACTAAATGAATTCATGCGGTTGGATTGCATGGATCTGTTATCTTCCACCTGACGTGGAATAGCAGTGTTAACCTGAATGCTAGCAACAACAAAGAAAAAAAATCAATCACTAAAGCTCTAGTGGAAAAAAGGTTGGGCTCTCTCGTAAAGCTGTCACCACTGAATGTAGTGTCTTCTCCTGTGATGGGAAAGCAATTATGAATGAGTAATGGACTTGCTGGCATAGAGGCTTAGCATAGACAATGTGTCAGACCACCATGCTAGATGTGGTTACAGTGCAGTAAAGGATATCTCGAGCATAAAATATGTTTCCTTTTGAGTTAACTCAACTGTATCGGAAGTGAAGACACTTTGAGGATAAATCTGCAGGATTGCGCCATCAAGCACATGTAAAATCCATCCAGTAGTATGGCAGAATGTCATAACGGATCACAGGGATGGTCAAACTCGGTCCTGGAGGTCCCTGCAGAGTGTTGCTCCAACGCTAATCAAACACACCTGAACATGCCAATCAGTGTCTTCAAGATCACTAGACAGTTAAGCGGTTGTGTTTTATTAGGGTTGGACCTAACCAAGCCTAATCCAGCTTTTTGGATCGCCATAAAATGTATGCCTATTTAGTGTTGTTTTTGACATATAAAATGACAACTAGGCAATGACAACTAGGCAATACAGGCAGTGTGTGCCTTCATGCCCTCATTATATCACAGAAGGGGACACACACACAAGCTCTGTGTCAAGTGCGTGGGAGTGGAGCATGTTTGTGCAGCTCCTAAGGGAGCTAACAATGAGCACTGTGATAAACTCTCCCAGAGAGTACTTTGCTCCCACTGAGCATACTTTGAGCAGAGCACTTGGCAAGGTGCACTTCATGGTTTGGTTCATGCTCATGGTGACTGATCTTGGGGTTCGCAAATGGATCTAGTGAAGGTGTTGGACATGAGCACTTCTCTTTTTAAGTTAAAGATTCACTTGATAATCATTTCCTTGCACCTAGACTAGGGGTCACCAATCTCATTCCTGGAGGTCCGGTGCCCTGCAGGGTTTAGCTCCAACTAGCCTCAACACACCTGCCTGGGTGTTTAAGTATGCCTAGTAAGACCTTGATTAGCTTGTTCAGGTGTGTTTGATTAGGGTTGGAGCTAAAATCTGCAGGACCTCCAGGAACAAGTTTGGTGATCCCTGACCTAGACTGTTTCCTCTGCATTGGGGTCTTCCATGTTGTCTGTATAGAGTTGAACAAATCATGGAATAAACTATACTCTTTTCATGATTATAACCCTGTTGCATCCAAATGTGTTATAATCATGGGTTTAAATAAGTATGGTTATGCATAGAGTTGTGGAGAAAATCTGGCCCATCATTTAGTGCCAATCTAGTAATCAATGCTAAAACCCTCGACATGACCCTCTAGACCATGCAAACTGTCATCGAGTCTGGGGGTAAAGAATATGTAGCAAAAGGTCAGGCAATATTACTACTTTAACTTAACAGGCTGGGGCGACGCAGTGGCTGTCGCCTCACAGCAAGAAGGTGGCTGGTTTGAGCCTCGGCTGGGTAGTTGGCATTTCTGTGTGGAGTTTGCATGTTCTCCCTGCGTTCGCGTGGGTTTCCTCCAGGTGCTCCGGTTTCCCCCGCAGTTCAAAAACATGCGATACAGGTGAATTGGGTAGGCTAAATTGTCCGTAGTGTGAATGAGTGTGTATGGATGATTCCCAGAGATGGGTTGCAGCTGGAAGAACATCCGCTGCGTAAAACATATGCTGGATAAGTTGGCGGTTCATTACGCTGTGGCGACCCCGGATTAATAAAGGGACTAAGCTGAAAAGAAAATGAATGAATGATAACAAGCTGAATTGGAGACATAAAGGTAATAGAGTAAGCTTGGATACTATCAAATAATTGTGCTGGGCCACAGAATTGTCTCTCCATTGTTGAAAGGAGCCTAAAAAGTGGCAGTCCTTGAGGCAGGAGAGAGACATCTCTGGCTTAAACTGTCACACAAAAGTAGGGAGGCATAGCATGTTTGCTGGATCCTCAAGTTAAACTACCAGGCATCATTTAACACAGTCACCACGAAGCATTAGGGGGAACTGCTCAGGCAGAGTTCCACAAATTTCTTCAACCCTGCTCTTGTGACTGTGGGATTGTCTTGTGGGAGTAGACCTGGCCACAGCCCAGCTCTTCATACACCCACATTGCAGAGCAAAAACGCATCTTGTGTTGCATCTTGTAAAGACAAATTGGTTTAAGATGGGCCTGTGAATGAATCTGAGACAATTAGTCTCTCAAAAAAGGCCACGGTGAAGAAGTCCTCACAACAGCCATATCAGGCTTCTGACTGCAGACCCCTCTGAAGGCAAGCATTGTTCACCTCTGTACACAATGCCTGCTTCCCTTCAGTGCCCTCATGGGATTTCACTGTCAGTCATGCCACTTTCAGAGCTTTGGGGCACACGGATTCCTAGTGAGCACATGTATTAGTATCCACCCGGAAATGTAGCAGCAAAAATCCTCACATCCCTAGGTGGAGGGCTCAAAAAGAATCAGATTGGTTAGTACCCTCTGGTTATCTGTTTCAGAGCAACATATCAACTACTTTAACAATGTCAGAGGCAATAGGGTTCTTCCAATATTGATGAACCTTGAGTAGGCTCTGATTATGGAGGAAGATGTAAAAACTATGTTGTGCAAGGGGACCACAGAATATGTTTACCCACATGAGAGAGATTCCAGGTATTAAAGCTGATATTTATCATTCTGAAGGAGGATGGATGGTGGAATCTGATTCTAGATCTGTCAATTAATCATACACTTAGCCCATACAAATTGAAAATATTCATGCTCAGGATGTCTCAATTCAAATCCAAGGATAGAGGTTGTAGACAAAAGAGGGAAAGAGGCTTGTCATGATAGATCTCAAAGACGCAAACTTCAATGTAGACATCCTTTCTCAGAGCAGGAAGTTCCAGATGTTTGCATTTTGGGCTCTTCCATTCAGTTTTCCTTTGTAACCCCAAATGTTCAGTGGTGAGTAGTACATTCTACTTTGGCTCTATTACAACCTCAAGGGATTCATATCTTGACGTATCTGAACGACTGACTAATATTAGCACAATCAGAGTAATTACAAACTCTTCATTATTGAGATTTGTTGCCGTTTCATGTAAGGATGTTGCCATTCAGACAACATCAAGAAAATGTATGTTCAGGTCAGAGAGCCCCATTTTCTTGGCATATTGTGGGATTGGACTATTATGCTGGTATGGCTGTCACCCATCCACAAAGAGTCAATTCCATCAGCAGTGAATGTAGTAAAGCTGGGCCACTTCATCACTGAAGCAGTTTCAATAATTGTTGGGTCTACTGGTAGCAGCATTCAACTGAATATCTTTTGGACTACTGTGTATAAGACTCTTTCAGTGGTGGCTCAGGATCAAGCGTTTTTTCCAGAAGACAACCAGTTGTGCATGATCAAGGTCTCATAGTGATGCCACCAAGCCTTAGAAATGTTTAAGTAGCCTTGTTTCCTGTCCCAGAGACTGGTGTTGGGAGCAACTTGTTGCTGCACGATGGTAACAATGGATGCTTCCCTCACATGCTGGGGAGTGACATTTGAAGATCACTGAACACATGGTCTGTGGAGGGACACCATCTCTTGTGGAACATAAAATGTTTGGAGATGTTGTCTATGTTTCTACCTTTAAGACATTTCCTTCCAGATCTCAGGGGCCATGCATGTGCCCAACAAATTGGTGGTCTACATCAACCAACCAGGGAAGTCTGAGGTTGTATGTCCTGTCCAGATTAGTACACCTGGTTTATCTCTGGGCCCAACAAAAGTCAGAGAGGTTTATATTATTGGGCATCTGAATCAGAAGGCAGACATATTGTTTAGAGGACCAGGTAATAGATAATTCACAAAGATCTGTGAAAAAGAGGATCTGTTTACCTCACAGGAGACATCCCACTGTCCACTGTGGTTTTTCCCTTATGCATCCAGAACCATTAGGTTTTGATGTCATGTACGTGGAAAAAAAAGCCTTAGACACTTCTATTTAATTAATTAGCCTTCTCTGAGCAGGGTAGCTGGCTAAATGATTGCACTCTAATTAGTATTCTCAGTCTACATCCACTACCAGGTATCTGAAAAGGATGTTCTACTTAATGATGCGCTAATCAGACGGAAAAAAAATCACTTGTGATTATGTCCTCTGTACTCAAGGTGCATTTTACATAGTTGAGTGGAGAATTACTACAAAAATTACCTCAAAGGAATATGATGGTATATACATAAGTAATGACTTAATTTCTTCTGTGGAATCTTAAAAAACATGATTACATAGTTACCCTGAATAAATGATTCACTGTTGACAAAAGGTTGAAAGATTAATAAAATATGATATATGTATATGTAATCCTCACATTTTAGGCAAGATGATTAATATTATTATTAGTAGTAGTAGCAGTAGTAATGGTGGTTGTAGATTTTGCTTCACCAATAACAGCATATACTACATTTCAAAACCAATGTGTATATGATGTCCTTTCTTAACAATTAAGTTTTATCATAATAAAAGAATTAAAGTTTGTGCTCTGCCAATGTGCAGATCATCATATGCATCCACAAAAAAGCAATAAGCAATCAGAATATGTATTTTAATACACACCTTTAATACCTTCTTTTATACTTTGTATTAATTTCAGTCTCTTGCCATTCACAGGATGATTCCGGCAATCAGCAGATCCTTTTTGGTCAACAACCTGATGCCAGGGATGCAGTATGACCTGTGTGTGTTGGCCATCTGGGAAGACACTGCCACCACACTTACTGCTACCAACATTGTGGGCTGTGTGCAATTCGAGACACGTGATGAGTACCCTCGCTGCCAGTCACTTCACAGTCAGTTTCTAGGAGGAACCATGATCTTAGTGATTGGCGGAGTGATTGTGGCCACTTTGTTGGTTTTTATTGTCATCCTTATGGTCCGCTACAAAGTGAACAACGGTTTGCAAGTTTCAAAGTTAGTGACTGTGAGCAACACCTACTCCCAGACCAATGGGAGACCACAAGCTCCACAACGTCTTAACAATGGCGCTCCTACACCACAGACACCAAAAACTGTAGTGGTGATGCGAGATGAAGTGGTGGAGTTTAAGTGTGGCTCTTTGCAGAGTAGCATCTCGTCCTCATCATCCTCCTCAGCAGACACACTTGGATGTGAGAAAGTGGAGTCCTACAACCGGCATGGAGATTCGAACACCTTGCCCCATAGGTGGAAGCAGTCGTCAGCCAAGGCACGGCCCAACTTGGATAATCTTCTTGGGGCATTTGCCTCTCTGGACTTGAGAGCTCCCACAAGAGATCCAGGAGGACCATCTTCCTCTGGGACCATGGCAATGGCCATGAGACCCCCAACTGACAAGGAGCCTCTGCTAGGCCGAGGAGATTCTAAGCTTGGAAAGCTTGTAATGCTGCCATCAGAGAACAAGCCCAAGCGCAGCCACTCATTCGACATGGGGGACTTTGGTGCTTCACAGTGCCTTAGCTACCCACGGCGCATCAGTAACATTTGGACTAAGAGGAGTCTCTCGGTTAATGGCATGCTCCTGCAGTGTGACGAGAGTGAGGGGGAAGGCGATAAAGCGACATTTGATAGCTCTGAGTGGGTCATGGAGAGTACAGTCTGACAGGGACATCAGATTAGCTCTGCCAAAAAAGAACAAAAAACCCATTCTTCGAACTTTCGGGTAAAAAGGATACAAACTTGCTGCATCATATGACGTCAAGAAGGACTCAAATGGGATAATAAAAAGACACCTCAGCATTGGCCATGACTGTGTAATGCATGATTTTCCATCTCAATATTGTCCTTCTGTTCATTTGATCACAAAAAAATTGTTCAAATGTATGTGTCTGAGCTTTAGGGATGCAAACAGGGCCAGAGCTCATCCTATTTATTGAGACATGAATGAAGGATATCTCCAGTTGCCTTCAAGCATTAAAGCAGATATGAATAAATGCCCAAGAACAAGAGATGTTTGGGTATCTCAGAGAAGCAGGGGAATAAAAGAGAGAGTTTATCCGACTGTGCGCTGCAGTTTGCCAAGAGGATTTTCTTCAGCTAATGTGGATGTGCATCACAATGGACCAAACGTTCCCATGAGGTGAGACTACATAGAAAGAAACAGAAAGAAAGAAATGCAAATGTAGTGAAATTTTGTAGGTTCTTCTTGTTTTTGTTACTTCTATTGCAATGTTGGACCCCAGTTGCACACTGTTGATTATTTTTATTATATTTATATGTCAGATTCATGTGAGGAAAAAAAAAACTACGCAGTCTGTCATACATGTTTTTTCACAACGAAAATCTACTAATTGTTGGTGATGCTTCATTACATTATGTGCCTATATTTCAGTTTATTTTTCAGTGCATCTATCACGTTTGTCATTAATTTCTGCATTTGGAAGTTGCTGTCTGAACAGATCACTGCAAATTGTAAAGAACAGAGACTAACAGTCTGTCTATCTGAGGACCATATTACTTACTAAATTTTACACACCCAATTAACTCATCACAAAAAAAGAGAAGTAAATCATCTACCAGGATGGGCTAGATAAGGTTCAATTATAATATAATTGTTTTCTCCAACTACCTTGAAATTGTTACCATGGCATATGAAAATCTTTGATAAGGTCTACTTGGTATTATCAATTATCGTCCTAAAGAAATCACTGCACCATGGTATTGCAACAATATTTTCCAAGATTATTCCAATGATAAGATAAAACATTATGGTTTTCTGTGATATTTAGTAATGTAATTACCCCCTAAACACTATAGATTTATTTTTTGTTCCTCTTTGTAAGATTAGTTTGTTACAGTAGCATTAATGATTTAAGTTTGCACTCTACACATCAATATCTCTAAGTCCTAAAGGGATAATTCATCCAAATACTCACCCTCAGCCTTCTTTATTTAATTTAACACAAGATAATATATTTTAAAGAAAACTAAAAAGTGGTCACCCACTGAAGCTAAGCAGGACTGTGCCCCCGTCAGTACCTGGATATGAGACCACATGGGAAAGCTAGGTTGCTGCTGGAAGTGGTGTTAGTGAGACCAGCAGGGTGCACTCAACCTGTGGTCTGTATGGGTACTAACACCCCAATATGTTGATGGGGACTCTAAACTGCTCTTGTGAGAGCCTTCTTTTGGAGGAGATGTTAAACCGAGGTTCTGACTCTCTGTGGTAATTAAAAATCCCAGGATGTCATTCGAAAAAGAGTAGGGGTTTAACCCCGGCATCCTGGCCAAATTTGCCCACTGGCCTCTGTCCATCATGGCCTCCTAACCATCCCCATATCATAATTGGCTGCATCGCTCTGTCTCCTCTCCACCAATCAGCTGGGGCCTCATGTATCAACAATGCATACGCACAAAAACTTTGCGTACTCCAGATTTCACGCTTACGTTTGGATTTACTAACGATGAAATTAACGTGAGAATGTGCGTTGGTCTGCGCCATCTTCATGTCTGGCGTACGTGTATTTCTTGTGTGAGTTTGTTTTATTTCAATTGGCGACTCCTAGAGGCAATTATGTTAAATTGCACACTACAAAGTAATCGCACCAACACATGTGAAAAACATTGCTATTAATTTGTAATTGATAAAATGGGTTAATTGACACAATATATATATATATATATATATATATATATATATATATATATATATATATATATATATATATATATATATATATATATATTTTTTTTTTTTTACTAATTATGTGATTTAGAACATATAAAAGCATTTGCAATGTATACAACCCTTAGTCTATGGCAATGGCAGTGTTGACCAGTTGTAGAGCGGGCGATTGGGCAGCTGAAATGCCAGTGGCGATGCCTTGATGAGAGCGGAGGGGTGCTGCTATACCGCCCTAACAAAGTGTTCCTCTAATACATCTGTGTCTCCCACAGACACGGATACTACTCCAGACAGTAAAGTGTCACCCACAATTGAGGCAACTCTCTCCTCAAAGGGTGTTAGTTCAGCATCCCGTTCTCCCGCCTGTTCGGTCCACACTTTGACGGTGCGCCGCTGTTCTCCTCTTAACCTGCACCTTTACATCGGACCAGTCCTTTTTTAATTCACTCACAGTGCGATGTTCAGACCCCACTGCGTTAACCGCGTCAGCTAAACTCTCCCAGTCTATTTGTTTCTTTTGTTATTAATTCCGGAGGACAAACTTGCAAATAACACACTTTTTCTCCGGTCTACCTCCGATAGGAGCATGTGAAGTTTCTCTTCTTGCTTGCTTTTGCCATTGCTTTTTCGTTTGGTTTTGCCAAATTGAAGTTACCATATTCATACGGGGGAGGAGGCAGGGAGGGGTTTTGCGCTCGTGCATGTGCGCTCAGTTTCACGCTAATTTGGATGTACAAAGAGAATATGCGTGGGATTCCACGTACGCAGTGTTTCATACATCTGAATTTTTTACCGCGTACGCACATTTACAGCTTTGTCCGTACGCAATGTTTTAGTATTAATTCAACGCAAGTCTTTGTACATGAGGCCCCTGGTGTGTGGTCTGGTGCAGAATGGCTGCCATCATGTCATCCAGGTGAATGCTGCACACTGGTGGTGGATAAGGAGATTCCCTCCCCAAAATGCGTAAAAAGTGGTTTGAGTGTCCAGAAAAGCGCTATATAAATGTAAGGAATTATTATTATAAAAACCTGTAACCATTTTCATGTATAGTAAGCAAAACAAATTTTATGGAAGTCAGTGGTTACAGGTTTTCAACATTCATCAAATTATCTTCTTTTGTATTCAACAGAAGAAAGAAAAGCAAGCAGGTTTAGAACAAGTAAAGGGTGAGGAAACGATGACACATCTTTCCGTTTTGGGTGAACTATCCCTTTCAGACTGAAATGTAGGTCAGAATGTTACGGTAGACAACATTTTGTGAAAGACAGCCGTTTCGGAAATGATCTGGATGACAGTTTTGTGTAGAAACTTTTCTTAGTGCCAAATGGTGGTGGAAAGCTTGATTTCACACAGAGGTGCGTCATGAACTGGAGAGAAACTGAGCTTCTCCATCATCATTGTGCCCTTGAGCGAAGGCACTTAACCTCAGGTTGCTCCACAGGGACTCTCCTGCTATTAGTGTACCGCAACTTGCTTCGGATGGAAGTGTTGGTTACATGATGTTTAAGATCTGGATAAATCATGTATAGTCATTATGTCAGATTTTACCATTTGAAAAATGTGGTGATACTTCCTATGAACACATCTATACTGCGTTATGCTTACATTTGAAAAGAGAATGTTATGACAATGCTATTATAGTGTTTTATAATCAAAATATGTCTTCTGTCAGTTTGGATGAAGGTGCATTATTAAAATATTATCATTTGATTTGGATCTTTTCAATAAAACATGAGTATTTTTAATCTAATTATCTGTAAAATGTCAATGTATGCATCATATTGCTTTATATAGTGTGTGTTATAGATCAGTGTTCCTAGGAAGTTTTACCCATAACATACAATGTCTATTTTTCTTATTTTAAAAGAATCTTTATTTTTCTATTTTGTGAAAAGCTAACAGTTTTATTGCCTTTCTTTTGTCTGATACAATGTCACTGTATGTGGTTTGATTGTGTTACTATTACAGATATATATATATACAGGAAAGACATGGATAAGCAAACATACCATACAGTTCTTTTTTATTTTTTCATTATTATTATGAGTAGTAGTAGTAGTGCTATTTTTTATTTTAGGTCACATTATAGATTTGCATCCACTGTTTATAATTTGTTACTGCTCTTGGTATGATTCTTTCTACTTTTTGTATAAAAATCATTTAAGAATGTATGATGGTAATCTGTACAGAGAATTTAATCTCCTGGTCAGGAAAAAAAAAAAAAACAAAAACAAAGAGAGAGAATGTGCTTTAATGTATTGTTATGACATACGCGTAAATGTGAAGCAGCATAGTCGCGTTTTTCACTTGGAGTTGTAGAAAAAAATTTAAAAGATTAAATCATTCTAAACCATTTCTGTGTTCAAAAGATTTTGCTACAACAAGATAAACGCACAGAATTCATATTTAAAACTGTCTGTTTCCTTTTTTGTCTCTTTGTCTTTCAGCCTTCCAGGTTTTGTGCATTTCTTTCTTATATAACTAACTGATTTTTGTCAGTACAATTAGGGATTTTATTCTCTCCAGAAAATTCACATAGTTGTAGCAAGATGTACTTATTAATGAATATACTCCGAGGGTGATTCCTCAAAGATTAGATGAAGGCACTCTTGGGGTGCACAAAAACTAATTAAGTGACTGTAGTAGTCATAAAACATTAAAATAAGACACATGGCCTACTGAGATGCACACGCTTTCCATGACTGAGATGCTTGCACTTTCCATCAATTCTGCTTGCTGCCTCAGATACCGCCTCCCATTGAGTTTCATTTATGCTTTACACATTTAATTAGGCGTGTTGCCATGGTCTACAGTTATTTAAAGGGACATACTTGTAGATTGAGCAAACAAAATTGCCTTGATCTTTAAAGGGTCACGAAACCCCCCTGTCTCAGCAGGGTGTTTTCACACCTCTAGTTTGGAACAAGTCAGGAAAGTGGGTGTGTCCAGATCGGTTTAGGTGGGAGTGTCGGTGGAGGGAAAGAGGGAAGATTTTGCATAAAAATGGGAGTTCTGTTTGGGTACGTGCTGATTTTCACAGAGGCAAAACAACACTGACACCGAGGAGAAAGACAGTGACTGTGTTTACATGGACATCAGTAATCAAATTATTTGCCAAATTCTTAAATTGTCGACTTTAACTGCAGTTTGGCACTTTCACTTTTATTCAGGAACATGTTATGCATGCCCCCATGACAAATGAGATATTAGATGCGAGGATTAACTGCTGGAGAGTGGTTTAATGCAATGTTTGATACCGCACGGCGAATGGGAAGGAAAAAAAACCTTTGAATTTTTTCGGTTACTTAGATGCACTCGGTAGGTAGCGTCAGAAAGCCGTGTGTGTATAGACTATCCTGTCACAAAATGCAGCTAAAATCCTACACGACGATAATAGTTTGATTAAGGTGTTTACATTCAGAGAGCAGCATTTACAGCAGATCTTTCAGCCTATAATATTGTAGTGATATTAACATACTGTAAACTTAGTAACTAAATCATTTTGAAGGTATGTCTTTAAAAACTGAAAGAGTACTGCTGACGATACGAACTAACTTTGCCATCTGAATAAACAAACAAAGACCACTGATCTCACACACTTACCAAATCCATAGAGACAGGACAATCAACACAAACTGGAGCTGCGTATTTATTAAAAGGAGACGAGCGGCAAATCCGGATTTCATCATTTCTAGATGCGAAAAGCTCTCAGGTAAAAAATGTTCCTTACAAGCGCATTTTTGTCACGTGCACTGTAATCCACACTTGAGTCCAGCTGCTCTCTCATAGCGGGAAAATAAAAACAAAACCTTTGTTGCAGCACATTAATAAACGCAACACTGACGGCCCGTGTCTACAAATTCTTGTTCTTCCACTTGTTTTGGCAACACAACGTGACGTCTCTCTGTCGTCTGAACACTGTAACAGGTAAAAGCTTTCTTCGAAGCTATCATGCATATTAATGAAGTTGCACCGCATACACAATAGAGCGCGCTGATTGGTTTGAACAAAGTCTTTCTCATGAATTAATGCTGCACACTCAGAGATGTCACGATGCACTTGCAGGTACAGACATCCACTCTCCACGCTGGACTACACACAAGTATCTCATGGCTGTGACGCAGCTTCAAAAATGTGTTTCAAACCAGAAGAACGAATTTGCTCAAAATAACGCAAAAACAACCAATTTTCAATTTTTAGTGCAATATAAGTGTCCTAATAGTGTTTATAGCAGCGTGGGACACAGATATGACTGTCAACAGCTCAAAAAAAATTGTGTTTTGGTGTTTTGTTAAACTTTAAAGAGTTCATTGTGCAATGAAAGCACAGAAACTTTCATACTGCAACCTTTGTTGTTTTATTTTGAAGCTAAACAACAAAACACGTTTTGTACCTAAATTCTTCAAGACTGGCTCATTGTGAAAACGTACCCCCGTATACATTTCTAGAGAGTGCTAAATATGTAGCCAGAGCTACATATGGCTACATTTCATCTGTAAAATGACTGCTACGGGGCGGTATGATGCCGCAGACGGCTTCTGTTTTTTTTCATGCTAACAGCTGATCGCTTACCTCCATGTGGACGGTTTTTCCACTGTTACCAGGACTTAAGATGCAGAGTGGAACTGACCATTACGACAGGGTTTGAGTCTGGTAAAGAACAGTTCTTATGTTAGGTGTGCAATCTGACACAATACAATGACACGAATCATAAAAATAAAGCTTCTTTAAAGCTTCTTTTCCTAAAACGGTAGGGATTAAGCCAAAGAAAGCTTGTATAACTTATTATATCCACAAGCTTACTTTATCTCAGATTTCATACCCGTAGCATCTGATATCATGTACCTCACACATAGGCTTCCCCTACCCTAAGACACATAACCACGGATTGCCGTAAAATCTCGTCAATGGCAGGCAGGAAAGCCTTTTCTCTCGTTAACTGCAGGGAAAGAGTTAAGCGAAATTATTCACTGATTTGACGCACACTATGATACCAGCCATACATGTAAAGCAAAAATAATGTCCTTAAATTCAGACGCATCCAGCGGCCGTCACCCTTGCACCAATCTCCATCATTGTAAACTGCAAAAAAAGTGGGAGCAAACATCTAACAAACGCAACAATGGAACAGACAGAAAAGCAAGCAGTTACAAGTGCGTCAAATGCACGAAATGCCCAATTCGCACCACACATGTAAATCATCCGTGCTTAATCCGCGTATACTTACTGCACAGGCTGCAAAACAATCTGCCCCAACCCCTCTGATTTGTAATGTAATGATTGTGAGGGTGCAGGTGAGACATCATTTTTCAAGAGACACTCAAATACATCACGTCCGCTGCATATGCAACTTCTGTAATTCATATAAACAATTAATTGCAAACTGAAAATAATTTGATTATATGGTGATTATATGGTTTGGAATTTGATGTTTTATCAGATTTGCATTTTTTGCAATTATATTGCGTTTAAATTAAGAATTTTGCAGGACTGCAAAAAATTGGGACTTTTTGTTGATTTTGAGTTGGATTCAACGATCGCGGAATCGCAAAAAACTAGGAGGTCTGAATAAAGGTGAGAATGTGGTAAGATATAAAATCATGGTAAAAATCAGGTGGCAGCGAGGGCGATTCTTTTGAAAACACTGTGGGTTGAGTTTATGGAAGGGGTGATTGGGTCAATCGGTGCTTTTGAAAACATTATCAGTTGGGTTTAGGGAAGTTGGTCAGTGAGTGTTTTGGTCGGTCAGTCAGTCAACAGTGGCCTGTGGTGGATTTACGCGAGTACAGCCAGTGCGAATGGGACTCGCGATAGAAATTTGAGATCTGAAAAAGCGTACACAGCAGCCTCTGGTGGATTCACGAAAACTGCAAAAGAACATACCATCTGGGACGTATTTTGTGATCTCCAGAAATGTATATAGGGGTACGTATCAATAATAAGCCTGGGTTGAAATTCTTGGATTTCACTGTAAAAAATGCAGGGTTCCACACCATTCATGTCCCAACACAAATCGATTAAGTTAACTTAACATGTTTAACAAATTTACGTGGATTGAAAATAAAAAAATTAAGTTGTCCCTATGAAATCTCAAGAATTGTGTTCTTTCAGCTTATTTTAAATAAGTAGTTTAAACAAGCAAAAAATAAATAAATAAAATAATATATTTATATTTATTTTTTTTGAGTGTTCTTGGGAGAGGTAAAAGCATTAACAAACGACTGAGAAGGACCAGGGATATAAAAAAGACATAAAGAATAAATGCTACTACCCTAGAAGAGTAAATATACATCTATCATTTCAAAATTGCAGATACATTTGATACATTGTTCATGTATTATGGTATACAACAACTGCATAATTGACAATAAAACGAACCATCATCAATGTAAAACAATGCCAAATGTTTAATGTGATAAAGTGCATTTGGTTATGTAATTAATTGTTTATTTTAAACTTATTGACACTTTTTAAAAACACTAATAGAGTTGACTTTTCCAGCATTTTGTGCTTTAGCTTAAGATGCTAACCTCAAACCAGAAACAAAATGGCATGTCTAAAACATAATTTGATACATCATTTTGAACTAGTCCTTTAAGATCGTGAACTAAAAAAGAAAATGATTTAAACTTTGAAGATTATACTCAAAGGCCTTCTTTATTTCCTAAAGACTGCACATCTGTGACCTTTATGAAAAATAATATGCTATGACGTCCTTTGGTACCAGCAGGAAGTACAGTTTCAGCACTTGTCTGGCAGTTGGGGAGATTAAAATGGGAAAGAGGTCTTGGTAAAAGGATATGCACGAACACGAGATATTCACCCCAGATTAGAACAAGGTCTTTTCTCAACGCTTAATCGGGGTCCTCAGTGTCCACTCACGTCAGCACTGCCCTTCTTACCGGGAAGGAGACGTTTGCAGGCCAGGCCATCGAAAAAGACTTTAACGCATGTAATCTGTAGGATAATAAGATTAACAATACTTCACATGGTTATAATCTTTACAAACAGCATTCAGATAGATTATCTGGGTTGTGCAGGACATCGAGTCCAGTTTATAGTTGCAGCAGATGGATGCGTCTCGATATTTCATGCTTCTTTATTGTACTTGGCAACGTATTGCATAGTACACATTTCAGTTTACTTGAAGTATTCTCTGGTGTTCTCCGGTTCTTCATGAAGGGTTTGTTGTGCTGACCTTAGCAACGTTTTGACATATTTCACACATTTGGGGCATTTACTCCAGACTACTGGATCTCAGTATATACAATGTTTAGATCGTCACTCAAAAGTTATGTTGTTCCCAAGCCCTGCTTGACAGGTTGAGTAAGGTCAATACAGTAAACAAGAGATTGCACTGGCTGTAAGAAAGAGGTAATTTAGGTGCAAGCCAAGAAGAAGCTTGTACCACTGTCTGTATTAAGCTTAAAGTGCTAGTGTGTCATGCTAGAGTAAATGGCTTGTGGTGAGAGACAGATAGAGAGAGACAAAATAAACTAAATTAAACAACATTATTGGCTTTAATTTCTTTATAAACCAATAAGTTAGACAATTGCATATCTATGTTTAAGGTCATTGCTAACCCTCTGTTGTACCTACTGTATACTGTGTATTCTATTGCTCAGATTAACCCTTGTGTCAGATCTTAGGAGGTCAGCATTTCTTTAAAAAGGCTGCCATGTGTCCCAAGTCAAGAGAAATGTCAACATCACCTTAGCTTACATTAACATCAGCTTAGCTGTACCTGTTTGTGAAACCATTTGTTTAGTGCACACTAGCTGTCATTAGGAGAAGCATTTAAACAGCAGAAGACTGCTGCTAGTGTTTTGAATTTGGTACACATTTGTATATATTTGGTGTACAAAAGTTGTCTTAAGGCTACATTTTGACCTGCCAGCCAGGGGCGTAGTAAGTGGGAGGAAAGGGTGACAGAGTGCATACGGTCCTGGCAATTTAGGGGTAGTGGTGCCTAGAGATCCCCCCGGTCTTAACTTTGGAGATAGGTAACATCACTATCACATCAACCCCCCTCCCCCATTCTTCACTTTTCCGTTGGGTGGCCCTGTTAAAATACTTGTGCATAGGGCCCAAAACTGCTGGCAACGCCCCTGCTGCCAGCTATAAACAGCTATATTTACTCTACAAGGTCATTTTTGACCTTCAGAACAAATGGAAATACAGAATTCTAAGACCACACACAATGTTTGGACCTCGCTGACCGCATGCACTAGTGCTATAATCTTGTTTATTCTCGAACCACATGGGGGTGCTTCACCTGTTTGTAATTCTAATTGTCAATAGGAAGGCATGTCCTACTGAACCGATGCAGTAATTTGACAGAAGTGTATAAAACAGATCAGTCTATTGTGTCAGCAGTCGTGAAGACCTTTGGGTGTAAAGACCTGCGACTCTATCTGCGGAAAGCACTTGAGCACTCCACCTTTTTTTTTATATCCACACTGTTATTAGCACCTGCAAATCCCGTGTCTCACAAGGCAGGCTACACAATCTTAATAAACTATGCATTTTGCCTACCTCATCAGATAATTCATATTCATTTAAAATTGGTCTTTGGAACGGCCAGTCTTTTGGGGAACAAAGCAGACTTCATTACAGCTCTCACTACTCATTCTAATCTCAGTTGTCTGGCTCTAATTGAAACCTGGATTAAACCGTTTACTGCCACACCTGCAGCTCTCTCCAACACTTTAACTTTTTCCCAGACTGGGAGAGATGAGGGCACTCATTTGCTTCTCTCTAGGCTACATTCCAATCAAATTTTTTAAGCCCTTTGCTCGCTAACTTTCCTCTGTCTTATTAACTCGGATTAACGTCATTGATTACGTTACACAAGTGTCCACTACTGGCAGAACATCTGAATGGTATTGAACTACACTGTTGTGTGATGCCACAATCGCATTGCATTCTGGGACATGAAGACTCGCTCCCTCTGTCAAAATCAAGGGATCAAGGGTTTGTCCATGTAAGCTTCCCTAGTTCACTTGGCAAAATGGAACAGACTTAAAAATGATGGCAGGGAATCCCATGAGGTGAACTGCTTGGGGAATTCTGCAAGTGCGTGTCTAAAAATGAAGTGAAATGTAGCCCTAACCATTAGAAACTTCATCTGTAATCATTGAAATTCATATACACCTTACAAAAATCAATTATGTAGTCATTTATTGTCCTCTAACCCGACTAGGTAGCTTCTTGGAGGAATTGGATGTGTTACTCTCAACATTTCCTTTTAACACTCTGCTTGCCTCCTTCAATCTGAAGAGAGTGTCAACCTCAGCTACTCCCAAATCTGGTAAACTCTTTCTCCTCATTCTAAACCTAAATCTTATTCTTGAGACATCTCACTCACCTCCATACATTCCATTTCATGACATACTACACTCACTTGCACCCTCTCAACTTTCCTCTACGTTTGAAAAGTCACTTCCACCAACCAGAGACTTTACATCACTTATTAATAACAGTGCTATGGACACACTCTGATCCACCCTGTCATCTTGTTGAGATGCAATCTCTCCCTATCATCTAGGCCAGTGTACTCCACCCCCTCTGACCCCTGGCTATCTGACATACTTAGAAAGCATTGGTCTAAACTCAGGGCTGCTGTGAGAATGTGGTATAAATTTAAAAAAAAAAAAATCTACTGACCTTTAAAAAAAAAAAAAATCAGTCGCTGCTCCCTCCAACTATCTAATGCTAAAACATCCCTTTGCTATAATAAAATCACCCACTGCTCCAACTCTTACCTACTCTTCAAAACATCATCCTCGGTCCTCCTCCTCCTGCTCCGTCCTCAGATTTGTCAGCTAATAATTTTGCAACGTTTGTCACCTCTAAAATGGCAATCATTCGTTTTCTACACTGATAGATGAATACACGACTGGAGTGCTAGTTTTTTTCTTTCTCCTCTCAGAGATAGTAATGTCAAATCACATGCTATCCAGTCACACTAAAACCTGCCAACTGGACCCAGTCCAGTCTAATCTTCTTTAAGCCATCTCAACTTACCTGTGCTTACACACAATATTAAAACATCCCTTCATACTGGGACATTTCCTGTTAGATTCATACAAGCTCAGACAACTCTACTGCTTAAAACATAACCTTAAACCCAGCTATCATATGCAATTAAAGACCAATGTCACTCCTGCCACCTACTTCAAAAAACACTAGAATGTGTTGTCTTCAACCAAGTTTCTACCTTTTTTACTCAGAACAGTCTCCCGGACACTAATAAGTCGGGTTTCAAAAGCAGGCACTCCACTGAGACTGCCCTCCTCTCAGAGAAGGAAGCCCTAAGACCCGTAAGTGTTGCATCCAAACACTCAGTACTCATCTTGCTGAATTTATCTGCTGCTTTTGATACAGTGAATGACCAAATCATCTTGGTAACCCTTGAGACAATTGGGCATCTCAAGAACCACACTCCATTAGTTCAGCTCTTGCCTCTCAAATAGATCTTTCAGGGTGTCTTGGATGGGTGAAGTATTCAATTTTCACCATTTTCAACTCAATCTCTCAATGAAGGTCCTTTCTAACATGTAGAAAATCAGATCTTCGGAAGTGAAAGTTCTAAAGTCTTGTATGAACAATCCCAA
This sequence comes from Danio kyathit, assembly GCA_903798195.1. NCBI lineage: Eukaryota > Metazoa > Chordata > Actinopteri > Cypriniformes > Danionidae > Danio > Danio kyathit. The sequence continues at coordinate 54,585,684 of LR812535.1, forward strand.
AAAGCTTGAACATGCAGATCTCTAAAGAGAAGTTACTGATTAGTAATTCTCCAACAGCCTTGAAACATGAAGTTCTGTGGACCCAAACACTTGCAACGCCACAAGGATCTTTAGCGGACAAGAAACCTAGATCCTTGGAGGTGAAATTCTGAAGTCTGTGTTGAATCCTGTTGATCTGGCAGTCGCAGGTTCGGATCATGTTAGAGGACAGTCAGAACTGTATGCATGGGCAGTCAGAACTGTATGCTATGTAATCCTGATTCCAAACATCCAGATTTCTTTGTTCAGACTTCCTTCTTTGTCTCTGTAGATCTTCCAACAAAACATAGCACAGCAAAGGCCCTGGTATACCTCAAATAAAGCTTTTTTTGTTCTTCATGTGAGGGCAAAATATATTTGAAAAGGCTGAGTGATGGTACTGTATACCTTTTTAAACACTCCAATGCCCCCACAGTAGGCATAGTTGTAAACGCATCCATCGATTGCATTATCGCCATGGACCAATGACAGCTGAAAGGTGTTTAGGGGTCAAAACCAACTCCCCCAGTAAGTTTGCTTTAGTGAGCTGTTTAGAATTGCTGAAACTAACTGAAAACAAACTTTGGATTTTGCTCTAAATTACATCAGTTTATTCTTGGATTTAGATTGAACATATCCAATTCCTTAATTCTAAAACTCACATGTCTCTCAGAAGGAAGCTTTTAAAGTCACCCAAGATCTAGCATTGTGATTGGGTGTTTTCAGATGTGATCATTGGGTGGGGCCCCCTCTGATGTTAAAGTTATTTAGATTAGTTTGGGGTTCACAGTGATGCCTCATTCACAATAGCAGCGACTTTGTAGCTGTCTGTCACTCTGGGTGACGATCTGCTGCAAACGCAGGTCTTTGTAGGTCTACAGCATGGAGAATACCACTAGCCTCTGCTGGAGTTGAGAGGATCATGTGAGCTCTACTAGTGCTCCTATTGGCTGTTGCTCAATGAAGTCGCACTTTATTTGCACAAAGTTGAAGGATTCTCAACTTTGTCGCTTCACTGAACACTCCCACCTGGTCGCCAACAGTCACGGTCGCTTATGTAAACAAAGAGCGCCGAAATTGCTCACTCTCCATTGAAATGATCAATCTCTTGTTGCTTTGCAGCTGCGAGTAACTTGTAAGTGTCTTTAAAGATGTATACATAAGTTTCCAGACGAAATTAAATTAACAGACAATGTGCTGAAGACATAAAAACAAACATCACTATGCAACCTTGAACTTTAACTAAGCATTGGTATGACTGAATATGGAGAAGATTTACTTTTTTGTACATCCATTTTGTAATATTAATTTGTGTCTTGTTTGTGACAATACTTTAATTACTGATTAAGTTAGTCTGTAATGTCAGCATCATTTGTTTTGTTTTTTTCTGTGAATTTTAACCATACAGTACAGTTCTGCAAGTGATGGAATGTAGTCGTTTACTCCTTGATTTTCCAAAAACAAAAGACAAACGTTAATCAGAATGTTTGTTGATCGACTAATTTTCTTTTTCCTGTTGTCAGCAACTGATTAACTTAAAGAACAAAGCAGTTCCAGAGGTTAAATATAACTCGATACTCCCTCTTTAATAAAAAAACTTAATGGGCTATATGCACAGAAGTGTTTTTCAACCACAGATAAACTTCCAGTAATAGTTTGATGTGTCTGTTTTCAATTTCATAAGGTTCATTTTACAGCATAGATAATGTAATATGATCAAAACATAGCCAGTTAAATAGATGTAAGCATTCATTAAGTTGTTCAAGTGTAAAACAAGATGGTAGATCATTTAAACTCAAGCACAGCTGAAGGCAAGTTAAGGAAATTCATTAAAAATACTGAGGTAAAATACATTTCTTTAATTTAAAGACTTGGCACCGGACAATTGAATTTATTACTGTGCTTTTTGTCCAGTGTGAGACCTACTTTATTATTGTATCTCGATTAGGCGGTGAAGATGATTAGTTTTGAACAAACCAGATCTTAAACATGGTGAGTTTATAATGGCATGACAGTTCACCAGAAGTGCCTGAACAATTTTATTTAAAAGTCCCTGTGTATTTAGCCCATTCCAACTACACTACATGACAAAAGTCTTGTCGTCAATCCCAGTTGAAAGAGCAAATAACGATAACTTGACTTCTAGTTGATCATTTGTAAAAGTGGCAGAAGGTAGATTTTTCTGATGAATCATCTGTTGAACTGCATCCCAATCATTACAAATACTGCAGAAGACCTATTGGAACCCACACGGACCCAATATTCTCACAGAAATCAGTTTGGTGAAGGAAAAAAACATGGTTTGGAGTTACATTCAGTATGGGTGTGTGGGTGTGTGTGTGTGTGCGCGAGAGATCTGTAGCGTGGATAGGAACATCAACAGGTATCGAGACATTTGTGCTGCCAATTACATTACAAACCACAGTGTAACTAGAGCTGGGCGATTTTTTCGATTAATTAGAATTTACGTTTTAAGACCATTTAATTTTTTATAAAATCGAGGTATCGCGATTTTTTTTAATAAAAATATTAAAGCAGCTTTTCCACTATCGTGCCAAACCGTTCTAAACTGTTAGACAACCGTGCTGAATTGTGCTGATAGATTCTGTGTTGACGTCGCGGCTCTGTTGATGAGCTACCACAGCTGGCTCAGCGCAAGCGTGCTAGCCCATTGTCGCGAGGTGCGTGCGCAGTCAGCGGAGGCGAAAGTATAAATCCAGTTTTTTATACTCAGAGCCGGCGCGTCCATAGAGGCGACCTAGGCAGCCGCCTTGGGTGGCAGAATAGTAATCGAGAACCCCCCGGTCCCCACTTTCATCCGCGACACCCACCCCCTCCCGGTCCTCATTTTCATCCGCAAACCGGTAAGTTTCTATTTCACTTTCGGGTTGAGGGCGACGTGATTGCCTAGAGTGCCAGTTCAGCTTGCTCCGGCCCTGATTACATTATATACATTACACAAAATAATAAAATAGGCTAAAAGTTTTATTCGTGGCTAGAGCTTAATTATTTGATTGAAATATAGGCAATGAGACCTTTACTTCGCCTGACTGAGCGTGAGTTTATTGCATGCTGCGCTGTGTTCGGTAGCACAGATCGCTCTGATCTAAGTGAGAACTTTACCAGCAACTGCATGCACAGCTGAAAGCCTTTTTTCCTGCTGCACATCGAATCAACAACAACATATATCCATGGAACACAAACTTGCAGACTCTTTGAACAACGAGGAAATAATTGCACCTAATTCAAAGCCCAGAGGTCTGGTTTTGTATTTACACCTGCGCACCACCTGAAGGACGGTTACGGCGTGTTGTGAATGTCGGCTGTCACCGCAGAAAGTCAAATCTTTCTTTAATTTGGACTTTTGCTGGAAAGCTTTACGGAGTGGCACAGTAGCTGTCCAAGGTACTGTAGCTATGAATTAAATCATAACCCATATATGCACCAATAAACAAGTAAAATGAATGAATAAATAAAATAAATATGGATTCTTAAATGTCGGTATTGTTTTTACTCCAAAAAAATATCAATACGTTTTGACAAATGTTTTATAAAAATAAATTGAGCAATTTTCAACATTTCAGCTATAGGCTGTTATACGATTCAGTTAAATATAAGATATTTAAATATAGATAGATATGTAACAGGTTTCTGTGGGGTTTTTTGTTGTTCACGGTGATCTTTAATATATACTGGGTGGTGTAGCTATGCACAAATATTTTCTAAAACGTCAAGCAGGAATTTGTCTATAGGAATGTAATAGGCTACACCTTGTTGACCAATTTATGCATGTATGGCCCTTAAAAATACATGTTTCTTAACCAGATGGTTTTTCAAGTTACTTATAAAGAGATTGTTACTTCAGTCATGTTGTTGTAATGTTTTAAGTTGACTATAGTTACACAGTAAAAAAAAAAAATAAATAAATAAAATTGAAATCGTGAATCGGTCAAACTTTATGAAAAAAATCTAGATTTTTTTTTTGCCATATCGCCCAGCCCTAAGTGTAACACTCGTCTTGAATCAACGGGATACACAAGAATAAAAATAACAAAAATGGTTCAATTCTCTGGATCTTGTATTCAAATTTTATCATGGATTGATGAAGTAATCTTTTTTTCATATATTAAATTCACACAGCTCTCTGAAAAATGTCCTTACAATCAAACATAAACACAAACAACATTGGTACAATAACACAATACAAAAATGGTGAATGTGTGTGTGTATGTATGTGTGTGCGCAAAGTCCAAAGTCCGTGGATGTGTGTTCGTGCAATAGAGGTAAAGTTGGTTTTATATTCGCACATTCGGACTTTCCCCTTAATAATATAATTTCATAAAAGTATTATTTGCAAACCTCAAATAGCGAAATCCTATTAGCAGCCAATGATTATCAAAGTACAACATTGTTCGCAGTCAAATAAACAGTGTTAATGTTGTTTTCAAGTCATACTTGCTGGTTATTTCAGACCGAATATTCAAAGTGCCGTGGTAAACAGTGTATGGAGCTGTCACTGAACGAATGTGTGAATATAAAACCAACTTTACCTCTATGTTCGTGCAAAATGGATCGCTCTCACCGAAATGTTTGAGTCCGGATAACAGGTACCATATGTAGTTGCTGCACATCAAATGTCCTCCATGGATAGGCTTTACCGCAGTTTTGCAAGGCTAATGAGTCCAAAGAGAAAAAATCCACGCAAACTATTGTCCTTAGCACACGCAAAAAGGTAAATTAGGCAGACTGCCACTCCATGTGCTTCTCTGGCTTCTTCAGAAGTACCTCTGAGCAGTGTCCATGTGCCCTCTATCTCCCCCTAGTGGTGTGTATGATATGTAAATGTGTGTGTGTGTGTATATTAGTAGATTAATAAAAGGACTAAGCCGAAAAGAAAATGAATGAATATTTGAGTCATTGCAGAGATTTATGGATGCAGTCGTCTGAGCTCATGGGAGTCATACACAATATTAATTATTTTTCCACTGCATCATGACTTTATATTCTATACTGTACATTATTTTTTGTTAAGTGACAAGACTTTTATCTAAGCAAAGTCAGAACTTTCTCTCCTAATTAAATAATTTAAAATCAAGGCATGATCATATTTTATTTTGTTAAAATAAGCGTAATCTAGAGACCTTTGCTTTTCATATAAGACACTTCTGAAACAAACTGATAGTTATTATGTATTGTACCTAAAACTTGGATAGGTGACAAGACTTTTTTGTCAGGTAGTGTATAAGTGAGACATGACATATCCACAATGCCTGAGTTTCTGATTTAGCTATTATCACTACAATGACACAAAACCAAACCCTAACTTAGAATGATTAATAATTTGTGTTATTTAACAGTATTCAATACTTATTTATACAATTACAGTGTGTGTTACAGCTGTGTTTTTGTATGGACATGACACTTCTTACATCACAGATATTTGCATACCTGTATAGCTGCTGAAGCCTAAAGAAAACATTACATTTATATCACTACATCCTTTGTGAATGTAAATGGGAGATTTTCTCACAAACATACTGCTGAAATTATTTCGCACTCGTACATGATTGTGCCGAGGAATCACTTCTAGATGGATGTGTTGTATTTATAATGGCGTAATCATATCCATTTTTATTGATTTACCTCATCTCTTCGCGTAATGGCGCTCAGAGCCTCGACTTTTGCCAACTGTAATTTATCCTCCCCTAATAAACCTGCCATTTCTCTTGAATTACACAGCAATATTCCCAAAAGTGATTCCCACTCACAAAGACAAATGCGTAGTAGGAAAGTAAATGTCACTGCAGCTATGCTTTAGCAGACATGGAGAGCAAGCTATTGGTGAGGCACCAAACATACATTAGTGGAAGCCTCTTTTTTATTTATTTATTTTTTTGTTTGGTTTTGAATAATTGCAGCTTTCACTTTGCAGTGTATCTTCTGTCACCTTTGTTGTTTCATCTGATGAATTGGCCCAGACACAAAGCAGATTATTCTATCAGCAGTTGTGGCATTCCCTGGCAAACATACTGTGAAATCCAACGCAATAAAGCCTGCTTCTGTAACTAAGGTGAGAGATGTTCCCCCACTGATAGCAATCAAGAATATTTTATGGCACATTTTCCATGCGCAAATGGGCGAGGAAATGGGTTTCATCCCAGAGTTGTGTTAAGGTGAATCACATTTTCTTGGCTCTGTCTGCCAGGTGAGAGGTTGGTTTTGGGAATCATCAATTTCCAGGGCCTTCATAAGAGAGAGAAAATTCTAGGCAGGGGGAAAAAGACTGCCAGCAAATGCATCTCTATCAGCTGCGGATGAGCAGTCTGAGTGAGCCAAATGAATTAATGAAACACAGCTGTGTCTGTGTCTGGCTTTCAAACTGTATCCTCTCAAAGTTGTCAATGATATGAAATCTGGCACTGTAAAATATATAGATGGGAGGACTGGATAATAATTTTGACTTAACCTGTACACTAAAAATAAAAGATTGTTGCTGTTTGTTAAAACTACTTATTTAAAATGAGCTGAAGCAACACAATTTTGGGGATATTTTCATGTTTATCTGTCTGCGGACTGCAAGACAGGGCTGTAACATGAAGGGGGCGTAACTTGAAGTAGAGGCATAACTTGCAGTTATCGAGATCCCATTGAACCATGCGAGATGTCACAACGAGATGTTGTTGGCAAGATGGTGGAAATACTTTCCAGAGAGCATTTTCAGCAAATGTTTTCATTTGTTTGTTTTCATTCATTCATTTTCTTTTCGGCTTAGTCCCTTTATTAATCCGGGGTCGCCACAGTGGAATGAACCGCCAACTTATCTACACATGTTTTACGCAGAGGATGCACTTCCAGCTGCAACCCATCGCCGGGAAACATCCACACACACTCATACACTACGGACAATTTAGCCTACCCAATTCACCTGTACCGCATGTCTTTGGACTGTGGGGGAAACCGGAGCACCCAGAGGAAACCCATGCGACCGCAGGGAGAACATGCAAACTTCACACATAAACGGCAACTGACCTAGCCGAGGCTCGAACCAGTGACCTTCTTGCTGTGAGGCGACAGCACTACCTACTGCGCCACCTGTTTGTTTTCACAACCTAATAATTTGACATAATATTCTATTCCATACCAGGGGGTGGGGGGGGGGGGGGGGGGAAAGAAAGGAATTCCGGGAGTTTTCCGGGAGACAAAACAATACGGGAGATGGGTCTGAAATACGGGAGACTCCCGGGAAAAATGTTTTCACGAGTTCGCACTTACAGAAGTTTAAGAATTAAAGCATATTTGGCGTGCTGTCCAGGGAGAGGGCTCTGAGCTCGGAGAAGACGCCCCCAACTTGTGTTATTCCCCGTATCAGGGAACAGAGAGGAGTTGGGGTTCGAGCGAAGTGTCTAGCCCGGCCCCAGAACGCTCCCCCCGGGTAAATAAAGTTTAAGAAGTGAGGTGTTGGGGTGGTGGAGGGATGCTAAAGTCGTGAGATGATGCAGGTAGGACAATTTTGGTATTTATAGGGGTTTGGTCAAATACTAATTGGATAATAGAATGATTGTCAATGACGTAATGAAATTCTAAAACGTCTGCGCATGCTCCTCCCGAAATTTGTTTATAAAACATCACTTCACGAGTTCGCACTTACAGAAGTTTAAGAATTAAAGCATATTTGGCGTGCTGTCCAGGGAGAGGGCTCTGAGCTCGGGGAAGACGCCCCCAACTCGTGTTATTCCCCGTATCAGGGAACAGAGAGGAGTTGGGGTTCGAGCGAAGTGTCTAGCCCGGCCCCAGAACACTCCCCAATTTGCAATTTGATTACAGGACAGCAGCCAGACAAGTATGCGAGCCCCCCGAAATTTGCTAGACTTTAAAATTTGGAGGGGTGCTGTTGAGTTAGCGGTAGTGTGCTGAAAAGTGTGTGTTGGCCGTGGTGCATGATAAGGTGTGCGTCTCCTGTAGGAGCAGTCACTGCGCTTGCAGTGGTGCATGATAAGATGTGTGTCTCCCATAGGAGTAGTCACTGCGCTTGCAGTGGTGCGTGATAAGTATGCGTCTCCCGTGGGAGCAGTCACTGCACTTGCAGTGGTGCATTATGAGGTGAGTGTCTCCTGTAAGAGAGGTCACTGCACTTGCAATGGTGCATGATGAAATATCCGTCTCCCGTGGGAGCGGTCACTGCGCTTGCAGTGGTGCATGATAAGGTGTGCGTCTCCCGAAGGAGCGGTCACTGCGCTAGCAGTGGTGCATAGTGAATGTGCGTCTCCCTTGGGAGCACTGCCTTTGCAGTGGTGCATGATAAGGTGTACGTCTCCCGTAGGAGCAGTCACTGCGCTTGCAGTGGTGCATAATAAGAAGGTGTGCCTCTCCCGTAGGAGCAGTCACTGCACTTGGAGTGGTGCATAATGATAAGGTGTGCGTCTCCAGTAGGAGCAGTCACTGCGCTAGCAGAGCTGCATAATGATAAGGTGTGTGTCTCCCGTAGGAGCGGTCACTGCACTTGCAGTGGTGCATAATGATAAGGTGTGTGTCTCCCGTAGGAGCAGTCACTGCACTTGCAGTGGTGCATAATGATAAGGTGTGCGTCTCCCGTAGGAGCAGTCACTGCGCTTGCAGTGGTGCATGATAAGAAGGTGTGCGTCTCCCGTAGGAGCGGTCACTGCACTTGCAGTGGTGCATAATAATAATAAGGTGTGCGTCTCCCGTAGGAGCAGTCACTGCACTTGCAGTGGTGCATAATAATAATAAGGTGTGCGTCTCCAGTAGGAGCAGTCACTGCGCTTGCAGTGGTGCATAATAATAATAAGGTGTGCGTCTCCCGAAGGAGCAGTCACTGCGCTAGCAGTCGTGCATAGCGATAAGGTGTGCGTCCCCCGTAGGAGCGGTCACTGCCCTTGCAGTGGTGCATAATGATAAGGTGTGCGTCTCCAGTAGGAGCAGTCACTGAGCTTGCAGTGGTGCATAATAATAAAAAGGTGTGCGTCTCCCATAGGAGCAGTCACTGCACTTGCAGTGGTGCATAATGATAAGGTGTGCGTCTCCCGTAGGAGCAGTCACTGCACTTGCAGTGGTGCATAATGATAAGGGGTGCGTCTCCCGTAGGAGCGGTCACTGCACTTGCAGTGGTGCATAATGATAAGGTGTGCGTCTCCCGTAGGAGTGGTCACTGCACTTGCAGTGGTGCATAATGATAAGGTGTGCGTCTCCCGTAGGAGCAGTCACTGCACTTGCAGTGGTGCATAATGATAAAGTGTGCGTCTCCCGTAGGAGCAGTCACTGCACTTGCAGTGGTGCATAAAGATAAGGTGTGCGTCTCCCGTAGGAGCGGTCACTGCACTTGCAGTGGTGCATAATGATAAGGTGTGCGTCTCCCGTAGGAGCGGTCACTGCACTTGCAGTGGTGCATAATAATGAGGTGTGCGTCTCCCGTAGGAGCGGTCACTGCACTTGCCGTAGTGCATAATAATGAGGTGTGCGTCTCCCGTAGGAGCAGTCACTGCGCTAGCAGTGGTGCATAATAATGAGGTGTGCGTCTCCCGTAAGAGCAGTCACTGCGCTAGCAGTGGTGCATAATAATGAGGTGTGCGTCTCCCGTAGGAGCGGTCACTGCGCTAGCAGTGGTGCATAATAATAGGGTGTGCGTCTCCCGTAGGAGCGGTCACTGCGCTAACAGTGGTGCATAATAATGAGGTGTGCGTCTCCCGTAGGAGCAGTCACTGCACTTGCAGTGGTGCATAATGATAAGGTGTGCGTCTCCCGTAGGAGCGGTCACTGCACTTGCAGTGGTGCATAATAATAGGGTGTGATTTTCCCGTAGGAGCGGTCACTGCGCTAGCAGTGGTGCATAATAATGAGGTGTGCGTCTCCCGTAGGAGCGGTCACTGCACTTGCAGTGGTGCATAATAATGAGGTGTGCGTCTCCCGTAGGAGCGGTCACTGCGCTAGCAGTGGTGCATAATAATGAGGTGTGCGTCTCCCGTAGGAGCAGTCACTACACTTGCAGTGGTGCATAATAATGAGGTATGAGTCTCCCGTAGGAGCGGACATTGCACTTGCAGTGGTGCACAATAATAAGGTGTACATCTCCTGTAGGAGCAGTCACTGCGTTAGCAGTGGTGCATGATAATAAAGTGTGCGTCTCCTGTAGGAGCAGTCACTGCGCTTGCAGTGGTGTAATAATAAGGCGTGCGTCTCCCATAGGAGCAGTCACTGGGCTAGCAGCGGTGCATAATAACAAGGTGTGCATCTCCCGTAGGAGCAGTCACTGCACTTGCAGTGGTGTATGATAATAATAAGGTGTGGGTCTCCCGTAGGAGCAGTCACTGCGCTAGCAGTGGTGCATAATAATAAGGTGTGCGTCTCCCTTAGGAGCAGTCACTGCGCTAGCAGTGGTGCATAATAACAAGGTGTGCGTCTCCCGTAGGAGCAGTCACTGCGCTTGCAGTGGTGCATAATAATAAGGTGTGCGTCTCCCGTAGGAGCAGTCACTGCGCTAGCAGTGGTGCATAATAATAAGGTGTGCGTCTCCCGTAGGAGCAGTCACTGCGCTTGCAGTGGTGCATAATAAAAGGTGTGCGTCTCCCATAGGAGCAGTCACTGCGCTAGCAGTGGTGCATAATAATAAGGTGTATATCTACCGTGGGAGCAATAGGGAGGGGTTGAGGCATGAGGATTAGATAACGCTTAGGAGTTGGAATAGTAAAAGGGGACTGATGCAATAGTATCTGGATGCAGCCTTTATGATGCAAGCTGAGATTGCATCACTCAATGATGCAATGTCAGACACAATGCACTCAGTGGAATGAGTGACGTCAGTGTGACGCGTAGGGTTAGGGGTGGGGTTAGGTGAGCGCAAAAAACAAAAAACAAAAAACAAAAAACAAAACATTGGATATAGCTCAGATTGCACTGCACCAGGTCTGCATCCAGACCCCTCTCGACTGATGGTGCATTTCCACTGACGTTTCCGATTAATTTCTATTGAAAACTTCAATGATAGACTTAAAGTAACAGAAAGTAGTGCCAAGGTAGCAGTGAGGAGTGGCTAAAGGCTTTGAAAGGTGTTCCTTGATTTATATCAAGTGAAATTCCACAGCCACAGAAAGTCCACAGCCAATCGCTATGAAAATAGATGGGGTAAGCTAGACCTGTGATTCTGAATGATTCTGAACTGGAGGATTTCTAAGCTGAAATTGCTTATCAGCTTGGTGATATTATTATTATTTTATATTTACTTTTTAAATAATCAATTTATTTATTTAATATATTTGTCTATTATTTATCATTTTCTTTCTTTGTTTACTTATTTTTACGCGATTTATTTATTGTTCTGTTTGCAGAACAAAGAATATGTCTGTGTATACGTTAAAAGCGTCTTTAAAGGTGCTGTATGTAAGTTTGTGACTCTTCTAAAGCATAAAAATACCATAATATGTTTGCAGGTATTTAAGAAACATCCCAAGTGAACATACTTGTTTAACTGAAAAACAATGCTGAAGTCAGATATTCTGCTTTGAAAATGTTTTTTCCGTGCTGGAACGCTGTCTTTGTTTAGGTAAATTTAACCTGCACTATGCCAGTTTAGCCAATTATATTTCAGCACTCCGGGTTGCCTTGTTGGAAAACAGCGTATTTCATTCATTCATTCATAAAGGCTCTGAAAGCATGCGCCCGTGACCGAAATGGACAGTATCAGACGTCGAAATGAGACAGATTCAGTTCCACATGAGGTTATTAATTAGCAAATGATATAAACATTACGAACGTAAACATTAGGTGAGCAGGTTACATTGTAATCTCGTGTCCTAACAACACGCAAACAGCAGTTTGACTCTTTGCACCAGACGAAACATAACAGAAATGTAAATAAGGCCTTTCAGAAGCACAGAATATGCACTCACTCACGAAACGGTAAGGTTTAGAATCCATTCAAACTCACATTGTTAGCATTTAGCACTGAATAAAGCACACAAGATTTACCTGAGGTGATCACTGTCATAGGTTTCACATGTTGAGCTGTGAGAAATAGAAGCCGTTTCTAATATCTCAATTCGAGGTGTTGGTTAAACTAAAACTCCTTTTAATATGGAACATATTCCTTCTATCGCGTGTCGTTGATTTTATTTAGAACACGGTTTAAATCACTCGCTCCTGTACTCAATCTGGCATCCCACGCGTGCGTTTATTTTGATCTAGGAGTGCAATACCCAGTTCAACCACTGGGTGTCAAACTTACATACTGCACCTTTAAGTTTATCCATATTTCTCCACCTAGACCATACATCTATCTGCTGTGGGATATAGTCTTTACTCGGTGTTGTAATTGGCAATCGATACTCTTGACTGCCTTGTCCTGCGCTATGCAGGTGTTAACTGTAGTGTTTGCTTCTTATGTCGAAGTAGTACAGTACAGACACTATAGAAATAAAGATTAACTGAATTAATTGAAGCAACCTTAAAACAGTGCACATATTATTAATGTATATACAAGTAGTTTTACCTGGTTAATCAGCCAACAACACGAGGGAAGAATAGGCTTGTTATTCCTAAATTTGACGGGCCACGAGAGCAGTGGCGTTGTGGGTGGTACTAACGCAGATTCCCGCTGTAAGTTAGTGGAAATGCTCCATGCGAGGGTAGCGGAGACATGCTCACACTGTCGTTGCGGAGACAAGCTCACGCGTATGCGTTTGTTGCAGACGTTTTGGCCCCAACGGCCTTCCGTACACGCGTTCCTCGCGGAGACAGGCTCACGCTACAGTCACGGAGACGATCTCGCGCTTCTGTCGCGGAGACGAGCTCACGCTATAGGCCGATTGTCGGCGCTTCGCCGTGTAGAGCGGCGGGCTGACACGCGATTGATCCGTCCCAGCGGTTGCCGAATCTGGGGCGCAGCTCAGGTTTGCTGCAGGCTTTGTTGCGGCCGGATGGAAGCCGGTTCTCAGCGACTGGAGGAGCGGCGGAGTTGCTGGACGGACGGCGGGCCCGAGTTAAGACCGCGGCCTCTGTTGATATGCTCTGCCGAGTGTTGATGCGCTGGACGTCGGCTTGGGGTTGCAGGAGGAGGCGTGTCATCCTCATGGAAGTTGGCTGTTTGGACATGGTTACGGCTATTGGATGTGCCAATGCTAAAGTCGTGAGATGATGCAGGTAGGACAATTTTGGTATTTATAGGGGTTTGGTCAAATACTAATTGGATAATAGAATGATTGTCAATGACGTAATGAAATTCTAAAACGTCTGCGCATGCTCCTCCCGAAATTTGTTTATAAAACATCACTTGACATGTGAGTCTTGATAACTTACGCTAAAGGTCTGCATTCCCGCATGTGGTACCGCAGGACTCGACCAGATTTCTTGCGGCGCGGGAATAAATTTTCGAATAAAACACGGTAGCAGTCAGTAACTGGTATAATTTGAACGGGAGCGGGTGGTCTAACAATATAGCTCTCTCGAGAGATAGAAAGAGAGAGAGCATGCACATCCGCTGTAGTGCTGTGTGTGTGTGAATGAGAGAGCATCTGCCGTGGTGCTGTCACTTATTATATGTCTAGACTCTGTAGCATCCAGCTGGGTGTTTTTTGGGAGGCATATTGGTAACACTTTACAATAACAGTACATGAATAATGATGTATTAATGTGCAAACTAAACATTACTTTATTATGAATTAATGATGAGTTAATGTATGCACTAATCATGAAGAGGCACAGTGATGGTCTAAGCCAGGGATTCTCAACCAGTGGGCCTCAGCGATACTGCAGGTGGGCCGCGAGATAGCTTAAAATTAACTCTTAATATTATACTATAATTTTTAGATTTCATTAAAAATATGTTATATTAAAATAATCGAAGTAATGCACTTTCTCCTGTTCACTGATTAATTACTTAAAATCTGCGCAAAAACAGCCTCATGATCGCATCTCCAACTAGTACACGCAAGTCTGTTCATTCACAAACTGTGTGAAGTGAAATTATCTATTTAATATATCCGCATTGTTATCCAAATTAATGTCCTGTGAGTGTTTTATAATGGATGCGCGCCCATACAGGAGGATCAAGTGGGCTTTGTGGTGTTTCTGCCATAGAATGTAAAATAGACTTGCATACGAGCTTCAGACGCGCTGGCGGAGCTGTTCAGTGTTCCTGTCAGCGATCTCCCGATAATATCCAGCTGCAAACTCAACCGCCACTAGATCAACGAGTTTCGACAGACTTAGGGTGTTTTACTGTTTTTACATTTGTCTGTGTATTTTTGAATAGTAGATATTTAATAATAGATATTCAATCAAAATAAAAGCAGAATGGTGGTCTAAAGTTTAAAGCAGAAGCTGGTCAACTTCCTATTGACCTGTGTTTTTTTTTCGAATCTGTGTATGTTTTTAAAAAATAAATATATAAAGTGTTATATATATATATATATATATATATATATATATATATATATATATATATATATATATATATATATATATATATATATAGTTTTATATGTAATTAAATTTAAATTAATTAATTTATATATATTTTATAAAATGTTGATAGAAGGCATATGCAGTTGAAGTCAGAATTATTAGCCCCCCTTTGAATTTTTTTTTCTTTTTTAAATATTTCCCAAATGATGTTTAACAGAGCAAGAATTTTTTTACAGTAGGTCTGATAATATTTTTTCTTCTGGAGAAAGTCTTATTTGTTTTATTTCAGCTAGAATAAAAGCAGATTTTAACATTTTATGGTCAAAATTATTAGCCCCTTTAAGCTATATTTTATTTCGAGAGTCTACAGAACAAACCATCGTTATACAATAACTTGCCTAATTACCCTAACCTGCCTAATTAACCTAATTAACCTTGTTAAATCTTTAAATGTCACTTTAAGCTGCATAGAAGTGTCTTAAAATATCTAGTAAAATATTATTTACTGTCATTATAGAAATGAGTTATTAAAACTATTATGTTTAGAAACGTGTTAAAACAATCTTCTCTCTGTTAAACATAAATTGGGGAAAAAATGAACAGGGGGCTAATAATTCAGGGGGCTAATAATTCTTCAACTGTATATATATATATATATATTATATATATATATATATATATATATATATATATATATATATATATATATATATATATATATATATATATATATATATATATATATATATATATATGTGTGTGTATGTATGTATGTATATATCAGAATCAAAATCAGTTTTATTGCCAAGTGTGCTTCACACACACAAGGAATTTGTATAATTTTGCAATGTTAATAAATAAAGGTTTAAATTAACATTTCATACAAGCATTTTAGAGAAAATGTCAGACAGGTGGGCCTTCAAAAATTGATCAGAGAAAGAAGTGGGCCCCGAAGTGAAAAAGGTTGAGAACCCCTGGTCTAAGCATTACATTTCTTCGGTTAAATAAATAGAGCAGTAAAGATGTTGCGAGTGCAAATGCCTCTTTCTCTCTCACTGAGGGATCTGATGTCAACAGTTGTAGATGAAAATATGTAAATGGTCTTGCATGTTTTTAGGCCTTTTTACATATATAACAACTGAAAGTCCTTTTTTGACAATATTGTAAATTCACTAAAAGCTGGCTGGAATTATTGGATAAAACTTTATTTTTTAACATGAATATTTAATAATATAACTTCTTGTAATACACTCATTGCTATAAACAGTCGTTTATAGGCCTGTTTCCTTTTAGTAAAGAAGTATTAGATTTATAGATGTCCATTTTTACCTTCTTATACATCAAATGTGAGCTCCAAACTTTTTCTTGATTGAAACATGTTGAATTCTTCTTTCATCATTTGCAATGTTTCCAAATTGCATTGTAATTTTCATAATAATTTTTATATCGGTGTTATATTATTTTCTGTTGCAGTTCATTCCGCTGTGGCGACCTCTGATAAATAAGGCACTAAGCCTGAGTAAAATGAATGGATGAATTATTTTCTGTAAAGCTGCTTCTGGCCATGACACGTTCACACCTAAATGGTTATAAGAGACGTGTAGCATCCTTGATTTATTCTCTTAGGTAAGGCAAGATCTTCTCTTAAGGTTCATACTTGGAGGGAAAATGTGCTCGATGCATTATAAAGCTTAAAGCATTAGAATTGGTGCTCAGTATCAGTTCACCAACGATCTTTCCCAAACATAGATCGATGGCAATCATGACAGGTAGGCATTGACCTGCATTTTATTAATTAATAACTGTAACTAATGATCGTCTTTGTTTAGGGTCTGCTGAGAAAATAGTCATCTACACCTTGGATGATCAAGTAAACTAATTATTATTCATATATATTTTTTAACTAGCCCCACTGCAAAAAACTAAATGCTGGGTTCCACACAATCTTTTAGTAAATTAAATATTATATATTTATTTTAACTATCCCTACTAAAAAAAAAAAAAAATCAGTGGACTGAAAATAAAACAATTAATTTGTTCTGCCAAAAATCTCAAGAATATTGTTGTTTCGGCTCATTTTAAATAAGTAGTTTGATTTTTTTGAGTGTAAATATAGAACAAGAGAGCTACGAAGTTCAGTAAATAGATAATAATTGTGGTAAATGTTGAAGCAAAAAGTATAACCACCCTACTCTTCCCTATACACTGCTTTAATTTTTTTAAGTGGGTGTGCTTGAGAAACATTCATTTGAAATGTATTTCCTTCACCATTCAGTAATAAATTGCAGTTCTGATTGCTTTAGACTGAATTAGATCACCGCACCACAGTTCTTCAGCAGAAGAAATTTAAGGCAAATGTTACCCTTGATTGTGAGAAACCTTGCTGCTAAAGATATATGTGATGTTTATGCGAATGTTTCTCATTTCATTATCGTTATTAGCTGTAATGAATACATGCATTGGAATTTGCTGTTGTGATTTGCAAATATATTTATTATAAAATAAACATTTTATAATGATAAATTAATTTTCTCACACTGTTTATCTTTTGAAAGTTTTTTTTTTTTTTTTTTTGCTTTATTAGTATTATTTTTGATCATTGTATAATTATATGTATTTAACATACTTGTAATAGACAGTTAGTAAAAAAGAAAACCGAGTAAACATCAAGCATCAACCTATTATATTTCCACCATGACATTTCTGAGTGAAAGGAATATTTTCAGTGTAGAAGGGACTAGGCTTTATCCATTAGTAATTGATTGTATATTGAGATATTTGCTAATTAAAATATTTTCTAATTGGAAAGTACAAAGAAGTGGCTCTCTGTAGCAGGCTTTGTAAACAGCGATTAATTATTCATTGAATCTGAAGATTAATTGAAGCAATAAGTCTTTTCTGAGAGAAATCCATATTTGAAATAAAATCAGAGAACATGAAACAGATGGTATTTTGAGGATGTGTTACATTGGAAGTAACACTGATTTTCAGTTTACAGATTGTGGCGTAAACATGGTAGAAGGGAAACAAAGGATATCAACAATTTCAAACAGTATGGAAGGTGGGATATTATCAGTTTGTGATGCACAAAAATAAAAAAACCAATTGCTTATAATCTTACAAACTATATCCAGTACATGATCATTTGATCATGATCGTTTCGAAGAGCACCTATCATGCAAAATCAACTTTTGGAAGCTGTTTGGACAGAAATGTATGTAAGTATAGTGTGTACACAGTCATATTGGAGTGATATAAACACAACAAGCTTCTTTTTTGTATTTACTGACTTTAAATCCCAGCAATTTTGACACCCACTGGGCTACTACGTAGCAGTGCGGTTTTCCCCACCCACCGATATAGATTGATAGGCTCATATTATCATGTCTCAGTATTCATTCATTCATTCATTTTCATCTGTTTTTCCGGGGCCGGGTCACAGGGGCAGCAGTCTTAGGAGAGAACCCCAGACTACCTCTCCCTAGACACTTCCTCCAGCTTCTCCGGGAAGATCCCGAGGTGTTCCCAGGCCAGCCGAGAGACATAGTCCCTCCAGCATGTCCTGGGTCTTCTTCGAGGCCTCCTCCCAGTGGGACATGCCGGGAACAACTTCCTAGGTAGGTATCCAGGAGGCATCCAAAACAGATGCCTGAGCCACCTCAGCTGACTTCTCTCGATGTGGAGGAGCAGCGGCTCTACTCCGAGCTCCCCACCCTATCTATAAGGGTGCGCCCTGCCACCCTGCGAATAAAAACTCATTTCGGCCGCTTGTATCTGAAATCTTGTCCTTTCGGTCATGACTATAGATGAGAGTAGGAACATACAGTAGATTGACCGGTAAATCGAGAGCTTTGCCTTTCAGCTCAGCTCCTTTATCACAACAGACCGATACATTGACCACATTACTGCTGCCTCAGTATTAATATGTATAATATGTATAATTTGCTAAGAAACTGTGATTTGCAAAGAAATTCTCTGTGATCCAACTGTACTTTAAGAAGCAGTAAGTGCTAGACTATGCATTGTTTATAGCATTCTGAACTATTCTTTTTAAGCTACAAATTCATAACCACTGAAATCAGCATAGCTGCACAGTGTACACAACTACAAACGAGGATGCTTCAATCACACAACAGAAGACCCAGTTTGTGGACGTTAAATTAGTTTTATTTTGTACAGTAACTTAGCTATAATGGATCTCTGTACAGCGGCTTATATTTATTTGTTTGATTTGATTTGTTTGTGGCTTATTCATCATTGCAGGAAGGTTGAATAAACTCAAAACTATGTCAAAGAACCATTAGGAAACTTCCTTGTTCAGTCTTACTTCTGAGTTCTCTAGGTCATTTTGCTGTGTTGATCCAGACATCCGACCCTGCTTATCTCTCTCTTATCGCTCTCTTAAGTGGAATATGGAAAAAGAGCTACAATTCCATAAAATCCAACTGTTTTTCATTTTCAACATGGCATAATTAATGAACTGATTGGTATTTTGATCTGAAACTTCACAAGCAAGACACAAAAGTCCAACCCAGGCTCATTCTGATTATGTACCCCTATATACTGTACATTTCTAGAGAGAGCTGATGCGTATGGTTTTTCAGTTCTCAAATTTATCTTGCGAGTGCCATTTGCGCCTGCTTTTCTCATGTAAATCCACCAGAGACCACTGTTGACTGACTGACTGAGCAACTGACCGCACCCCCCACCCCCTACTTCCTTAAACCCAACCAATAGTATTGTAATAAGCACCTATTTTTTTTTTTTACTTTTGTTTTTGTCTTACCTGCTTTCTGGAACCGTTCTTTACCGAACTCAAACCCCGTCGTCACGGTCAACTCCGCTCTACGTCTCAAAATCGCCGTAACATGTCGAGCTACTGGACAAACTGGTAACAGTGGAAATGCCGTCCGCATGCAGGTAAGTGGCCAGCTGGTAAGCAAGAAAAGGAACGTCATCATACCACCCTGTAGCGTTCATTTTCAAGACGAAATGCAGCCATAAATGGCTCTGCCTACATAATTCATGATCTCCAGAAATGTATATAGGGTTATGTTTTTTAGAATGAGCCTATGTTCTTATAAGTCTTATTTTACATCTCATAGGGTAAAATTGGAGCTCTTTGCATAAACAAAAAAAAAGTAGAAAAAGAAAGAAGAAAAAACTATCTATCTGTGTACTTATTTCAAATGCTTCAAATTCAAAGTTCTTGCATTTCCAGCACATCTACATCTCATCCATCCCATATGTGCATAAAATCCCACAGACCCTTCATGCATACTAAGTTGGTAAGTATACCCCCCAGTGATCGAAACAGATCCTTTAGCTGTTCAAAGGCCTGCCTGACTAAATTTGGACTCAGTTAAAGAAAAATGAATTCAACCCTATTTAGACTGGGTTGAGGTTTATGATTTCTAAAAACTTCAGGAGCATGTGCACATGAAAACAAGTTTATAGTCACATGAGAATCAGTGTGATTCACTTTGCTGAACATCAATAGATCATTTTAAAATATAGGGGAAAAGTAAATATCTAGCATGGTGAGAAGAAAACTATCGCTGTTATTATTATGGCCCAATTCCAATTCTATTTTTGTTCCCCTACCCCTTAGTTCTTACAACAGACGACGACGACTGCTGTAGTTATTCTAGTTGTGTTATTTTTTGGTATTTATCTTAAAGAAATCACTGAAGGCATATATTATGTTACCATAACAATCTAATGTGGCAATAAGATCGTAACTATACTGTGTATTTACACAATGGCCATATTCATCTATGTAAACACACCAAAAACAACATTAACATTATAGCAGACACTGTAAAAAGCCCATTCCCAGTCACTAGACTTTTCTGACAGGGTATTCGAGTGTCATCAGGTGTCAGAATGTTGTGGGACTGGGATTATAGATAGCGAAATTTAGCGTTTTTTTTCTAGCGGCTTTTTTAAAAAGCATGACGGTAAAACACGAACGCAGTTATGAATATATATAAAACATATGTTTGATTGTTGTAAAAATTCATAATAATGACAAAAAATACTAATTTGTGGATCTCCTTACTTCCGGGTTCAGCAATACTGCCGTGTGGCTAGTGTATTCTGGGAAATTTTCTTACCCCTTGGTTTCGAGTGTGGTCCTGAAAAATCTTTGATCGAAGGGCTATTCAGTATTCACCCCTTCCCCTTAGCCCTACGCCTTCAAGCTAAAGAGAATTGGGACACCCCTACCCCTTGTCGTGAACACGCAAAACGAGGGGTAAAGGGAAGGGCTAAGGGGTAGAATTGGGATTGGACCTATATGTCAAAAATGGATTGTGGTTGAAGGGTGGGTTTTTAGTTTAAAGTTCAGTAGGATAATAGATTTAAAATAAAAACGGCTCACAAATCTTAATGTGTGTTATAACTTCAGTGCTTTTCAGATGGTTGAAGATCAAACAGGTGATATGCAGGGCGATATTGGCCCTTCAGAATGTTGTGTGTTTTCCAAAATAGGCTCATTGTGAATATGTAACCCTATACACATTTCTGGAGATTGCGAATTATGTACCCAGAAGTAGGTATGGCTGCATTTAGTCTTTAAAATGAAAGCTACAGGGCAGTATGACACTGTTCCTTTTTGCGCTTATCAGCTGACCCCTTACCTCCATGTGGATGACTCTGCTGTTACCAGTTTGTCCAGTAGCTCGCCATGTACATAGGGCATCTTGAGATGCAGAGAGGAGTTGACCATGACAACGGGGTTCAGGTCTGGTGAAAAGGGTTCCAGAAAACAGCTAAGACAAAAACAGAAGCCAAAAAATAAAATAAACAAGTAAATAACAGGGTGAGAACGTGGTAAAATCTGAAAACGTGGAAAAAAATCAGGCGAGGGCTTTTCTTTTTCTGGATTGCTTTTTAAAACTGTCGGTTGGGCTTAGAAAAGTGGGTGGGCGGGTCAATCGGTGCTTTTGAAAACACTATTGGTTGGGTTTAGGGAAGGAGGAGGGTTGGGGTATTGGTTGGTCGGTCAGTCAGTCAGTCAGTGAACAGCGGCTTCTGATGGATTTACGTGAGAACAGTAGGCGCGAATGGCACTCATGAGCGAAATTTGAGATCTCAAATAGTTTACACAGCGGCCTCTCGTGAGTTCGTGTAAACAAAAACTGTAAAAGAAAACTTACTTCCTGGGACGTATTTGGCACTCTCCAAAAATGTATATAGTGGTACGTTTTCAGAATGAGCCTGGGTTAGTGTTTTCTGTAGGCAACAATTCAAAGACATCATCTTTATTTCTATGGTGCTTTATGCTCAACGCCATTTTATATGGATGAAAAACAAAAGGATAAAAAGCAATAACAATATGTCAGTTCATGGGACATATTCAGCATATCAGGCAGGTAGCAAAGTAGTGGAGGAATGCAAGTGTAGTTTTAGTTACTGTAGTTCAATACTGTAGTTACTGATCCAGATCAGTTTTTGGAAGAAGTAAACATGTCATCCATGTTATGTGAAGTCTCTTTGACTCTCTGCCGGGCCTTTTTATCATCTGCAGAGGTGAACAAAGTAAAAAGATAAATAAAAACTAGATATTAAAGTTTGAGGACAAACTTTATGGTGGCTTGAGAAAGCCGAGTCTGAAAGTTTGAAGTAGTTTTAAAGTGTAAATAACTGAAGTAGTTTTTATGAAGTTTGAAACAGTCGGCATAGATAAGTACATATATGTTAGCATGTTTCTAGTGGTTCCTAGGCAGTTGCTAACATAAATTAGCATGATTCTAGCATGGATTAGCATGTTACTAGCATGAATTACCATGTTACTAGCGTGTTTCTAGCATGAATTAGCATGTTTCTAGCATGAATTAGCATGTTACTAGCATGTTCCTAGCATGAATTACCGTGTTTCTAGCATGAATTAGTATGTTACTAGCATGTTTCTAGCATGAATTAGCATGTTACTAGCATGTTTCTAGCATGAATTAGCATGTTACTAGCGTGATTCTAGCATGAATTAGCATGTTACTAGCATGATTCTAGCATGTTGCTAGCATGATTCTAGCATGAATCAGCTTGTTTCTAGCATGATTTAGCATGTTACTAGCGTGTTTCTAGCATAAATTAGCATGTTACTAGCATGTTTCTAGCATAAATTAGCGTGTTACTAGCATGTTTCTAGCATAAATTAGCGTGTTACTAGCATGAATCAGCTTGTTTCTAGCATGAATTAACATGTGCTAGCATGACTAGCATGTCACTAGTGTGTTGCTAGCATCTTTTCTAGCAAAATTAGCATGTCAGTAGGATGTTAAAACTATTAGCATGTGTTAGAATAGCTAGTCACAGTCTATGGGACAGTTGCTAGGGTGCTGTAAGTGGTTGCTAGGGAGTGGCTAGTAAGTTACAAAGTCATCAGTTATTGGCTGCTGGCCAGACTGAGTTGAATGAGGCCAGTTAGAAGTCTGTATGACAGTCTGATGCAGAGTTATGAGCTCACAAAGTTTGACCCAATGTTAAGTCAATGGGACTTTTGGGAATTTTCTGGGTCGTTTTTCGGAAAACCGATAGTCGGATCAGTTAGAAAAGATATAGCAACCCGAGTCAGACCAGTTTGAAAGTTTGACGAAAGTTTGAAGTATGTAGCTTGAAAGGTTTAGGAGGAGATACACTTAAAAATTAGCCTCAGAAGACGGAAGAAGAAGAAGAAGAAGAAGAAGAAGTTTATGTAGAATATCAGAATGGGGGCTTTCTCAAGCCACCATAATAAAGATATATATATAAAAAGTAGCTTGCTGAAAGTGGCCAAATTAGTCTCTTCATACTTTATCTTTCATCTAGCTGTTTGTGAATATAAAAGGCTGCAGAGTTTTTAAAGATCAAAGTGCACATCAAACATTATTAATTTGTAAAATAAATAATGCATTCTGAAGCGTCAAAATAAAGTCGGCAATTCCAGTTTCACTTCCAAAACAACAAGTCAGGTAAACTCATATTTACTTATATTGTGCTTTATAAGGGTGTAACTATACACAGATATGGATCCATCCATGCATTTCTGCTAAAGCACACAGTCTGGTATTTTCATTTACTCACCACATCATCAGGATGTGTGCAGCCACACAATGCACCAAAAGAGCAGCAGCAGCCACAAAAGACAAAAACGGAAAAAAAAATGGAGTCAGTCACAAATCATGGTTTTGGAAATATTTAGTATTACAGAAAAAAGATAGACACACAGACAATCCCCATGCCATTCATGAATGTTCCCAGTCCCTGTTAAAATGTATTTACATTGTCACAGATGTGTAGCTGCAAAAGCAAGGAAGCGTAGAACGAATTACACTATTTTAATAAACATCAGCAAGCAAACACAACCATCAAATACCTATGAACACAGAGATGAAAAGACATGGGAATGACAAGACTAGAGCATGCTCTAAAGCCTGACTCACAATGTGCGATTTTTATTAATCCTAAATGACTGTAGCATGTCAGAATACTTGACCATGGTTCCCATGTCACACTGACTACATTTACATGGACATCAGCAATGAAATTATTTGACTTAATACGTCACGGTTAGTTGCAAGAAAGCGGACCCAGTTGCAGCAATGAACTATAGAAAGGGGTTTATTGACATATTAAGGCACAAGTAGACAGACAAGGAGATGACAAGGTCCAAACGGTAGGAGCAACAACACAGGGAAGCCAGTGGTAGAGACAAGATGGTACTAAAATGAACAGCCAACCAGGAGTAGGAGCAACAGTGGTCAAAACCAGAGCTAGATCCTGGAGCAAGACACGTAAACTCCAGACTGGCAGACCAGGGAGATCAGGACATGGGATGGGACTTTAAAATTATAAGACAGCAAACAGGCAGCAATAGTATACAATAAAATAATAAGACTAACTAAATCTAAAATAACAAAATCAAATATAAATACTAGAAAATAACTAGACTGACTTGGGCTGATAAAACAGAAATAAAGACTTCTAGAATTTTAAAGAGAGTAAATAAACAATCAAACAACAACAACTAATAATCAACTACTAATAAGACTGGGACTGACAGAAAAATGGAACAAAATGGTTCAAAGGATAAAAGCTAATTAAAGATTAGAACACAAAATTAAGTAAACATTAGGAACAAACAAAAGAAAGCAGTAGCTATGAACAAACAATAAGTAGACAAGAGAACTAGAACAGGCAAGACAAAAAGCTCAGTAAAGATACAAGGCAAGGATACAAGACAAACTCAAATGGAACCAACCAGCAAAGAAATGAGAACACACAGCACAATATATAGAACAAAGCACACGAGAGACAGGTGAAAACAATCAGGATAGCAAGGTCTAAATAAGAGGGCGGGGTAACTGAAAACAAAGAGGAAAGACAAGAGGAGCACATGGCCAACACAAATTAAGGCACAGCAATGTAAATAAGCACAGGACAAACAGGCAAACATTAAACACTGACAGGACAGGGAAGACTGTCAGGACCATGACAATATGAATAAGACAATAATATGATTAAGGTGTTTACATGAGTTGCTTTTTGAATGTTTCTATAATCCAATTTTACATATTATAGCACATGTATAGATTACCGTCATTGCGTCTCCACACTATCCACGTTTTCTCCAAAGTTTCATGTAATTTTGGGTGTTTCATTTTTAATTGGTTAAAACATAATGTGACCTATCTAATATAACTAAATTCATTCATTTTCTTTTTGGCTTAGTCCCTTTATTAATCCAGGGTCGCCACAGCGGAATCAACCGCCAACTTATCCAGCATATTTTTACGCAGCGGGTGCCCTTCCAGCCCCAACCCATCTCTGGGAAACATCCACACACACTCATTCGCACTCAAACACTACGGACAATTTAGCCTACTCAATTCACCTGTACCGCATATCTTTGGACTGTGGGGGAAACCGTAGTACCCGGAGGAAACCCACGCAAATGCAGGGAGAACATGCAAACTCCACACAGAAACGACAACTGACCCAGCCGAGGCTCGAACCAGCGACCTTCTTGCTGTGAGGCGACAGCACTACCTACTGCGCCACTGCGTCGCCTTAATATAACTAAATGTTACAAATAAATCATTAGGATGTGCATGTGCTGTATTTTATTTCTTCGTTTAAATTCCTGTTTGTTGTCATTTTCCCTTTTTTGTATGTTTGTGTGAATTTTTTATTGTAATTTTTATGCAACGTTATTCCATGAAAGTCAATCCAATACATACATATATGCATAGATACAAAGGTAATCAGACTGTTTTCCCATTATGCCTCACCTTTGTGTGGTTTCATATGAGAAGTGAAAGGGGTGTAGTAAACAAAACACACACACATATATGTGAAGTCAAAAGTTCTGTTTAATAGACAAAGAACATTTTCACAGTATTTTTTACACTCTAATAGTTTTTATTCTGGAGAAAGTCTTAGGCTGTTTATTTTAGTCTGGCTGGAGTAAAAGCAGTTTATAGGCCTAATAAGCATGTCAATATAATTAGCCCTTAAGAATTTCTTTATGTCTGCAGAACAAACCACTGTTGTCCAATGGCTTTCCCCGTTTATCTTAACATAATTAATCTATAGTTAACTCTTTAAATTGCACTTTAGGCTGAATACTGTAGTACATGGGGTGCTCAACCATATTCCTGGCGATCGACCTTCCTGCTGTTTTCAGTTGCAGCCCTTATCAAACACACCTGCCTGTAATTATCAAGTGCTCCTCACGTTCTAAATAATTGGTTCAGGTGTGTTTGATCAGGGTTGGAGCTGAAATCAGCTGGAAGGTCGATCGCCAGGAACAGGGTTGAGCACCCTGTAGTATATGTAGAATAGCATCTTGCAAAAAAAAACTAGTAAAATATTATGTAAAATATACAATATAATATTGTCATCATGGCAAAGACTAGAGAAATTAGTTAGTAGAAATTAGTTTATAAAACTGTACAAAATCTTTTACATATTTGATGCAATACCATTTTTTTAAACTTCACAAGAGGGCTAATAATTTTGTCATCAGTTGTATTTCCCTTTATACCTTCTAATGCCCTCTATAGAAAGTCTGAAATGACTATAGAAATGGACCAATTGTTCAATAAAATGCCAAATTCTAGGGACATTCCCAGCTAAACAAACAAATAAACAAACATTTTTCATGACTTGTCGCTCAAAAGCATCTTGCTGTAGCTCCTTAATTTATAATATAGCCAAACAAGATTTCTTGAAAGCTTTCTTGCTGTATAAGCTGTTTATTTTGTCATTCTTTTAACTTTTACCACTGTTAAATATACAGATTTATATTTTAAAAATACAGCCTTTTAAGTAATAAGCTGTTCATCTTCTGTGATTGTGACCATCTTTTTGTAAAAACAGTGATATTTCAATTGCATCCACTCCCACATTAAAAAATACTACAGCAATTTATAGCAATACTAGTGTTTTTGAACGATATTATAAAAAATAGCCTATATAAATTCTATAGTTGCTCTGGTATCACAACAACTATAAACATAATCCAATACTGAAAAAAAGATGCTCAAAAACACTATAATATTTACTATAAATTACCATAGTATTTTTTCATGAGGTCATTCGTCCGTTATAAAAAACGCGAATGCGATCTCCACCACTGGTGACGTTTTCAGGAGGCAAAACAGCGAGACTTCTGATGTATTTTTTGAGCCCTTAGGTGCGTTCGACTTCATGCAGCGCTGCGCAGATCTATCGAAGTCTGTCTTAAAGCGGTGCATGCTGGTTAGAAATTTTGGCCGGATTGATGCTGCGCTGACGCCATGTGACTGTCACATGTGGCATCAAAGTACCGCGACAGCACTCCGAGATCAGACGACTGACTCAGCCCGTGCAGCGCCTGAAGAGCGCCTGCTGGAGCTAAGATGACGACACTGATGGTACACGATTGGCCGAGTTCACAGCATGACAACAACCACGTGTGTTTCGGTTTATTACTGGACAAATTCCGATTCACAAATTTCAAAACAAACAATTAACTGTTCATACCCTCTCTATCTTATACACATCATGCTTATTAAAAGACTACAAATATTTTACTGCAGTATCATCTTTTGTTAAATAATTTGTTCATAATGTCTAGATTGTTTGAACAGGTTTATTCTGCCTTTTTTATACAGACTACTGTATTATACATTTTAGTGAATAACCAAATATTAACTCAAATAAGTCTTAGACTTATAAAATAATTATCATTGATCCTGACACCCCTATGAAGATTTCTTAAATTAAGTAAAAAATATTTTATTAAATATAAAAATATATGATTATAAAATATTTTATTTCCTGTTAAGCCATTTATGCAGAAATGTTAAAAGTGTCATTGATAAACCTGCTCTTTCTGGGTATTTTCTATTTAGTGTAGCTCATTTATTTTGGTCCTTTTGTTCAATATGGATTAAAGTGCTTCTTAAAAAATGTTTTTATTATCCAAAATAATCATTGTTTAAGACTTAATCAAAACACCTTGTTTTAGGGTTTACACTAATATATATATTGGAAAGTTTTATATCTATAAATGTAAATAAATATAGCCTAAACCCATTTTTAGCATATTCAAACAAGCTCTGGAACAGTATTGACATACCATTCAACATCTAGTAGTCCAAAGACTGATGTTTAAACTCCAAGAATTTGTGCCTATTGTTTTGTTTAATAGGCCTATTTGTGGATATTTATTTCCTTTTTATGTGCTCTCTCGTTTTACCAAACTTATTTCTCATGTGTTTGTTATATAGGCTACTTAAATTTAATTCATAATCCCCTTGTTTAAAAATGAACTATAGTTTGTAGAGACTGTATTCTGTTTTATGTGTACTGTACATCTTTTGTTGTTATTGCAATAAATAAACAAACAAACAAATAAATGATCCCGCCATGTGATCGGTCATCATGACAGCAGCAACTTCGAGCTCCAAAGTGTCCGGCTTGACGGCTCCGTTTTCAACTCCGCCCCCGCCTGCGCACGGCTAATCTCGTTGATCACCGGCTGCAGCTGTGCTTAATGTCGAACGCACCTCTTCTCTTACTGCAGCCGCCTGCTCTCGTCTACAATGCAGTCAAGGCGAGGCGCACCTCGAACGAGCGTATTGCATCGCTGCGTGATGCAATCTCAACTTGCATCATAAAGGCTGCATCCAGATACTATTGGTTTCCTTGAAATTGGTCATATGTGTCTGTATATATTCCAAAGGATAGTGTGAGTTTATCTCCTTTGATGATTTCTTCTTTATTCTTGCAGCACATCTTTGACAAATATAAGGTTTACCTTATTAAACAATTTTTATATAAGAAAACTCATAGTAAGTCATGCCAACTTATTCATATTCAGTATTCAATCATATGCACTTTATTTATGGTCCATTTAATAGTCAGTTACCCTTGATTATTATTTTGTTAATCAAGGTTCATTTGTTACAATTGACTCTAATGCTGATACAGTACATTGCTTTATAAGTCAAACAATATCTCACAAATCCTTCAGATTGGCCAAAATGATAAACGTCAAAATAAGATAATTTTTTTTACATTAGCAATATTTGATATTTCATGTTGCAGTGGGTTTATGCAGCTGGTCCCCTGTTTCCAAAGAAATGAATTAAGACATGAACAATAATAAAAATCCCAATATTAATTGTAATACCAATATTCATTCATTCATTCATTTTCTTTTCGGCTTAGTCCCTTTATTAATCTGGGGTCGCCACAGTGGAACGAACCGCCAACTTATCCAGCATATGTTTTACTCAGCGGATGCCCTTCCAGCTGCAACTCATCACTGGGAAACACCTAGACACACTCAATCACACACATACACAACAGCCAATGTAGCTTACCCAATTCACCTACAGCACAAGTCTTTGGACCGGAGAACTCGGAGGAAACCCATGCCAACACGGGGAGAACATGCAAACTCCGCACAGAAATGTCAACTGACCCAGCCGAGGCTTGAACCAGCAACCTTCTTGCTGCGATCACGCTACCCACTGCGCCACCACGTCGCCCAATACCAATACAAGTGTTAATATTTTAAAACCAAAATTATCAGTGCAATTTTGGTGGCACATGTAAGACAGCCACATATCACTACATGAGAGTCTGCTATAGATTTAATCACCATGGTAAACAGGCAGGTGCATATTTCAGTGTCTGACATCATCTTTGCAAAAGCACAAGCCTCTTTAATGTCATGATTATTCAGACGGATGTAGTCAGACATCATTAGTGCCAACATTAATAACAATATTGGTGAACTTAGATTCAGATTTAGCCAGCACTTTTGAGTTTGATTGGATGTCTGGTGCTCCAGCATATTTGACTATGGTGGCAGGTGTCACTATTTTCATGTTCCCTACAATGGCATCACCAGTTAATAGGAACATTTAATAGTTTCAATGGACAGGTGCAGCCCCCCCACCCTTTGTTTCCATGCCTTATCATGGTCATCCTGTAACCCAACTCCAAGGGGTCTTCAACCAGAATCAATGTAAATCAAAAGTCATCTAAAAAGTCTTATGTAAAGCCCCGACACTCTTATTATTAAAATGTAAAAATTGGATGTGTCTAATTTTGAGATTTCTGTCATCCCTACATTTACCACGTGATTGCATCATCACTGTCAGAGATAGACTTGCTTATCATATCAATGCCAAATGGGGAGTTGAGCAATAGTCACACATTAACAGACATGGCTTAATTTTACATGTCAGACAAGGTTATTTTAATATGTACAGTTGAAGTCAGAATTATTAGCCCCCTGAATTATTAGTCCCCATTTATTTTTTTCCCCAATTTCTGTTTAACGGAGAGAAGATTTTTTCAACACATTTCTAAACATAATAGTTTTAATAACTCATTTCTAATAACTGATTTATTTTATCTTTGCCATGATGACAGTTATTAATATTTTACTACATGTTTTTCAAGACACTTCTATACAGCTTAAAGTGACATTTAAAGGCTTAACTAGGTTAGTTAGGTTAACTAGGCAAGTTAGGGTAGTTAGGCAAGTTATTGTATGGTGATGGTTTGTTCTGTAGACTATCGAAAAAAAAAAAAAAAAAAAGCTCAAAAGGGCTAATAATTTTGACCTTAAAATGGTTTTTAAAAAATTAAAAACTGATTTTATTCTAGGCGAAATAAAACAAATAAGACTTTCTCCAGAAGAAAAAATATTATCAGACATACTGTGAAAATTTCCTTGCTATGTTAAACGTCGTTTGGGAAATATTTAAAAAAGAAAAAAAAAAAATCAAAGGGGGGCTAATAATTCTGACTTCAATTGTATATACTTACATAAACAATGTAACTGTGCACTTCATTATTAATTTTTTTTTTATTTGCCTTCATAATATTTAATCAAATACCTTAACCTTCTCTCCCCCTGTGGCGCGAGGGGGAACTAAGGCTTTATTTTTGGTAGAAAAACCAATACAATAACTGCCACACCAAAGCCAAATTACCACTGAAACTTTTGTAAATAAAACTCGACTACTGCCCGCATCATCACCAAAACTCCTTTTCACCATATCACCCCCATTTTACAACATCTGCACTGGCTTCCAATCAAACCCAGAGTAGAATATAAAATCCTCCTGCATACATTCAAGGCCATCTATAACCTCTCACCTTCTTACTTGTCTGATCTTCTCCATATCATCACTCATTCCCGCTACCTTAGATCCTCCTCCTCCATTCACCTCTCTGTTCTCTCTGCCCGTCTCAGCACAATGGGGAGCAGAGCTTTCAGTCGCTCTGCTCCCAAACTCTGGAATTCTCTTCCTCCTGACATCCGCAACATTGACTCTCTCCCTCTGTTTAAATCTAGACTTAAAACTCATCTGTTCAAAATAACTTACTCATTATAACTGCATACTACACTCTGTATCATCTCTTTGTATTTTGTCATCTTCTCTATTTTTATACTGTTGGTTTATTTTTAAATTAATGCATTGTGTAAATATTGTTGTACAGTGACCTTGGGTTTCTTGAAAGGCGCTTTAAATAAAATGTATTATTATTATTATTATTATTATCTGAAAAATGTATTCTTTTATTACAAACTAATTATCCTTGGACTAAAATAGTTCAAACCAGGCAACATATGCACTTAAAATGACGATAGTGGTGGCAAAAAAACAAAAGAATAAATAAAACTACATCCAACAAGAGGAGCTGGGGCTTACCACAATCGGGCAGGCTAGGCACTGGGCCCAAAAACACAGATCCACCAAATATTTACACGTGCGCGCTTTTCGATTCAAAACATCACA
The DNA here is from genome assembly GCA_903798195.1 of Danio kyathit. Lineage (NCBI taxonomy): Eukaryota > Metazoa > Chordata > Actinopteri > Cypriniformes > Danionidae > Danio > Danio kyathit. The sequence continues at coordinate 54,617,405 of LR812535.1, forward strand.
CAGTGAAATTCACCACACACAAGGTGAGCAAAAGGCTAACTAACTAGAAAAACAGCTCCACACCACACAACGGCCCGACTGCCCGCATTAGACACCCCCAGCTCCTAAGAAAAAAAAAAAAACACCATTTAGTAATGGCAAAATGAGCAAAACAAATAAACAAAATTCAAAAATCACATGTAATAAAATAAATGGGTTCACAGAAACATCCAAAATAATAAACAACTACCTCCAGGCAGCTACAAGCCACCAGTGGGCATGGCGAGGTGACAAGCCCAAGCTAAATCGCAAATAGTATAGATTAAAGTTAAATTAAACAGAATAAAGCTGCAAAATTAGAGCAAGACAAAGCACAACAAAAGCAACATTTAAAAGCTAGACAATAGTGCCTGTTTGGCTTAGTCTGTTAGTTATGACGCATATCTTTGGACGGTGAGAGGAAACCTGGGAACCCGGGGTAAACCCACATGGACACGGGGAGAACATGCAAACACAGCACAGAAATGCCAACCGACCCGGCGAGTACTAGAGCCGGTGGTGTTCTTGCTGTGAGGCAACACTGTTAACCACTGGGCCGCCATGCTGCCCAATCTAGGAAAAAAAAGGGGAAGGGAAGGGGGTTCAGACGAAGATAATTGTGAAATAAAGAATAATGTGGTTATTTATAGTTACTTATGAATCATATGATTGGAGCATCATGATTAGCTAATGCGGGACCAGCTGTGGTAAATCATAAGCATGTGATCCTCTTGAAATTAGTTTATAAATAAACTTCACTTCGGCCCAATCCCAATTCTATTTTTGTACCCCTACCCCTTGGCCCTTAAAAACGAGTGTGAAGGGGAAGGGCTTCAATATTTACCCCTAAAGCTGCGGTCACAATGGACTTTTCTCCCCATAGACTTCCATTGATATGCAAGCAAATGCATCAGACTGGAAACGCAAGGTCATGCGTCAAGTTTCGCAGGTCACTGCGGTGCAAAGATCAAGCTTGGTGAACTCTGACCAACGAAATCGCATTACATGATTGCGTGATACCAGCCGAGGATCAAAACATGACCTCTCTGGACAGAAATTTAAAACATGGAGAATTCGCTTGCTATTTTTAATGTCTAATCATCTTGTTTAATCCCGCCCCTTTTCAGAATTTCGCAAACTCTAATGTGACTGCGGCTTAAGAATTGGGACAGCACTACAGCACCTGCACACGTTATTAGATGTCATCGCGATCTCTTGCTTCATATGGGATCAGACGATTGCGACTGCTGTAGTTATTCCAGTTGTTTTATTTTTGATATTTATCTTTAGGAAATCACTGAAGGCATATGTTGTTATCGTAACGATATAATGTGGCAATAAGATCGTAACTATACTGCGCATTTACACCGTGGCCATATTCATCTATGTAAACACACCAAAAACAGCATTAACATTATAGCAGACACTGTAAAACGCTCATTCTCAGCCACTAGACTTTTCTGACGGGGTATTCGAGTGTCAAAATGTTGTAGGACTGCTGTACGAAAGTTATTATTATGAATTATAGATTGCAAAATTTAGCGGTTTTTAATTTAGCGTTTTTTTATAAAAGCATTATGGTAAAACATGAACGTGGTATGAATATATTAAAACATGTGTTTGTTTGTTGTAAAAATTCGTAATAATGACAAAAAATACTAATTTGTGGCTCTCCTTACTTCCGGGTGCAGCGAAACTGCCGTTGTAGCTGGTGTATTCTGGGAAATTTTCTTACTCCTTGGTTTCGAGTGTGGTCCTGAAAAATCTCCGTTCAAAGGGGTGTATACCCTTTCCCCTTATCCCTACGCCTTCAAGCTAAAGAGAATTGGGACACCCCTACCCCTTCGCGGGAACGTGCAAAACGAGGGGTAGGGGGAAGGGGAAGGGCTAAGGGGTAGAATTGGGATTAGGGCTTCATGACTTCCAGATAGCAGAAGCTGGAATTTATAACTAGGGTGAGTACTATTCAGCCTTCTCAAACAGCCTATTTTAAAAGGTTGTTCAAGTGATGGTAGATCAGTGTCAGCAATTTCCCATGCCATTTTTACCACCTGTTTCAGGGCATTTCTGAAAGCTTTGGAATAAGTTTATCGGATTTATTTTCAGCTCTGCCCAAACTTGGCAAATGGCTTCCAAGGTCTTAAGGACACAAAATGACAACTCATGCTGACAAGCTTTACTGTTTTATTTTCCTTCTGTTTGGAGCTGTATTTGCAGAAGCAACCAATAGTAACTGGACGCAGCCTTGATGATTCAAGCTGAGATTGCAAAGCTCAGAGATGCAATGTCAGACACAATGCAATCAATGGAGCTAGTGATGTCACTGCTGAGGGGTAGGGTTAAGGGTGGGGTTGGGTGTGGGCAGGGGCGGACTGGCCATTGGGAGCACCGGGACATTTCCCGGTGGCCTGACGGTCAATCTGGCCTGCCGCAACCAACACCCTCCCCGCTAGAGCAACAACAGCCCCGCTGCCAAGGCAACCGCAGTCAGCCAGCCAGCTTCGCTCATGTTTTCACGCTCGTGTCATGCTGTTGTTCGCGTCCTCGCAGCCGTCTGTCTCTCCCTCCCGCGCGAGCTGCGAGACGGGCGCGTGACAGCGAGCGAGCGAGCGAGAGAGAGAGAGATAGAGATAGATAGAGCGAGCGCGCGCGCGCGAGGAGAGGATGCTCGACAGGCGGAGGTGTGTGCAACCAACTTAACTTTCTAGATCGCTTCAGAAGTGGCCTGAATGACAGGCACTTTGGCCCGCGCCCCCAGCCAACCCCCCCTGCTCATTAAATTCTACATCGCTTCGGAAGTGGCCTGACTGACAGTCACTTTGGCCCGGTAGAAAATGCGTTCCCAGTCCGCCCCTGGGTGTGGGCATTAAAAAGCCTTACATGCAGCTCAGATTGCATTGCAACAGGTCTGCATTTAGACTCCTCTCGAAGCAACTGTTGAAGTAGTAATACAGTGACTTGTGATAGGTTGTTAACATTTTAAGATAAGGGCAGCACGGTGGCGCAGTGGGTAGCGCTCTCACCTAACAGCAAGAAGGTCGCTGGTTCGAGCCTCGGCTGGGTTAGTTGGCATTTCTACGTGGAGTTTACATGTTCTCCCAGTGTTCATGTGGGTTTCCTCCGGGTGCTCCAGTTTCCCCCACAAGTCCAAGGACATGTGGTACAGGTGAATTGGGTAAGCTAAATTGTCCGTAGTGTATGTGTGTGAATGGACGTGTATGGGTGTTTCCCAGTGATGGGTTGCAGCTGGAACTGCATCCACTATGTAAAACTTATGTTGGATAGGTTGGCGGTTCATTCTGCTGTGGCAACCCCAGATTAATTAAGGGATTAAGCCAAAAATAAATTGAATGAATTAATGAATTTTAAAATAAATACAATAGGGCAGGGATTCTCAATCGGTGGGCAGCAGCGATCCTGCAGGTGGGCCGCGAGATAGCTTAAAATTAACTCTTAATATTAATGGTGTCACGAGATCTTGCGAGATTAAATCGCGACGAGATTTCTCGTCGAGGTAAAAACTTGTCTCGTAAATTGAAATGTAGGCATGATGGAGCATGAGGGTGAAATTAGCATTGAAGATTAGAAGCAGGATTGAATTTGAACCGCAACACAAGTGCCTGCATACACCAGGTAAGGCTGGCCTCTGTGATGCACATGTCCACTGTTGCCAACTATTTTCAACGAAAAGGCGCTAAGCTCTGCCCTAAAAGTTGCTAGATTACGTCATACGCTAATTTGCATATTACTGACGTCATCATGTTCTACCATTTGTGTTTGTTTAAAAGCCTATGGTAAATAAATGGGGTATTTATATTTGCACTACGCTTTATGTAAGCATGTTAATTTAACTAAATTTATTGCTGTTTGAATACAGTATATCATTATAGATGTGTAGTGAATTTGCAGTAATCGCTCAGACGTAATAAACTCAGACAAGTTCTGAAACTCTCACTTAAAATATCTCTGATTGTGAACAAGAAAAGAATAAACGGTCAAATTAAACTGTTAAAATAAAGGAGAAGCAGATCGGTTTGACTGTACAAGGGAAATACCTTCACACTGCCGGTGCTAAATCATTTGCCGTCGGTACGCAGAGAGGTGATCTGCTGTCAGGCTGCAGGTGGGAGAGGCTGCTGTACTAGGACTGGGCCGCCTGTCAGTGCTCTGAGGCGGGGAAGGGGCCGGCGGCATCACCCACAGCTCATTGAGAAGAGTAGGAACGGTACAGTAATGGACAAACGACAGTCTTTAAACATCTCCAGTAACCCACAAAAAAGTCGCTAGATTTGTCGCTAGTTGCTTTTTTGAAAAATTGTCGCTAGGGGGGTCTAAAAAGCCGCTAAATCTAGCGACAAAGTCACTAAGTTGGCAACACTGCACATGTCACTCGGTTGGGCGGGTGTGACGTAACCGCTTTTTTTCTTACCGGAGTTAGATGTGCAGAAAGCCGCATTATTGAAGTGCAGTACAGATATGTAAACGCCGCAATCAAACTATTATCATCATCGTGTAGGACGCATCGTCTAGACGCATTTTGTGACAGGACAGTCCACACAGCTGTTTGACACTATATTATCGGCACCTACACACATCTCTAAGCGCGCACACACATACTGAACTGCTGGAGACTCAACACACTCGCCTTCATCAGTTCCAAACACGTTTATGCTGTACGTGAAAAGCGGACGTTTTCTTTTCATGGTTCAAGTGACCAAATTCTACACAAGGACTAAAAAACGCTTTTATATTGTGATGTAGCACAAGTATTTAAGCATGTTCACGAGAGAGAAAGAGAGCGCAACATCCACCACGTAACCAATATAAAATAATACTGTTCCATACATCACGTGCACAAATCAAGCCATGGACATTACATTAAGATGCCTACTGGTTTTAAAAAGGCCTAGATAAAAAGATTATGGCCAAATGAGAGCGTTTCTGTCATAAACTATAGGAAAACAACTTATCAAAAAGAAAATAAAAAAAAGAAACCCTGCGAACAGAATAAATACAGGAATGGAGAAAAGAGCGCTCTTTTATTATCAGCTGTCTGTCAGCGCCCGCTTTTTTTCCCCTGGTCATTGCGCCTTTTGCCGTGTGCTGTGTAAATGCTGACAATCGGATACGAGTCACCTTTAAAAGATGATAAATGTAAGCAGGTCATCAAAAAATTTGTATACTGTCACAAAATCCAAATTGACCATCAAGATCTGCAATGTAAATACTGTGAAATTCTATAGGGAAAAGCCAGTCAGAAGAGTTTGCTATTTTCCAATTTTTATATTAACAAATATCTTGCAGTGTTTGCATGTTTATTGCATAGAATTCAATATAAACTAATATAAAACTATTGCATACATAAAATTATTGGAATAAATACGGAAATTGCATACATAAAAAATTCATTACAAGTAAAAAAAAAACACCTAAAATGTTTAGCATTTTGTAATTTTCCATTCATATATTCGCAAAATATTTGAAGACTATTCCATTCATATGTTTCATCATTAAAGATTTCTTTAAAATAGTGTAAAAATATTGTTCTTGTGAACCCAATCTCGTCTTGTCTCGTGGAGTAGGCGTCTCGTCACACACCTAGTTAATATTATACTATAATTTTTGGATTTTGTTATTAACATGCTATATTAAAATGATCAAAGTAATGCACTTTCTCCTGTTCGCTGATTGATTACTTCAAACTAGACGCAGAAACAGCCTCATAATCTCATCTGCAATTAGTACACGTCAGTCTGTTCATTCACAAACTATGCATGAAGTGAAAGTATATATAGTATTTTATACAGGTATTATATATTTGTTAATAAATAAAAGTTTAAAGGAACATTTTATACAAACATTTTAGAGAAAATGTCAGACAGGTGGGCCTTCAAAAATTGATCGGAGAAAGAAGTGGGCCCCGAAGTGAAAAAGGTTGAGAACCCCTGCAATAGGGAAAAACATTAATACATGAATACAAAGAAAGATAACATTTAAACTATGAAACTTTTTTTTCCCAGATGTTTAGTAACAGGTTGTTAATGCCACACTATGCTGTCATGTTCCAAACCTACTCCCAGTTTTCCAAATGTCTTGTTATTTGTTATGAGGCTAATGACAGGTGTGCCATCTGCAAATGTAACCAGAATGTTTTATTCAAGAGTAACTTAACAATCATGAGTGAAAAGTGGATAAAGGCTTAGTACACATCTTTGCGTCCAACCCCACTGCCTGGAGGCAAAAAAGTTTGATAAGAAAGTCCAAAAACCATTTGCATATGGAGGAAGTTAATCCTAATGCATGAAGTTTGTGGAGCAGCTGCCTTGGTGTGATGGTACCTTTACAGATATTGAAGTGCAGAATGTATAACTACAGGGATGGCATCCTTATGTAACTGGGTGGCAGTAAAGAGGACTAAAATGGGTGGTTATGTGACTGCTGTTTTTTTTGTATAATAATAATAGGGCAGCACGGTGTCACGGGTTAGCATCGTTGCCGCACATCAAGATGGTCGCTAGTTCGAGTCCCGGCTGAGCCAGTTGGCATTTCTATGTGGAGTTGCATGTTCTCCCCGTGTTCATGTGGGTTTCCTCCGGGTGTCCGGTTTCCCCTACAGTCCAAAGACATGCATTATAGGGAATTGAATAAACTAAAATGGCCATAGTGTACGTGTGTGAATGTGGGATTGTTTCCCAGTACTGGGTTGCAGCTGAAAGGGAATTTAATATGAGTGATTACTAATCGATGAAAACATTTGACAATGATGGTGAGAGCAACTTGTTGATAATCATTAAGAAATGTTATCCCAGTGTTTTATGGAACAGGCACCCCAGTTGTGGATCACCAACGCAGGTTAATAACACACATCCTTTCACACCATTAGGGCCAGCTGCTTTTCTAATGTTGATGTCTGCAGTGACTTGTGTGTATGTAAAACAAGGGGCTCTGAATTCTCCTTCAGTTAAATTGAACTTGGGATTGATTATTGTCATTTTTTTAATCAAGCAAAGAAGCCAAATCAAATTCCATTGCGAGGTAAGCACCATTAATCAGATGCAGTATGCTGCACATCATTCTTATTTTTCATAGTTTGTAATTATTGCTGAACATTTCTGAAAGTTGTAGACTACAGTCTTTTTTATTAACAATGACATTGTCTGCACAAAAAAAACAACATAATATGATAACAGAGATGTAGTAAATGCTGTAATTTAAGGACCAGGCTTGCTTTGAGATGCAAACAGCAGTTTGAATTAAAGAGCTAGTGTATACCTTTGTTTTCTCTCGACTTTAGCATCCCTCCACCACCCCAACTCCACACTATTAAACCCGATACCTACTTAAATCTGTGGGGGGAGTCAGGCTAGACACTGTGCTCGGATCCCTATCTCTATCCTGATGAGGGGAATAACACAAGTTGGGGTGTCTTTTCGAGCTCAGAGCACTCTACCCGGACAGCATAATAATAATAGTAATACCTTACATTTATATAGCGCTTTTCTCGTCACTCAAAGTGCTTTACACAATGGGGGGAATCTCCTCATACATCACCAGTGTGCAGGATCCACCTGTATAATGCAATGGCAGCCATATTGCACCAGACCGCACACCACACACCAGATGATTGGTGGAGAGGAGACAGAGTGATGAAGCCAATTATGATATGGGGATGGTTAGAAGGCCATGATGGACAGAGGGCAAACTCAGGATGCCAGGGTTAAACCCCAAACAACAGCACTCACTGAGAAGTATAGAGTCCCCATCAATATACTGGAGCATTAGGACTGCAGGTTGAACTCACTAACACCACTTCCAGCAGCAACCTAGCTCTTCCATGTGGTCTCCCATCCAGGTACTGAGCAGGCACAGCCCTGCTTAGCTTCAGTGGGCGACCATGTGAGAGTTGCAAAGAGCTAGCTACCGGCTTAATTGCAAGTTTAAAAAAATAAATAATAATAAATAATAATAATAATAATTATGATAAAAATAAATAAATAAAATAAAAATAAATATATATATTTCTTCAGTCAAATAACTCGTCCATTGAGATTATATTGAAAATGTGTGGCACATCATGGTAAAAAGACACAGACAACGATAACATCTGAAGTCTGATATTATGTCAGATGGGTCAAAAAAATCCTGTACAAATTGAACAGTATCCTCAATAATAATTAAACAAGTTCCAACTTTTTAAAATCTACATTTGAACAATTTTCCAGAATACTTTATGTCAGAGAAAACATTGGCATAGTTTATTTGAAATACGTTGAAAATAATTAGTAGACGATTTATTTTTGTACTAGAGCGCTACATTGTAGAATGTAAAATATTCATATCTCCATATATGCCAGTTGGTTTGATGAATGGGAATAGTATGCAGCTTTGGAGGGTCTTTTGAAGAGCAGTACTACTCACCACTCAACCAGAGCAGTCAAACTGAAAGACTGATTGCTTCCACACTGGATTCCTTGTAAAGTGCGAGACCTGTCAAGATTGAAGTACACTCATATTATTTCGGCATGTGTTTGTTTCTATTTCCGGGCGTTGAAAAAAAAAAAAAAAAAAATTAGCATGCAGCAGCATCTCTACATCTTGCCAATTGATTTCGCCATGCCAATGGGGAACAAACGGGATCGCATGCTGGTAATGAGCTGGAGTTGGAAGAGGAAAAAAGAAGACCTGAAAATCACACTCCCCTTACCTCTGGAGCTCAGCGGCACACGCATTCATGGCAAGTGTGAAGGCTGTCTCTGCCTTGTTCTTGATCTTAATAAAATGAGTCATAAAAGTGAACTGGCAGAGCTTACATAAATGCACACCAAAAATACAGAGTTTGAATCAACCAGACATTCAAATCAAGGCAGATTGTGAAGGTTTTATTTGTCATCCCAGTGAACTTCTCTTGAAAATACTTCTTGGTTTAAGATTTTTTTTTAAATATTTGAACTAGAAACAAGGCAACAAATATACATAAGAAAAGCAGTGTACTACAAGTGTAACAATAGTAAACTTTAAGAGCATAAGTTGCCCACAGTTAAGTTGTTAATTTGTACTACAAGTTAACGTATGTGTGTTATAGTAGTATTTTATATATGTAATACTTGTAGTAAATACCTAGTTTGGGAAGGAATAACATATTTTTGCTCCTTCCTGTCACTTTAAGATGCTCTGGATACCCCTCCGGTGTCATTATTTGACAAGCAGGGTCTTTCACTACCTTTAGTTGATAGCATTATGCATCCCATTAAACCGTTCATATGTATTTGTAAAAATGAACAATTTTAGGCGACACGGTGGCGGAGTAGGTAGGGCTGTTGCCTCACAGCAAGAAGGTCGCTGGTTCGAGCCTCAACTGGGTCAGTTGGTATTTCTGTGTGGAGTTTGCATGTTCTCCCCGCGTTTGCGTGGGTTTCCTCCAGGTGCTCCGGTTTCCCCCAGAAGTCCAAAAACATGCGGTACAGGTGAATTGGGTAAGCTAAAATTGTCCGTAGTGTATGTGTGTGAATGAGTGTGTATGGGTGTTTCCCGGTGAAGGGACTCACTGGTCAAAACCAGTTCAAATCAGGCTTGGACATTGGAGCTCCCAAACTGCCTCCGGCATCTAGATCTGGATAACAGTTATCCGACTGTTTCCCCCCAACACTCTGGCCGCAGCTGTTCGGGACCCTGAGCTAATTTCCTAAATAATTAGCCATCTAAGACAATGGAGCCTTCAGGATCTCCCATCACAAGACTTCTGCATCTCAAGACTTTTGCATCACGAGACTTGGATGGACTAGAGCAGGTCACTTAAAAGCCCCTGCAGCCCTAAAATCTTTGCTTTTAGCATCAAGCTGGCTCGCGCCTGCGTTTGCTCTCTGCCCCCTCTCGCACCGCGCCGCACGTGATTGGGTCACCACCATGCAAACCTCTTAAGTTTCGGACCGCGAAACTCACCATGAACTCAGCAGTGTCCGCTACCCTGGTAACCCAGGACAACGACCTCGCCTCACCAGCGAGGGAATCCCAAAGACGTCACCCAAAGCCACCCTATCTCGAGCGCCACGTGGTTCCTCAGGCCAGCCCGGCGAGGGAAACTCGAATCAAGAAAACTTCAACAAACTCGCGCAAGTAACACAAACAACTGTTGTCTCTTTCTGATTTGGTGCCTATGATCTTAAGCAGTTAAAGATAAGTCAAATCTCTGCTTTTGTGGTTTCTCAGGTGATTCTAAGATCTAGTACGAAAGTCTAGAATTAATTTGGGACGGTTGCTAACTCATTTTGCATCCTCTGAACTGCCTGTGTGTATGTGAATGTGTGTGTGCGTTTGTTTGTTGTTTGCCTATTATGTAGTTAGCCTCATGTATCGTAGTGTAGCTCAATAAATCTTTGTTCTCCTTTGTAAGAACTGTGTTCTTGTTTATGTGCTTCTAAGTCATTGCCTCAAGCTATAGATTGTGTTACCTTGCTAAAAGTTAACCCTATTCTGTGTTATGTTATTATCGTTGGCCACGGAAATAATATAGACAAGATTAGTAAAATGTGATGTCTCTATTTGCGGGACAAATTTCAGATAAAGTCTGAATCTTTTGATCTGATTCAATCTGACTCAATTGAGTCGAATCAATGATTCGAATCTTCAAGATCCGAGTCATTGATATGAGCTAATAAAATCCCTAATCGATCTTATAACGTAGATTGATTTCTTACACCGGTTTTGGCTGTAGTGTCTTAGTCTGGACTCTAGAGGGCACTTTGTTGTATGCTGTTGAAGTTAACAACTTCAGTCCGCATAATTCTTTGCTGCTGTGATTTATATGTTATGTTCATGTGTTTGTCATTTGTGTTCTCATATAAGCCTTTTGTGTTTGGTTTTTCATTGCTTCTGGATTGCTTTGTGCATACTGTTGGTTCTTTGCTTTGTTTCTAGTCTTGTATTGTGACATAAGAAAAACCAAACACAAAAGGATTATATAAGAACACAAATGACAAACAACTGAACATAATATATAAATCACAGCAGCAAAGAATTAAACTGCGGTCACACTGGACTTTTCTCCCCATAGACTTCCATTCATACGCACGTGAATGCATCAGACTGGAAACGCAAGGTCATGCGTCAAGTTTCGCAGGTCGCTGCAGTGCAAGGTTCAAGCTTGGTGAACTCTGACCAGCGAAATCGCATCACATGATTGCGAGAAACCAACCGAGGATCAAAACATGACATCTCTGGACAGAAATTTAAAACATGGAGCAATCGCTTGCTTTTTTAATGTTTAATCATCTTGTTTAATCCCGCCCCTTTTCGCAGCACTGTACGACAGAATTTCGCAAGCTCAAACTCTAGTGTGACCACAGCTTTATGCTGTAATCATGTCTTGTGTTTGAACAATGGTCAAACTTATGCATATTGTTTCCTGCCATCAGTCAAATGAGGAACCTCGGAGTTTATACAAAATCTATATTTTGTTTATTTTGTCCAAAGTACTGTTAAAGGGCACCTATGGTGAAAAATCTACTTTTCAAGCTGTTTGGACAGACATATGTGTAGGTATAGTGTATATACCGTCATATTGGGGTGATATAAACACACCCAGTCCTTTTTTTTTCAATTTAAGAACATAAAAACGGTGGACCAATTGGAGCGGTTTTGAGACCGACCGCAACTTGACGTAGGAGTGCGATCCCCCCACCCACCGAATTGATTGACAACTTTATAATCCTATCAACAAGACAGGACGAGCGCAAAGCAACCGTAAATAAAGGTCTGTTCAGTTTGCTAGGATCATCAATCATCATCAAATGTGATCAAGAGTGAGTTTTACAAGGTTAAAATGTTTTAAAACAGTGCATGTTTGTAATAAATTACAGCGATTTACTTCAGATTTACTTCATCACCACAGCCGCGTCAGAACAATTATACAAGAAGACGCTTCAATCCCAGTTTGTGGACGTTAAATCAGGTTTATTTTGTACATTAACGTAACAGATATCCATACAGCAGTGGATATTAACCTGTATCCTGTCACATTTGCGTGCAAAGACAGTGCAAAGCTAAATGCGCGCGCTGTATGTGTGTGTGCGTGAACTTTGTAATGACATTGTGTGTGACTCATTGTTGCAGCTCCACAACAAATGCATCAAATAATCATTGGTAAAGGTCTTACTGTAGTTTTTCCTCACAAACGTTACGTGAGATCAGCTTCCTTTATGTCTGTCAGTTGTCTGAGGCAGCCGAGGGCGGAGACTGAGGCACGCTGACAGGCACATGGGAATAGTGGGCGGGGAGGACTAGCCTTAAAGGCCCAGTACACAAAAACAGCAAAAATCTGTTGAGAGCTATAAAATACAAACTAGTGAAAGCTATAATAAATAGTCTGATGTGTCTTTTGAGCTGAAACTTTACAGACACATTCTGGGGACACAAAAGACTTATATTAAATCTGGAAAAAGGGGTAACCTAGGTGCCCTTTAAAACCTTTTTTCCCCCCAGATTGTGCCCAATGTTAAATCACTTTTTTGTCTCAGGGTTAGAATACTGTAATTCTCTTTTAGCTGGTGTTTCTAAATCTACACTTTATAACCCCCAATATGTATGTAATATTCTGGCAGATTTTAACTGGGACAAGGATTGGAAATCACTCCAGTAGTAAAATCCTTGCATTGGCTCCCGGTAGGAGTTTAAAGTGAATTTTAAAAGTGTGATGCTAGCTTTTAAGACTTTACATGGCTTGGCGCCACATTACCTTTCAGAAATGTTACATCCTTACAATCCTAACCATAGACTGCATTCGTTTCAGTCAAAGTAAATGGTTTTACCTCAAACATGTATTGATCTAGAAGTAATAAGTTTTTTCGTTCGATGCTCCTCTCCTCTGGAATCCTCTGCCTCTTGAACTCTGTGAATTTCAGAATTATGATCATTTTAAGTTAATTTGAAGACTCAGAAAATCTCAAATACTGTAGAACAATAGATTTAATCCTCACTGCTACCCTTACCCATAACATGGTATATACAGTATATTCCTCAACAGCCACATAAATTCTGCATTGCATTACTGAAATGATACTGGCTGAAATGCAGCATTAAGCATGCTTGCATGCCTGAAAAGTGGATGCTGAACATGGAATATAAATCCCCCTATGACTGGCTTCCTGCTAGCGTGACTGTTTCTTTGACCTCGTGCTGCATGCAATAATAACTAAAACATGAGCTTTTGGTTGGGGGTCTGTTAGCTCAGGTGCTATGATAGACAGAATGCTCCCCCAACACAATGGCAACTCCATAGTCTCCAATATCATTTGGCTCCTGAGAGGGGAACAGTGACACTTACTTCTCCATCCCTCCAAGGACAAAAGATACATCTACTCTTTGAAAAGGGGTCTACGCAACAGAATGAGAGTGAGCTCCAGGAACTGTTGGTGTGGGCCTACTTTGATGTGTTGTGCAATATTTATGTGCTGTTTCCCTGTGCTGGGCAAATTGAATCTGACCTTGAGTCCTATTTACCTTGCCCAGTGCAGAGAAAATTTGTTTGCTTCCTATTATGGTGCAATGGGGATTCAGTAACTTTAAAGTGATGAAAATGGACTACTCTGAAATGCTTCAGGGAGACCGTATACAACAAAAAGCTATAATGGAGCTTTTGGCTAATAGGAATGTTTATGATGTATTTCAAGATACACAAAATGACCAAAGAACAATAACGCGCAAAAACACAATATACTTATCACACCCTTTTTGCATAAAGGTACGGACAGCTCTCTGCAACTCTCACATGGTTGCCCACTGAAGCTAAACAGGGCTGTGCCCGGTCAGTATCTAAATGGGAGACCACATGGGAAACCTAGGTTGCTGCAGGAAGGGCTGTTGGAGAGACGAGCAGGGATGCCCCAGTATATTGATGGGGACTCTATACTGCATAGTGAGTGTTGTCTTTCAGATGAGACGTTAAACATCCCAGGATGTCCCTTGAAAAAAAGTAAGGGTTTAACCCGACATCCTGGCCAAATTTGCCCACTGGCCTCTGTCCACCATGGCCTTCTAACCATCCCCATATCATAATTAGCTTTGTCACTCTGTCTCCTCTTCACCAATCAGCTGGTGTGCGGTCTGGCACAATATGGCTGCCGTCGCGTCATCCAGGTGGATGCTGCACACTGGTGGTGTATGAGGAGATTCCCCCCAATGTGTAAAGCGCATTGAGTGCCCAGAAAAGCGCTATATAAATGTAAGGAATTATTAATTATTCCACTAAAGAGCAGTGCCGCCAACCCCAATCAAGCAATCCAGAGGTGACAGTGTCAAGAAACCAAAATTCCACCAATTGACGAAAGTGGAAAACAAACGTTGGGAGTAACCAGGCTCAGGGGAGACCAGTTTCCTCTAGTCTATGTAAAAAGCACAGAGCTGCAATCTGGATGTTGGAAGAGCTTGAAAACGATGAGCATTCTCCACGAAGAAGGTGCAAGTAGGTCACCAGGTAGGTGTTCAGACTATGTATTGGGATGAATGCAGAGATTCATCTACCACGAGTGTTTTTGCAGGAATGAAGTCTTGTTGTCTTGACTCAATGGTCACCATGACAACCATGGTGTGCTGTGTATTGGCCACTCTTTTCTGCAACATCACTATTCAATGAAAGACAAAACAGAAAATTGCAGATAGCAGTGGTTTTCTGGTTTTGTATTTTACCACACAGAGCAGAGAGAGAGGAGATGTGCAATTAAATCACCTTTGATACAACCAGCTTTGTGTGGAAAATACATAAGAATGGAAACACACACACACACACACACAAAACTGCTACAGGGGTGTATATATTAAAGATCCTGTCAGTAATTTCAGAGTCTGTGTTTTGATCTGATCCATTTTATACTCACCGGAATTACATGAATGAGGAAACAATGGTGTTTGGCACTCATGTAATTTCCATGGACTGAACTTTGTATTCAGTTATGCCTGGGAATAACCTGGTTTTTGTTCTATAGCACCTTTAATATTCAAAACCAAATAGGCAACACATTATGTTTTTAACCATGTTTGGTCTAGAAAAGATTAAAAAAAACACACACACACACACTTATTATTGCCATGTAAAAGAAAGCAGAGCCCCAGAGAATAATGACATTTTCAGTAATTGCAATCTTTGTTTAAAGTTGTTTGTCAGCTGAAGCGAATTTCAAGAAAACGGTTTTGAACACCTTAATCAAACTTCAAATGAACCTTGTTTTGGCATTATTTTGTTTAAAAACATGTAATACCAATTTTGAAGTGTTCTTTTCTTGAAGTCTATTGAACCTTTGATTTTCAATTGCTAGCATTTTTTCAAGCAACATAACAGTGACACGGTCGCGCAGTGGGTAGAACGTTCACCTGGTTCGAGTCTCGGCTTGGTCAGTTGGCATTTCTGTGTGGAGTTTGTATGTTCTCCCCGTGTTCGCATGGGTTTCCTCTGGGTGCTCCTGTTTCCCCCACAAGTCCAAAGACATGGTACAGCTGAAGTGGGTATGCTAAAATTGACTGTAGTGTATGTGTGTGTGTGTGTGTGTGTGTGTGTGTGTGTGAATGAGTGTGTATGGATGTGATGGGTTGTGGCTGGAAGGGCATCCGCTGCGTAAAACATATGCTGGGTAAGTTGGTGATTCATTCCACTGTGGCAACCCCAGAATAATAAAGGGACTAAGCCGAAAAGAAAATGAATGAATGAATGGTAGGTAACAATTTATGTAAGTATGTTTGCATGTATGTATGTATGTATGTATCACGTTGTTCTTTATTTAACTATTAAAAGGGACATTTTTGTCCTCAAAGATTCACATGATGAGCTCAGTGACAGACAGGACGAGCTAAGGAGGAATGAAGAAACTGGCATAAATGATAAGGTGAGATGGGAGATGGAAGGTTGGTGTGGACAAAAAAACAAAATGAGCGTTTCAGATGACTGAGAAGATTCAGAAAGTTTGGAACCAACTGAGATTGGTCAAATATCCCTCTCAAATAAACACACCTCAACACAGGCTCATCGTGGATATGTACCCATGTCGACATTTCTGAAGATACCTCTGGCTGCATTTTGTTTGTAAAAATATTGATATTGAGCGGTATGACGCTGCTGACAACTTCCCTATCCCTTTTCACGCTACTGCTGACCACTTATACCTCAGCATGGATGACTTTTCCAGTAGCTCACCACGCACGCTGATGTACTTAGAATGTGAATCGGAGATGACCGCGATGACAGGGTTCGAGTCCAATGAAGAATGGTTCCAGAAACCAGGTAAAACAAAACCAAAAAGTAAATAAATAAGATTTGCGTCATGGCCAGGGATTTTGTCTGCCCGGTGACTCTAGCTTCATTGCTAAACATAGATTTTATTGAGAGAATAGCTGTGTTTATGTGCTTTAGGAAGACTGAAAAACAGCGTCGATTTGTTTGGAGCCGTGTCTGAGTCCACTAGATGCATTCTGAGGTGCACCCAGCTCTGTGAGCTCATAAACTCCTCCAGAAACTATACCTGGATGATGGAAGCTTTCAGCGGTGCTTCCGACTGAGCCGAGCCCAGTTTGATGCACTGTTGTCCAGTGTCAGCAGAAAGATTTCTCCCCCGGGACACCAACAACAGGCGCTACGTCATAATCACGCCCCTACAAGACCAAGCTCTTGATTGGTTAACGTAAATGTCCGCTGAAGTTCAGATTTTCCAACTCAAGCAATTTGTACGATTCACGCATCAATCGCACCAAACTCTCAACTTGCGCCGCTTCATTCGCGCAAATCGCGTCATTCACGCCGCCTTATTCCCACATATCATGCCGCAGGAAGTCTATTCGCATCTTTGCATTGACTTAACATGTAAATCACTCGCGCTTGACTCTTCTTCCGTGTCTGGTGTAAACGCAGTATTAAAATAAGGTCTGGAATGATTTACTCACGTAGTGGAAGGGGTGGAGCGGTATGATGCTGCTGACAACTTCTAGCTCTTCCACGCTACCGCTTACCACTTACCTCAGTACGGACGACTTATCTGGTGTTACCAGATTGACCAGTAGCTCACCACATATGCTGATGTACTTGGAATGTGAATCGGAGATGACCGCGATGACAGGGTTCGAGTCCACTGAAGAGCAGTTCCAGAAACCAGTTAAACGAAACCAAAAATTAAATAAATAACAAGCTGAAAGTATAGTAAAGTCTGAAAATGTTGTAAAATCACATGAACATAATGGCTTTTCTTTCTAGATTGCGTTATTTAGAGCAAATTCGTTCTTCCGGTTTGAAACAAATTTTTGAAGCTGCGTCACGCCGATTAGATCCTTGCGTGTAATCCAGTGTGGAGACTTGATGTCTGTACCTGTGAGTACATCGTGACATCTCTGAGTGTGCAGCATTAGTTCATGAGAAAGACTTGGTTTAAACCAATCAGCGCGCTCTATTGTGAATGAGGTGCAACTTAATTTATATGCATGATAGCTTCGAAGACTGTTTTTACCTGTTACAGTGTTGGGACGGCAGAGAGACGCCACGTTGTGTTGCCAAAACAAGTGGAAGAACAAGAATTTGGAGACATGGGTCGTCAGTGTTTTGTTTTTATTTCCCGAAGGTTTTGTTTTTATTTCCTGCTATGAGAGTGCACAGCTGGACTCACGTGTGGATTACAGTGCACGCGACAGAAATACGTTTGTAAGGAACATTTTTTACCCGAGAGCTTTTCACATCTTGAAATAGTGAAATCCGGATTTGCCGCTCGTCTCCTTTTAGACGCGGTTCCAGTTTGTGTTGATTGTCCTGTCTCTACAAATTTGGTAAGTATGCGATCAGTGGTCTTTGTTTGTTTATTCAGATGGCAAAGTTAGTTCGTATCGTCAGCAGTACTCCTTCAGTGTTTAAAGACATACCTTAGTCAAAATAATTTGAACTGTTACTAAGTTTACAGTACATTAATATCACTACTAAATTATAGGCTGAAAGATCCGCTGTAAATGCTGCTCTCCGAGTGTAAACATGTAAACACCGCAATTAAACTATTACCATCGTGTAAGGTTTTCGCCGCATTTTGTGACAGGATAGTCTATACACACACGGCTTTCTGACGCTACCTACCGAGTGCATCTAAGTTACCGAAAAAATGCAGTGTTTTTTTTTTCTCCCATACGCCATGCGGTATCAAATATTCCATTAAAACTACACTCTTCCACCAGTTCCTCGCATTCAATATCTCGTTTGTCACGGGGGGCATGCAGGAAATGTTCCTGAATAAAAGTGAAAGTGCCAAACTGCAGTTAAAGTCGAAAAATTTATAATTTGGCAAACAATTCGATTACTGATGTCCATGTTAACACAGTCACTGTCTTTCTCTCCTGCGTCTGTGTGTTTGTTTTGCCCAAATGGAAACTCCCATTTTTATCCAAAACCTTCCCTCTTTCCCTCCCCTGACACTCCCACCTAAGCAGAGCTGGACACACCCACTTTCCTGACTTTTTCCAAACTAGAGGTGTGAAAACAGCCTGCTGAGACAGGGGGGTTTCGTGACCCTTTAGTAACGGCAAGAAAAAAGACAAAGAAAATTACATCAATCTATGAATACAAATGAATACAAAGTCCAAAATCATGACAAAGGTTATAATTATATACAGTATATTTTTCATGAACTAAGATGGAGATGGATGGTTGGAAGCACCAACATGTATGGCATAATTTCTTTCGATTAAAAAAAAAATCTTATTGCAATTTTCAGAATCATGAGGTTGTACCCGTTTTGCTGATGGCAAAGTTCTGTGTCAACATGTACAGGATGTCACCGCAATATGTTCTTTTATTAATATTTTACACATTTGCATAACATGCACACTGTTGATTATATATAATTATCATGACAATTACCCTAAGCTAGGACCTAAAATTGAATATAATTGTGGTGACAGCCTGAAGAGTGTACACAAGGTCACCTAATTATCACTTGGGAAGTCAAATTTGGCTGTTATTTAACCCCAGAAAGAAAGAAAACAGATTTAAAGTAGACAAAGGGGGGATCAGAGGGGGTCATGGTGGAGTGAGTGGGATAATTCTTCTAGAGATTGATTCGTCAACTCGTTGGCTTTCCCGCCTTTATAACTGTCAGCTTTACTACTTTGATCTCTCTGCCAAAACTCATTTCACACCTCTAAAGTCACATCTCTGCCACTCCTATATGTCTACATGAGAGAGAAAACGAAAGAAAGGCTCTGAGTAATTGTCTCTCTTTACTCCCAACCTTTGACACTACTACATTTGAACTTGCCTGTACCATCGCTCTGTCTTTTGATCTATCCTGCTGAAGTAGTCCAGGTTAACTCTTCTGGCTAGAACGCAAGTGTCTGTCGTTGATCCTGGATTAGCTTTAAGTCTACTCAGGCTATGTTTTAGTGCTCTGAAAGAGATAATGTCTTGGATTTGAGGGTGATGTAAGAAGTATTCATTGAAAACACATTGGTTACTGTTGAACTCTGATGTAATCTGATGTAATCTTTAAGAGACAGCGGCACTTTATTGTTAATGAGGAGAGTTCATCCAAAAATGAAAATTACCTCATAATTTACTTGCCCTCACATGGTTTTTAACATTTTTGAGTTTCTTTCTTCTGTTGAACTAAAATGATGGTTGTTGGGGATCCAATGACTTCCTTGAAAACACTATGGAAGTTAATGTGTACAAGCTACTAGCATTTTTCAAAATATCATTTGGGTTTAACTGAAGAAAAAAAGTAAAAGGTGAGTAAATGATGACTATTTTGGGTACATACTTCATACAGTTGAAGTCAGAATTATTAGCCCCCTTTGATTTTTTTATTCTTTTTTAAATATTTCCCAAATCATGTTTAACAGAACAAGGACATTTTTACAATATGTCTGATAATATTTTTTCTTCTGGAGAAAGTCTTATTTGTTCTATTTTGACTAGAATAAAAGCAGCTTTTAATTTTTTAAACACCATTTTAAGGACAAAATTATTAGCCCCTTTAAGCTATATATTTTTTTGATAGTCTACAGAACAAACCATCTTTATACAATAACTTGCCTAATTACCCTAACCTGCCTATTTAACCTAATTAACCTACTTAAGCCCTTAAGTGTCACTTTAAGCTGTATAAAATTGTCTTGAAAAATATCTAGTAAAATATTATTTACTGTCATCATGGCAAAGATAAAATAAATCAGTTATTAGAAATGAGTTATTAAAACTATTATGTTTAGAAATGTGTTGAAAAAAAATTATGTTAAACAGAAATTGAGGAAAAGATAAACAGTGGGCTAATAATTTAGGAGGGCTAATAATTCTGACTTCAACTGTATATATTTAAGTAGCTTACAGTACATCAAGAAAGTATTTGCAGTGCTTCATTTTTATACATTTTATGTTATGTTAAATACACCCTTATTCCAAAATGTATTCAATTCATTTTTATGTTTATTTCCCCCAACAAATTCTATGAACAGTACCCAATAATGACAACGTGAACGATGTGTTTGGATTAATTTATTATTTAGATGTTAATTTTTCAAATTTACATTAAAAATAAAGCGTAAGGTGGCTCAGTAGTTAGCAGTCTCCTCATAGCAAGAAGGTTGCTGGGTTGAGTCTTAACTGGGCCATTGGCATTTTTGTGTGGAGTTTGCATATTCTCCCCATGTTCACATGGGTTTCCCCCAGGTGCTCCAGTTTCCCCCACAATCTAAAGACATATGCAGTATAAGTAAATAGGGTAAACAAAATTTGTCGGAGCGTATTTATTAATGCGAGTGTATTGGTATTGCCAGTACTGGGTTATGGCTGGATGGGCGTCCTCTGTGTAAAACATATGTCGGAATAGTTGGCGTTTCATTCAACTGTGGCGACCCCTGATAAATAAGGGACTAAGCCAAAGGAAAATTAATGAATGAATAATAAAAATAAATAAATAAATAAATAAAACCATTGATATAAATAATCAAAGTGTTTGCTTAATACTTGGTTGAAGAACCTTTGGCACCAATAAGACCTTCCAACTCTGTTTAAATATGATGCTACAAGCTTGTCATACTTTGAGCAGTTTCTCTTTGCAGGCCCTTTCAAGCTTCAACAGGTTTGACGGGGCACATCAGTGCACCACCATTTTCGTAGCGTTATGTTGAACACACCTGAATACAGCTGTATTGCTGTATATGACATGACCCCATATACAGTACACTCATTTACTATTCCCTACATTAGTCCACTAATAAAATCAACACATTTTTAAAATCAAAAGAATTTGGTTGATAAATCCCTCTGATAACATCTTAAACTTTTTGGTCAGTTATGTAACCAACATAGGCTCATTCTGAAAACGTATATAAATTTCTTGATGTATTATGTAGCCAGAAGTGCATATGGCTGCATTTCGTCTTTAAAACGAACGCTACGCTACGGGGGTGGTATGACGCCGTACCTTTTTGCGCTTACCAGCTGACCGCTTACCTCCAAGTAAGCGTACGTTGGTGGACTTGTGATGTGGAGTTGACTGTGATGACAGGGTTTGATTCCGCCGAAGATCGATTCCAGAAAGCAAGTAAGACAAAAACAAAAGCCAAAAATAAAATAAACAAGTAAATAACAGAGTGATTTAATGCGAGAGAAATTTGAAATCTCAAAAAGCAAACACAGCAGCCTCTGGTAGATTCGCGGAAACAAGCCCAGCAATAAAACGTAGCTCCTGGGACATATTTGGCGCTCTCCAGAAATGTATATAGGGGTACGTTTTCAGAATGAACCTGGGTTGTATGTAACACTTAGCCGCTGTCTATAAATAATAAAACAAAGCATTTGATTTTTGTCATGTATACAAATGTTGATTTAATTAAATAGTATCTTATTTTGAACCTTACACTGGTAGATTCTGCTGTGGACTCCATATTGTGGTCAGAATCACAAATTAATTTGACACATTAACTCTTACAGTATATTATGTGTATTTTCTAGGTTCTGCGTGTACATGGGGTGTACACTCTACAGTATATTGCGGTGCATTGTGGAATTGCCGTGTCCCCCTGTCAAAGGAAAATAGGGAGGAGTAGGGGTGGAAGGGGGGGATTCTTCAACATGAAGATGGCTAAGGTAAGATGTTCTGGTTATTTATACTGAGTTAGGCTTCGACTGATTGGTGGATCATACATTAGCTAATGCGCGACCTGCTGCACTCAATCATAAGCACAAGCTCCTCTTGTAGAAGTCCATCTATTAGCTCAGTGACGAAACTAATAGCATGGTTGAAGGTTAAATGCATGTAAGCCTTTTCTAGTGTTTGTGAAAAGAATTTTGTTATTTATTAGAATTTATTTTTATTCGATTTTTAGCTCCGAATTTAATCTGACTCCAATTTTAAGTGATTGTAAAATTTAGACTGTATCTCTAATTGTAAGAACGGATCACATTCATCATTTATGACTTAATTTAGAGTTTGATCTATATCTGTTCCCATACTTTTAAGTTATACGTTCATTAGGGACCAAACACCGCTCAGAGTTTCACGCCCCAGGTTTGCGTGTCTTCTCACGGAAATTATGTCAACACTCTAAAGTTAGTCAGAGGGTGCAGGATTAACTAATATTCAAATAGACTGGTTGTAAACGACTCACTCATCCTAAAAGAATAATCCATTTAGCCAAGCCCATGCAACTTGCTAATTTCAGTGTTTAGATGATTAAAAGATCTTCATGCTGTCACGCCAAAACGTTTTAGTACAGTCAAATGCGCCTATCAATCAAATCAAGTAATAATCAAATAATATTATCAAATAACTATGTCGAATCATAAAGGTAGCGCAGACTCTACTTAATCTACTGGATATAAAAAGATTTCAGGAGAATTCAAAATGAATCAAAACTTAACATTTTATATTTGTCAGGTAAAATTGTATTATGCCAATTACATAATAAAACAATCAGAAAGCCAATTCAGAGATGATACTGTAAAAATACAACATAACGATAAATCAAAGAGTTAGAGATGCATACTTGACCAGAGAAGTACGTTGCAGCACAAATCTCAGAGATACTTAGAAACATGAATCATATTAAGGTTTGTACAGCACAGGCCCAGATTTCACAGTTGTGGTGTAACATTAGGCCAAAAATAAAATGTCTCATAAAAATGCATTCTTTATAATAATCCAGGTATATGCAGAGTTTTTATTCTTTCAAGCAGACATATTTATTTGCATAAATTGAATACAATTACCTCTGCTGTACTGAAGACTGGGAGGAGCACGATTAGCATGGTTACCTCGAAGCAAGAGTCCCTGCTGGACCAAGATGCCTTTCTGTGTAGATTTTGCATGTTCTCCTCATGTCTGTGTGGGCTTCCTCTGGATGCTCTGGTTTCCCCATAGTCTAAAGACATGCTTTATAGGTTAATTGGATAAATTGTCTGTGATGTAAAACATATGCCAGAGTAATTGGCGGTGCATTCTGCTGTGGCCACCCCTGATAAGCAGAGAATAAGCCAAAGGAAAGTGAGTACTGAAGATGTTACTGAAGTTTATTATGCTGCTGTCAGTTTGATAAAGGATGCACAGATAATAGGATTTACTGATTCTAATTAGATAACCAAATGATGGAGCATTTAAAAGTCGGCATGAAATCCAATTTTATATTTGAATATGTATATAGTAGTGCTTGTTACAATGCATCTGTCCACTTTATTATTTTGCCCTCAAAATCTTTATTTAAATACTATATCCCCGCTACACGGTGGCTCAGTGGTTAGCACTGTCCCCTCACAGCAAGAAGGTCACTGATTTAAGTCCTGGCTGGGTCAGTTGCCATTTCTGTGTGGAGTTTGTATGTAATCCCCGTGTTGGCCTGGGTTTCCTCCGGGTGATCCAATTCCACACCCCCCACCCCCCACCCCCACCCCATGTTTGCAGCAAACATGCCAGCCTGTGGTAAAAATACTTTGTGGTATGTCTGTGTGTAAGATGAGAAACCTGCACAGGAGCCTGCTATGAGATGACTGAATATGTAAAATAACTGAATATGTAAAGCACTGATTATATATGTTAAATACTCATATGAAGCTATATGTGTCAGAAGCTAGAGTGAGTAACATATTATGAGGTTATTATGCTATCATGACAATGTATGTAAACACTTAGTTCTTTTGCATCTATGCTCTGGTGTCAAGAGTTGCTTGCGTAGACCTTAGCAAGCTGGCTGAGAGCCAAAAATAACAGAACCACCTAGAGTCCAAGAATGGTCAAGAGTTTAAAAGAGACACCTAGGGGTGTGTCAAAGACACTTTAGGAACTGTCCAGGAGAGACTTCGGAATGGTCTGAGGTCTGCTCTGCACTTTCTCGGCTTTATTATGGAGAATAAAGTCTATTTTTCTGGTAGCCAAAAACTTTCAGTCTGATATTGCCTCATTGATGAAAAGGTCGACAAATACGAGAAGGTCGGCAAATACGACAGTATGTGTGTGAATGAGCGTGTATGGATGTTTTCCTCAACTGGGTTGCAGCTGGAAGCGCATCTACTATGTAAAAAATATACTGGATAAGTTGGCGGTTAATTTTGCTGTGGCGACCCCAGATATTTTTTTGGTGGTGATTTCAGTAATCCTTTATGATTAGGTGCAAAACTAGCATTTAAAGGGGACCTATTTTACCCCTTTTTTTAAGATTTAAGATAAGTGTTTTGTGTCTCCAGAGTGTCTCTGTAAAGTTTCAGCTCAAAATGGCCATCAGATATTTTTTATTATACCTTTCTAAATCTGGGAAAATTGAGCTGTTAGAACACTAGCTGTTTTTGTTGCCTGTGCTGTTAATGCAAATGAACTGGTTCTCCCCACTCACCATTCTCACATGTGTGTCAAAGCCATGGAGATCCCTCTGATGGGTGTAGCCTTCTCCTGCTGTGTCTCACATAGATAAACAGCACAGTGACAGACAAGAACGAAGCAGATTTCCGTTACTAACGTAATAACTATCCCAATGATTATTTGATGTATTTGTTGTGGAGTGAATTCAAGCCTTTCTGCAATGATGAGTCACACACAATGTATTTACAATGTTTGCACGCACACACACATTTTGATTTGCAGATTTTGCACACAAATGTGACAGGATACATGTTAATATCCACTGCTATATGGATATTCGTTATGTTAATGTACAAAATAAACCTGATTTAAGTCCACAACCGGTATTGAAGCGTCTTCTTTTATAATTGTACTGACGCTATGCGGCTGTGGTGATGAATTACATAGCAATTTACTGACTTTTCTTTACATGCACTGATTTAAAAACATTGTAAACTTGTATAACTCATTCTTGAGTTGCAGATGATCACAGAGAGCTGAACAAATCATTTTGGTGGGTGGGGAAAACTGCACTTGTGGCAGGCCTCCGAATTGCAGGGATTTGGATTCTATTTTAACATCAGGAAATTAAAAAAAAGAGACTTATTGTGTTTCTATCACTCCAATATGACTGTGGACACACTATACACACAGTTCTGTCCAAACAGCTTATAAAAGTTGATTTTCATCATAGGTGCCCTTTAAATCTTCCTGTTAGCAACACCCAGTTTCCAATAGTCCAACCCTTTCCCAAAAGATGAGATCACCCTACATTTCTCCCCCATATCAATTGGATCTACTTCACAATAGGGTAAAAAATGACTAAATAACTTCAATTTCATGTCAACTTTAAGGGGGGAAAAATTGCAGAGCAGGGAAGTCACTGTAAGGAGATTCTTACACTAGTAAATGCGTGCAATTTCCAAACCAAAAGTGAAGGGTAAGAGTGTTGTGGAGAAATGACACATCTAGATTTGAAGTGTATTACGTGCTTTCCAATTTAAAGTTTATCAATACCACTGGCAGAATTCTTAAAGCGAATTGTCTGTGAGAGTGAAGATCGGTCAACAAGACTGACGGCATTTTGACGAACATCAGTCTTTTGTGCTGTCTCAGAAGTGCATTTCAAGTGTGCTTTTTTGTGCTTTACCTGCTCTTAGCTTTATTTCTCCCACATATCAACATTGTTGGATATTTAATTAGGTATGCAGCAAACCATTGCATACCGGGTAGATCAGTATAGGCTACAGTTCAAGCTCACCTCACTGAAACACAAGAGATTCATTCTCACTGGATCTTTAAAAAATGTCCTTTCCTATTTCATTTTTATTAGATTACAAATGTCAGTAAATTTGTGCCATTTATAACATATTTCTATTTAGTTTTTGTCTAAATTCAGTGAGTGAAAAAAACCTGTCTAAGTTTTAAAATGGTGTATCTTGTGGCGCTATATTCATGTTTGGTGTCATTTAAATGTCTCTGTGTGATTGGTAAAGTGGTAGTAATTTCACTGTAATATTTTACAATCTCCCTTATATCAGTTAATTTGGGTTTTGACTTTGATAAGATCTTTGCCAGATACTCCACTCCAGGGAAAATGGTCTTCACATCAACTCATGACCAGGCAAGGCTTTCATTGTCTTGAATTTATGGTGATTTGAGTATTTAGGCGAAAGGTGCAGAAGTGTCTGTGGGATTCTGTAGCCAGAATACTCCATTGCAGTGTATAAGGGCGTACTCGCACTATGCTATCCGAACCATGCCCAGGCCCGTTTCCCGGATCGTTTGAATAGTGTGAGTGCTCTGAATTGGGCTCAGGCATGGGTTACTTGGCCGGCCCTGGCCCGGTTGGAAGAGGTGGGCCTGAGCGTGGTTCACTTAGGCTTTGCCGTGGTACTCAAACCTCCTAATTCCTGCAGCACGAGGACTTTATGATTGTTTATGAGCGTCAAAAGTGGCTGACTTGTTCGGTGAAATATTTGACTGCGTGTCACTGCATATCAAACGACTTAAATGATATAACTAAAAAAATCTCTACTGTGCTGAGCGAGGGCGCTTAATGAAAAGCACATCATCGATGACATAAGCGTGCCCAGGCCCGAATGTAATGCGAGTGCGGGCCGTCGGGGGAGACGGGAGGGGGGACAAGCGTGCTTTGGCCCGGTTCAAGGCAACGGTACATAGTGTGAGTACGCGCTAAATCTCTGAGCTCTGTATCAGGACTTATATGCTGCAATGTATTTCTACATGGTCAGGTATTAATCTCTAACTCTTAAATGAATCTTTGAGTAATTGATGTTGTACAATTTGAATTAGCTTATGTTTTTTAATTATGTGAATTGGAATGGAAAGTCTTTGCCTGACAAATAAATGTAAAATTCTTGTTTAACTCTAATATCTCCTGAAATCATTTAAATCTAGTAGATTGTTTAGGCTGGTGTTTCCACAGCCTACAACCAGGATTGATCATACATTCAGGCTCAATGGATGGAGCATAGGCAAAGCATTAGAGACCTGTTGATTTCTGACAATCACTGACTAAGTATGATATAATCTAGTGGCTAAATCAAACTTTCTTTATGTATGAGGAAGCATGGGGCAGCCTAATATTACGTAAAGTAAATTAGTTTACAGTTATATCCTCTTATCTAAGAACTAGAACTGTCGAGGATGTGTCCGTGAGCAGATGAAACTGGCCAGCATACTGACTCTAAGCGACTTTGGGTAAACGATGAACCATTAACTGAAAATAAGGATTTATTAGGTTATTCGATCTAAATTAGACCAAATCACAACCCATAAGGTGATCAGCTTGAATTGGATGAAACTAAATTTAAATTATTATAAATTGGAGTCAGATTAAATTCGGAGCTGGAAACTAATTAAAATAAATTTTAACAAATAAAAATATTTATTTTCACAGGTGCTAAAAAGGCTTACACCCATTTAACCTTCACCCATACTATTAGTTCCGTCATAGGACTAATAGATGGACCCTTACACATGCAATCTGACACTTTCAAGTAGATGAACTGGAAAATGAAGCAATCACTGCAATCCGAGTCATCTTTAAAGCCAAAGAGTAAATAAAATGCACAGACATCTTCATAATGAAGTGTAAGCAAGAAAGCCAGACTCCGAGAGAAATCTTTGCCTTGCTTGCTGTGTGATTAGAAGAATCATGGACAGCAGAGCTCCCTTTGTGAAGCCCCTATCTTCCTTACCTGTCTGCTTGGGAATTCTTTCTATCTCCAACTCCCTCTTCCCATTCTGGACAGCTAGTCAATACTATGGCTTAGAAACCCAGTTCATATTGACTTTGTTTTCAGGAAGACTCCTTAAAGAGCCACATGGGAGTTTCTGTCACTTTGAGTTCTCTCCTGAGGTATCCCAGCCTTCTCTGTTGAAATGAGCCTCCACCCACCACATTTCAACTCTTATCCCAAGAGCTATACACCAGAATGTGTGTGCGTGTGTGTGTTTGATGAATTCTGGCCTCCAATTCCACCTGGAGTGACAATCCCTTTATTGGAACTATTATTGGGGCAAATGGGGAAAAAAGTGTTGTAGTCACAGATGATACATCTGAAACCTTTTCTTTTGAGTTTTTTCTTCTCATAACCAGTGGTGTTAAGTAACTAATTACAAATACTCAAATTACTGTAATTGAGTAGTTTTTCTCAGAAATTGTAATTTACTGAGTAGTTTTATAAGCGTGTACTTTTACTTTCCCTTAAGTACATTTTTATTGCTGTATCAGTACTTTTACTCCACTACTTTCCTTCAACCTGCAGTCACTACTTTATTTTTTTTCCTGTCTATGGAGATTAGAAAAATCAGTCCTGTGATTCTTGTCCAATCAAATCGCACATAGAAGTTAAATCGCATCATAATGAACAACCTCAAGACATGGGCGATTTATAATTACAGCAAACTATTTGGAAGCATTAAAAGTGTCCAGGAAGACGTCCAAAATCTTTACCACTATGACCTCTATAAGACAATGGATTTTGGTTGCCATACCTGACGAATAAATGTCAGTATCTGACATCAATATGATGTTGGTTTAAGATGTTGGATCGACGTTGGATTTTGGTCACTTTTCAACACAACCTAAAATCAACCAAATATCAACGCCATTTAACATTATTGGTGATCAAAATAACATTGGTTCTTAGACACTGGCTAGACATTGAATTTTGGTCACCTGATGTCACCTAACGTTTTTTTTTTTTTCACTGCATCTTGAACAAAAAATGTTTTTGTTTACAATCTTATTTTATTCCATTCAATACATGTCCTTGCGAAAGAATCTATTGTCGCCATCTAATCGTATAACAAATAAACCTGCATTAAGCCAACAATCATTATTAAAGGGGGCCTGTTGTGTGGCAACAGCCATGTACAGACAGCCCTAAGTGGGAAGCAGCCATCCGCTATTACAGAGTTTCTGTACCATACCGGCCAAAGATAATGTCAGCGACTAAGAGGCATTAAGAATGTGGTGTTTTATGATGCACTTCTGAGCCACTTCTTTTGACATTTTCAGTTTATCACAGAGATAACCGTTTTGTATCTAACTGTACGTGAGCACATAGAAAAAAAAATTGTGGGATACTTTGAGCTGAAACTTCACATACACACTCTAGGGACATCAGAAACTTATTTTGCATCTTGTAAAAAGGGGCATAAAAGGTCCCCTATAATACTGTTGGAATATCTAATCAACTCCATGCGTGTTCAATAAAAAAGGTCAGGAGAGGCTTTTAAAAATATTAGTAATTTATTGGATTGACGTTGGTTTAGGACGTTGGATCGACGTTGGATTTTGGTCACTTTCCAACACAACCTAAAATCAAACAAATATCATCGTCATTGGATTTGTTATTGGTGATAAGCTTTTTATAGCGTAATACTCACTACTCTTGAGTACTTTTAAAAAGGCTACTTTTTACTCATACTTTAAGTAATATTTACAACAGATACTTTTACTCTACTTGCACTACATTTTTAAGCAAGTAATGGTACTTTTACTTAAATATGATTTTTTAGTACTCTTTCCACCACTGATCATAACCACCTGTATTCCTATGAAAATATTTTACTTTTATATAATCTATAACTAATTTGTATCATCTGACATTTTTTACCTAAATAATGCATACATGGATATTAGCATATTTTAATGATATTTAATGGATCACTGTGTCACAGAAGAAAATTCAGCTTTGACATTACTTATATTTTCACCGGCCGTTTTATTAGGTACACCTTGTTTAGTAGCCTTCATGCTACAGACTCAGCAAGGGAAAATATGTATCAGATGTTTTGGCTCAAACATTGCTTCAGATTTGCAGCTTCATCACACTATTATGACCACCAGCCAAAACAATTGATAAAGTCAAGATACACACATGTATATGCCAAATTCTAACCCTACTATCCAAATGTCACAGCAGGATTCAAGAGTCATCAAACCAGGCAATGTTGTATTAGTATTGTGATTTTAGAGAGCTTGGCACTTTCCATGTGGTGTTCTACTGCTATGGCCCATCTGCTTGGTGGTTCAAGCTGTTGTACATTCAGGGATGCCTATACTGACATTCTCTCCTGCATAATTTAACTGTTGCATCAAATAAACAAATAAAAAAAGACTTAAATATTCATTCATTCATTTTCTTCCCTTTATTAATCTGGGGTTGCCACAGCGGAATGAACCGCCAACTTATCCAGCACATGTTTTATGCAGCGGATGCCCTTCCAGCTGCAACCCATCACTGGGAAACACTCATACAGTCTCATTCACACACATACACTATGGACAATTTTAGCTTAACCAATTCACCTTTACCGCATGTCTTTGGACTTGTGGGGGAAGCCGGAGCACCCGGAGGAAACCCACGCGAACTTGGGGAGAACATGCAAACTCCACACAGAAATGCCAACTGACCCAGCCGAGGCTCGAATCAGCGACCTTCTTGCTGTAAAGCGACAGCACTACCTACTGTGCCACCACATTGCCAGACTTAAATATATACAGTACAAAGTATTAAAAAAAGAAGATAATGCATCCACAATATACAAGTAGGGAATTGTTCACAGTACAATAAGAAAACTCTCACTGACTTTATAAACAAGCAATGCTTTTAAAGTTGACATGAAATCCAAATGTGTAAATGTACAGTGGGTATAAAAAGTATTTAGACCCCTTTAAATTGTTCACTCTGTTATATTGCAGCCATTTGCTGAAATCATTTAAGTTCATTTTTTCCTCATTAATGAACACACAGCACCTCATATCATATTCATTTTTGCAGATTTATTAAAAAAGAAAAACTGAAATATCACATGGTCCTAATTATTCAAAGCCTTTGCTGTGGTACTCATATATTTAACTCGATGCTGTCTGTTTCTTCTGATCATCCTTGAGATGGTTATACACACTTTCATTTGAGTCCAACTGTGTTTGATAACACTGATTGGACTTGATTAGGAAAGCCACACACCTGTCTATATAAGACCTTACAGCTCACAATGCATGTCAGAGCAAATGAGAATCATGAGGTCAAAGAAACTGCCTGAAGAGCTGAGAGAGAGAGAGAGAGAGAAAGTATTTTGCTGTTGCGAGCATCTGCTGGGGTTTGCTATGAAAGCAATGCATACGAGTTGGCTGTGGAGCTGCTGCAACATCTAGCCCATTTGTCATCGGCACATACGGCTTACTTTGATATTGCCCGCACATTAGAAGGGTTGGTTGTCGCCAAAACCCTTGCACGGGAAGAAGAATGGAACAACGTTGGCTTGCGACAAAGTATAGTGACTGAGCTAGAGCAAATAGGATATAAGTCCTACAGGCAATTACTTCACTGAGGCACGAATTAGCAGGACTAATGAAAATTCCCGGTCACCCTTTCATCAACATCCAAGCCACTGCACAGAAGGCAGAGACCCGTGCAAAGGTAGCATCAAATGTAAATTACTACGCAATTTAAATGACATGAAACATTGCATTAGAGCAGGGGTGCTCAATCCTGTTCCTGGAGATCTACCTTCCTGCAGATTTCTGTTGCAACCCATATCAAACACACCTGCCTGTAATTATCAAGTGCTGTTCAGGTCCTAATTAATTGGTTCAGGTGTGTTTGATCAGGGTTGGAGCTGAAATATGCAGGAAGGTAGATCTCCAGGAACAGGATTGAGCACCCCTGCATTAGAGCAATTGATCCGTAACCACATCGTAAAGTACGGAAAATGGCCACCGGTAACAATAGAATAAAATGCTCCCCAGCAGTTGTTGGAATCCCACCGATTAAACTGAAACCCAAAGTCACCACTAATCACAAAGAAACGGTGCAGTCACCAGTGACATGTATGTTTATGTGACATTAGGGCAAGTACTCGAGTTAGATTACCTGTCACACTATGCACAATACCTAAAGGACAAAGCGCTCTCCATTCTCAAACAGCCTGCCGTTTCGTACTACATCACGCACAAGCCATTTGGTTGCAAAACCTATCAAGACCGATACCGAGGATGCGTGCAGGAGGAGAATGTCAAGCACCTTCTGGACCAATATTACAAGGATCAGGCTATGATGCTGGATAATTTAGCTCTAGTTCGACGGCTGTACTCATTCTGACACTTGTCATCGCTGTATCGAGGATGGAGAGTCTTGTGTATAAACTTTAATGTTTCCTGTTGGTGTGGGAATTTCCGACACGAACCAGTGGAACCCCTGTGATCAGATATCCTAGATGTCGCTTTGGGAACCCATAATTTCCCCCTGAAAACTCAGGTGGTTTTTGAGCGTGGGTTTTTCTACTTGCCTGATTGCCAAGGCACTTATCATTGGGAGGGTCAGCATGGTGGCATTGAGGGGCTTAACCAATATTCTGGCTAACTTTCAGACCAGAGCGGAAAACGATCACTTGCCCATGTTTTTAGATTTGGTCAAACACATTGTTAAACTGCACAAGGCCCTCGGCGAGCGGCTCACACTTGCTCTGACCTTCACAGTGGCAGATGACAGTTTCGAAATTCTCTTGCGCGATCCTTTAGCCTGCCCATTCGGAAACCACCGTTGCCGAGTGGTCTTCTGCGCAAAGAGGTGATACCTGCTTTAGCATCTGTTGTTCGGAATACGGAAATCCAGATGCTACTTGAGGCAGCTAGTGATGATTGATCGGACCGAGTTGTGCGCTGTCTGGCCTCTGCAGATCAGTATCACGCCCAGATCTTCAGCTCGATTTTTGCCTGCACGCCGAAAGCACTTGTAGAGGAGATTGTCAAACAGTTTGAGACGTCTTCCTCTATTAAGAACATCCTCATTATGCGTTGCAGACCTGGCAGAACGATTTGAATACTGCGGAGAGTGTTAAAAGGGGAGTTGGACCTTCAAAAATGGCGCCGAGATCGGCTCCGGGTTGCTTCCGGCATTGGTGAGTACTGGAGGCCAACTGACTGCAGCACTGAGATGGCTTACTGCCTTAGGCGACTATGGGGCAAACCAGTAGTTGGAGTGACTATGCCCGCATTGCAACACATGGTGGTTGTTGAGTCACTGGCATCACCAGATGCTTATGCACAAAGTCATCATTTTACGTATACACTTCACCCGCACATCACAGCCATCAAAAGATCTTTATCGGATCACTGGGACCTAGGGGCACACCGTCCGTTTCTCGGACATAAAACCAAACTTGGTTCGGAGATCCCTCAGGTAAAAATAGTGGACAGCAACCCATTTCTGTCCAAAATCAAGACATTGTTGGATGTAATTTCCTGGGTGAACCGAGGAAAAATCGCTCCAGATGGTTAAATTGTTGAAAGCAACCTGGAAGAGCTTATATTTGTCCTCTTGTCGCAGTACTATCGTGGAGACCCCAAAGAACTGATTCCCTTTGGAGCCAAGAGGAAGAGTGGCACAATCCAGCACCATTGGAGAAGCCCCCTCTATTCTGACCACATTATGCCAAATACGTTGTACAACTCATACACGTGGGTGACAGGAGTCAAACACTCATGAAATGTTACGCGGAATGTCCGACCACCACACGCTCAACTTTCTGCAGGACTACTGTTTTTCTGTGCATGTGCTTCAGGTTGGTCTTAAATTCCGTCCACACCTCGCTAATCGTGGCAAGTATTGGATTATCACTAACGACTGGCAGCACTGCATGGAGCCGATCCACGAGCCACCAATACGAGTGTCACCGCTTCGCATCCCAGCTGCCCGCACTCAGGTGCTGGACGGGCTTGAAGTCACTGCACTTTCGCGAAACATCTTGTTGACTGCCAGGGCTACCATCCACGACAAAAGACCCTGTGAAAAGAGGATGCTTCAACTGCCTGTACATGTAGCTGTAGTAAGTGTGACCTAATCTCTTGCAGAGCAATCGACCACAAAGGGCGCATGACTTTGTGCTCGTATGGAGATTCCAATGAGAACTCAGGGGGAACTAGCAGACTTTGCCACACGGGTCCCTGGTGGATGGACCGACGCTGTACGAGAACGGGAGATTCGACATTCACCTATACGAGACGTGGCTCTCTGCATTATGGTACAGATATACCACATGACTTTCGCAATGGGAACACGTACCTCCACGCACCGGCAGATGCAGAAAGTGTGGAGGGAGAACCCTCGCTCACATCCATGGACTGGTCTAGTAGATAAAGTGTATAAGGCTGGTAGATTAACTGATGTCATAATCACTGCGCACCGCATGTCTGGGGTCAACCCACCATTATGCTACGACAATCCCTTAACTGCGTCCCGATACCTTGGTGAGATAGCACTGCAGATGGGATTAGAAGAGGGACTCCCAATGACCTTTACTTGGCTCTCTTATTATGAGACTGATGAAGTTAAGACTGTTCTAAATCGCTACCGGCTACATGCGCTATATACAGTGATATGGACACAACTTCCACCCCACCTCCTTCTGTCTCTAAGATCCCGAGTGCGTGACTCCAAGTTGATCATTGATCTTGTGATCACCATGTACTGCTTAGCCCTTACACCCCCGCACGTAGTGATATATTATCAACTATGATATTTGCCAGTGACACTGCTTCCTGCAACTTCATTCTTCTAGAGGCAGTTTATATCTCGGAGGATGTATATGACGAGGTGGTTGAAGATCCCACCCATGTGATACATGAGGTAGCAACGATGCTCCGAGTTATTTCAACCTTGCAGGGGATTGTCCACCCTCCCACATACGATTTTATTGCAGACCACCAGGATGCAGTGCATGACATTGCTAAGCACTTCTTGCCAGCACATCTACAATTGTTAGTTTGGCAGGCTACTCTTGCTGATTGTATCAACATAGTTCGAGATCTGCCTGATGAAAGGCTCTTGGAATATACACACGGCCGGCCCATCGCCGGGATAAGAGAACTAGTGGCAACACCAAGCAGGTATAGACACATGTACAGATTTCTCACAGTAGGTCAGGATGCACCAGCTCATGACGTACTACCACCCCCTCCTGCTCTGCGCAATGTCTTTTCCACACCTGAAATACTGCTCTCACTACATGGCCTGTCTTGCCCTTACGGCCAAGGCACCATGTCACTCAACAAAATCATTGAAGTTTTCCACATTCTGGGAGTTAGCAAAGACTCCATGTCACAGGTTAGCATCATGTGCCTGGCAGAGGGCTATGGCGGTATATTGGACTTCCTCGCTTGTTTGGGTCGCAAATCGCATTTTCTCTTCAACACAATACCTCCTAACCAGGGGCAGTATACCCCACCTAGCATGGCACTGGAGTCTCTACGGCTAGGAGGTCACACCTGGGATGAGCAACTCGTAAACACTTCAGTCTACGACCTTAGCCTGCCTGGAACAGCTTATGTGTTAATAAACAATGATCACTCGCGATATGCGCTCATAACATGCGATGCAGAGGCAAACTGGACGGACACAGCTCGATATGAGCGTCTTCTTCTAAACGTCGTGCATATATACCTCTCTAAGCGAACAGAGGAGGGTATATTAATATGTAAAGTGATGGCCGAGCACCACCTGGCTATCTTTAGATGTCTCTCTGTTCTGTCAGCATACATAGTGCCCGTGTTGGACTATTTTGAGTGCATGCCTTACCACCCGGCGGGGAAATGTACATGGTCGTACGAAAGCTAAGACGTGCATATGATCGACCGCCTGCCAAACACGGCATTTACTTGGCTATCCCAATACTGGGCAGGTTTAATGCCTCCTTTGGATTATTTGGTTCATATAGAGTTGCCTCCGTACATTGTTGCAATTCGTCAATACTGACAGTGTCATCCCAGGACAGGGTTATCCCGGATCATGGGGCAACATATGATTCCATTTAGCATAACAGAACATGACCTTCAGACGCCTCTTAGAATTGCTTCCGCAATCATACGGTAGTCTAGGCTCTTGCTGTCGACACTGGAGCAGGACTACTGGAGTGCAAACCAGACTGCAGCTGGAGCAGTACACATAGCCAACAGAATGATCCTGTTGATGAGCCTCGAACTCTATAGTGGTGCAATATTGCAACGATCCCGGAGAGTTTTGACACATGGTGAGGTGCGTAATAGCTATTTAGAATCACTACAGCTTTTCCTTCCCAGAGTGCTAAATCCTGGTCCTCCTGAGGTCTTTTATCGTACTGTGGAGCTACATGGAGTGGTCTGTTCTCCATTTGGAATGTGGCTTGAGGGATTGGATATTGTTTTTGCGGAGTGGACCAACACACGACTGTAATCCAGGGCACTGACACGAACTCACAACATAACAAGGGTCTGTGATGAACACATCAACCTGGAGAGAAACCAATATCAAACTTGTGTATTGTTTTTAGAGAGAGAGTTGTGTAAAGGCACATATCTGGCCAGGGTCACAAAAAATCTGCTGCAGGTAAGGTTCCTAAGAGCACAGCGGCCTCAATAAACCTTAAATGGAAAAGGTTGGCATGACCAGAACTCTTCCTAAAGCTGGCTGTCTGGCCAAACTGAGCTATCGGAGGAGAAGAGCCTTGGTGAGAGAGGTAAAGAAGAATCCAAAGATTATTGTGGCTGAGCTCCAGAGATGCAGTTCCTGACTGGATGGAAAAAAGTTGTAGAAAGCAAACCATCACTGCAGCCCTCCACTTGCGGGGCAATTCTTTCATCCGTCAATCTTCCCTTCATTTTGTTGGCAACGCTTGTCTTTGAAAAATGTAATCCAGTTCTCAAAGAACTAAATCATGGACTGCCCTATTATATTTTCTTTTTTGTAATTTCAGGACTGTTTCAAGTATTTACATCACTATACTGGAATAAAAAGACAATCTTAACTTCAATTTCATAAAAACATTAAGCTTGGCTTCATATTTTTAAAACTAGGCTCCGTCCCCTTCATTCTTTAAGAGGTAGGTTTCATTTTTCTTACATTTACACATATATTGCAATAAACTTGTCAATTTTCATTGTATCCTACAAAACACAACTTCATTCATTCATTTTATTTTGGCTTAGTCACTTATTTATTAGGGCTTGCCACAGTCGAATGAACAGGCAACTATTCCAGCATATATTTCATGCAACGGATGCCCTTCCAGCAGCAATCCAGTACTGGGAAACTCCAATACACTCTCGCATTCGCACACACTCTTACACTATCACCAATTTAGTTCATCTAAATCACCAATTCCATACAGTCTTTGGACTGTGGAGGAAATCTGAGAACCCGGATGAAACCCACGCGAACATGGGGAGAACAATGCACACTCCACACTGAAAAGCCAACTGGCCCAGCGGGGACTCAACCCAGCAACCTTCTTGCTGTGAGGCGATAGTGCTAACCACTGAGCCACCAAAACACATTCACACAATAATTTACTAAGATAAATCTATCTTTATCAGCACAGACAGACTGGTGACACCCCTACAAGACAACACAAATGGTTTTGTTGAATTATCACCACTCTGTACTGACATGGCACAGTTATGACATCATAATGCAGACTTATAGACAACTGGAAAAATGTAACGTGCTATTAAGGCCCAATCCAATTCTATTTTTGTACACCTACCCCTTCGCCATGGCCCTTAAAAACGAGTGTGAAGGGGAAGGACTTCAAAATTTACCCCTAAGAATTGGGACAGCACTACAGCACCTGCACACGTCATCATATGTCATCACGATCTCTTGCTTCATATGAGATCAGACAATGGCGACTGCTGTAGTTATTCCAGTTGTGTTATTTTTTTGGTATTTATCTTCTGGAATTCACTGAAGGCATATATTATGTTATCATAACAATCTAATGTGGCAATAAGATCGTAACTATACTGCGCATTTACACAGTGGTCATATTCATCTATGTAAACACACCAAAAACAGCATTAATATTACAGCAGACACTGTAAAATGCTCATTCTCAACCACTAGACTTTTCTGACAGGGTATTCGAGTGTCATCGAGTGACAGAATGCTGTAAGACTGCTGTACAGGAGTTATTATTTGGGATTATAGATCGTAAAATTTAGCGGTTTTTATTTTAGGTTTTTTTTTATAAAAGCATGACGGTAAAACATGAACACGGTTATGAATATATTAAAACGTGTTTGTTTGTTGTAAAAATTCGTAATAATGACAAAAAATACTAATTTGTGGCTCTCCTTACTTCCAGGTGCAGCAAAACTGTAGCAGGTG
Organism: Danio kyathit; assembly: GCA_903798195.1. Classification (NCBI taxonomy): domain Eukaryota; kingdom Metazoa; phylum Chordata; class Actinopteri; order Cypriniformes; family Danionidae; genus Danio; species Danio kyathit. The sequence goes on from LR812535.1 coordinate 54,655,938, forward strand.
TATTCTGGGAAATTTCTTACCCCTTGGTTTCGAGTGTTGTCCTGAAAAATCTTCGTTCGAAGGGATGTATACCCCTTGCCCTTAGCCCTACTCCTTCAAGCTAAAGAGAATTGGGACACCACTACCCCTTCACGGGAACGCGCAAAACGAGGGGTAGGGGTAAGGGGAAGGGGAAGGGCTAAGGAGTAGAATTGGGATTGGGCCTAAAATGGTTCAAGTAACTAAAATATTTGGAAGTGTCTTAATCTGTGAGATTAATTCATTTTTTTTTTGACTTTTAATTTGTCTTTGACAATGCAAAATAGATAGGTTTATAAGAACTGTTTTAGCTACTGTATGTTTCCCTTTCTTCCAGTGCTGGTTAGGAGCCAGATCCTAGATTCCTTGTCTTATGACACTCAAAGCCCTGGCTGTAAACCAGGAAAAGTGGTTCTTAAAGGGAATGCTAGATATCAAGACTCATATGCTTTAATATAATGTAAATGATACCTCTCAAGTTGTTAACAGGCATCAGCGAGTTTATGGTCTACCGGTTTTTTCCCCTGCCTTTTCTTTATGGAGACTTCACTTGGTATTCAAAGCATTATGCAATATTATAATGTTACTCTTTGTGGGTGAAAAATTAAACTAATGAAAAACCCTTGAAAAATTACAAGCAAAACATGTTTTTTTTATACCAGCAAAACATGCACAATGTGGTATCACTGTTTTGTATACCCATTTATACTGCAATCACAATAGAAACAGGTGGAGCTCCCAAAATATGTCATCGAAAGCAATAAAGGCAATTGACGATTTCTTTTTGGAGTAACGTAAATAGGGTGGTGTTGTTTTTCTGCATATTTTGCAAAGAGCCATTTGCATTGCATTATATTAGGCCATGCCTGTGAGGATGCTGATGGATTCGGATTTCTGTCTTCCAGTCCGTCCCAGCATGGATCAACGTTTATCCATTTTCTCATTACTTTATTAATATGATTATTTGAATCAGTATTTAATCTCGAAATGATTTTGACTAATGAAAAAAGTTAACACATTGTTTAATATAATATAATAATGTTCAGTGCATTTGCCTCTTTGTAATTCTATTTTCAGGAGCCACCATACCAGGTCAGAGGTCATGGAAACCATGAACTGAAGGGCTTGATTGAAAACAACTGTTTTCCTATTTGTATTGCTATGTGTTAATACTGTCTAAAGTGATTTTGATATTGTTATTTTGTGTTGACTCTGTTTAAAGTGCTTTTCCTTTTTATCCAAGATAGACTTTGTGTAGTAAGAACAGTCTGACTGTAGATTATACTGGTTTTTAACCAGTTTTGTTAAAGACGGCTGAGAGTACACTCAACCTTGGGTAAGAAACAGATTGTACTTTAAGTGTGTGTGTGTATCCCCAGATAGCAAAATACACTCGGGCCAGTTCCGGCTAGATTCTCGCCTGCCGGAGACTTACCCCTCGGCCCGACTCCGGCTGCCATACTCGGGCCGGATGCCTATGAACTCACTGCCCGATTCCGGCCCGAATCAATCGGGCCAGATGCGGCAGCCGTAAGCGAGCCGACGCTGCCGCATCCGAGCCGGAATCGGCCCGTGAGTAATGTGCACTGCGGCCCGGAGCTGGCACGATTAAGTCTTCAGATACCTTGATATAAAACCTTTTGGTATTAAATTAGTACTTGATATTACAACCATTTGAGTTGATATAACAGCAAACGCAGGCTATGTACTGTAAACACAAAGTGTAGGCACTGCGTTTAACCTTTAAATAAAATGCAAACAGCATACATATCCTATAACGTAAATAATCAAAGGACAAAATAAATAAATGATAAACGTTTATTGATTGCAAGAAACAAATAATACTCAAATTTAATAAATTGTTTTGTAGTGTACAAGAAAAACAACAATAAAACTGCACAATACACAGGAAGATTTATAGAAAAAAAAATATATCTGAAATTGCACACATACACAAAAGTTTTCAAAACAACCCTGTTTTCCCAACAGATTTGAATTTTAAAAATTGTACAAGACACATCTTAAAACAGCTAAATTTTATATTAACTTGAATATAGAAACCAATTTAAGATATAGCAAGAAACATATTACAAATACCTATGACAATACGTAAAATATACAAGTCAAAGTTGTAAAAAGAACTGCCGAATTCTGAAGAAACGTCTCGAACCATTATTAATAAACATTAAAATAATAACAATAAAACAAAAAAATATATATGAATATAAAACTGCAGATGTATAAAGACTTAAACTTAATTTTTAAATAAACTTAAAAGACTAATTGGAATAAATTGCACAAACAGCAAAACATGAGATGATGTGTGTGTGTATATATATCTTGTGCAATTTTATATTTAGAATTTTTGTTTATTATTATTACAGTTATTGAAAATGTTTCTTCAGAATTATATATTCTTCAGAATGTATATATATATATTAAAAATGTGCAAATGAAACACAAATTGCCCAAGTATCAGGGAACATCTTAATAAAAAATAAAAATAGTGATTTAGACATTTGACACATTAGCTTTCTCTCTTTCCTTCCTTCGCCCGTGCCTGTCAGGAGCAAGTTGTAGCCACCTTGTAATGCATTTTTCCACCTCTTCATCAGTGGCATGGTATGGATATTTGTCCTCACTGCATCTGTGATCAAAAGATATACAGATAATTAGTAGAGAACAAGTACAAATGTTAAAGAAAAAAAGAAACATGCTTGCTCTCACATAAGTACAACCTAAATGGGACCATATATAGATTTTTTTTGTTCCTCTGGTTAATGATTCAAAAAAATACACAGATGAAACAGCTTCTAATTGTATTGAAATGTATATTAAAAACCAACTTACTGACTACGACAGTCCCAAGGGGGAGTGCACGAAAGGTCACTTTTTAGTTTGCCCCGCTCCAGTTAATTTGTTTGGCGAAGGAGTTAGCCAAAAGCTTTCCCAGGATACGCCAAACTGCTTCCCTTGTGGAAAACACCAATAATTCCTAAGTAGGCTACCTATGAAGCAAAAAATCAAATAAATAAATAAATAAACTTAAAACACTTTGAAATAAACAAGAGCTTGAACTTACCATTTTCTTCATTTGTTCGGGCTGGTCCTTTAGTTGATTTTCAAGCTTTTCCAAATCAAATTGGACAAAGGAAGGTCAAATGTGCTTACATCTGGAATTTCATCATGTCTGTTTTGGTTTTGCAGATTTTTGAGAATCAGGACCACTTGCTGCTTTATGTCGTCTTGTGATTTTAACACTTCAGACAGTGGTGCTAAAAAAAGAAAAATAACAAATTAGTATAAATCAACCTATAGCTTATACAACATGTGTAAATACAACAGAGGGTTAGATACTGCTGATATTCTCTAGTTGATCTTTACTTTCTAGCTGCATAAAGTCTTTACAAATGTAGTGATGTATTTAATTCTTACGAAGACATGATGAGTACCAATAAGTTTTATCTTGATCTCCAACTGCACTGGAACAAGGACTGTAAATGTTCATAGGCGCACTGGAATGTACAGTATCTGTGCATCTTGATGGTGTTCTTAAGGATTCTTCCATAGTCATTGGTGGTGATGGTAGTTGCCGTGCTGCATCGAATTCTGAAATCTTCATATCTGCTTGTTTTCCAGCCTCTTTGTTCCAAATATTTTTTCTTCATCACTGTCACTATAGTCCTGTCTTTTATGTCCCATGATCAGATACATTTACAAAACAAAACATTATTTTATTATAGTGCCAGGGCAAAAATTGCAGGTTGTAATTGATCAATGAAATAATGTTGACAGTATGGGTTTAAAATAATTGCAAACAAACCTGTTCTTTCTTTTGGTGTATGACGGGCGATCATCGTCCTCATCAGTTTGCAAGTCAGACATCACAGTTGCCTGTGGAAGGGAGTCGAGCTTCCTCATATGTGTCTATAATAAAACATCACATTGTTGTTAACCTCCCCCCAAAAAAAGTTCAAATCCTGAAATACTATCAAAGTTAATTAATGGCTATAATACCTATAGTGACAGCCTTATGATTCTTAGACATAGATTTGTAAGATGACTAAGCACATCTATCATTCTGTACCCATGAAGATGGCACAATTTCCATTTCAGATGACTCGAACACCACGATATGGAACTCATTAACTGAGCCTTCAGATGTCACCATATCATAATCATCTAGGTTATCAAAGTCTTTATCTTTAGGGGCCTCATTTTTACTATATAAGACTTTTAGATAGTGAGAAGTGTCATCACTACAATGAGTATGCAAAGGCTTCAAAATCTGAGCAACACTGGCCCTTGCCCTATTCAAATACTCTAATTCACATAGTAAAACTCATAATTTTCAACCATGACTTACATATACCGGCCTCTTCTGTGCCGAGCTTCTTTGACCGTGCTCAAGGATCTTGTCGTGGACTGTCAAACAAACAAACATACAAAAGTGTATAAAAAAAATGTTTATCTTCACAAAAATCATTATAAACATTAATAATGACTATTCAGAAAACGCCTGAAACAAACATTATACCCCTTGAGCATAAGCCCAAAAATGTTATTTAAAGCAGAATAAGTCACAATCAGTCAAATTTCTTTAAAATAAGAAACCTTTTGGATCAGATAGTTGTAAGTTACTAAAAACACTGTTAACCTAACATTGTGGAAAATGTTTGATGATGATAGCCAATAACAAAAACCATTTCAGCTGTTTGTAAAGCTATTAGTAATGTAAAGTCTGAAAAGCTCAAGTATGTTGAAAATGTATCAACAGTTTACAGCTTATAATGGACTATAAGCACCTAACTATAACATGCATATTCACATCTTTTGTCTCTGTGATGTGCTGCAAAATGGCCTCACTAACCCTTGTTAAACAAGAATAATAAGACTTAACCGAAAAAATATTGTTACCCATTGATTTAAATCAGAATTTATAACTATCAATAACAAAAAAAAAACCCCATCAAAATCTGCTTAAGACGTTCAGTTTTACATATTACAGCTTGAACATAAGATTCACATAGGCTAACACACATTAAGATCATTTAAAGAGAATAGTAAACAGTATCGAGCTTAGATCACTTTCGTGATGCATTGCATAAACAAGTTAAACAATACTATTTTATAAATCCAAAACGATTAATTTTTATTTACACAATCACTCAGAATTATTTCTGTTGGGTAAGTACACAACTGTAAAATGATTTTTTAAACACCCATGGTATATTAAAATGTTAACTCAGAAAAAAGCACATGTTTTGCCATGGTAGTGTTAACGGATTAGTCTACAGACACTTTCTTTAACGTAACGTTAAGATACACACCAATTCGTTTCAGTCATGTTTCTTTAAAATAATTAAAATAGTTTTCAGTTACTAAACACTCACTTGATTGAGGTAAAGTTGGTTTTATACAGACAATGTTGTAGTTTGATATTCGTTGTCTGCTAGTATGATTTATAGAGGTAAAGTTGGTTTTAAATTCCCACATTCAGATTTCGGCTTCTTAATATAATATCGTTTGCAAATTCCAAATAGTGAAATCATACTAGCAGACAACGAATATCAAACTACAACATTGTCTGTGGTCTGTGTGCTAATGTTGTTTTAAAGTGTTACTTGCATGCGATTTCAGACCGGATATTCAACGTACCATGGTAAACAATATAGGGAGCATGGCACTGAACGAATGTGCGAATATAAAACCAACTTTACCTCAATGTATGATTTCACTATTTGGAATTTGCAAACGATAGTTTTCTAATATTATATTAAGAAGCCGAAATCCGAATGTGCGAATTTAAAACCAACTTTACCTCTATAACTTTCAGACGTGTTTGTAACGTTAGCATACACATCAATTAGCTTCAGTCGTGTTTCTTTAAAACAAGTTGCATTTTGTATCAAATTGTTTTAAATTACTAAACACTGTTACAACCTAACACTGTGAAAAAAGGTTTTGAACACTAAATTCGCATAGTATACACAGTATAAAAGCAGTAAAAACCTTACCTTTCTGACCAGAAAACACGAGTTCCAAAACTTCTTCTTCTTGTAATCTTTAACGCGGTTGCCAACCAGCTTTTTGGAGCATTACCGCCACCATCAGGACAAAAGTTAAACAAGCCGAGTCCTTGCCAGAAGCGGCCCGGACTCTACAGACAGACTCGGGCCAGATATGGTTAACAGGAATCGGGCCAGGGCTTTACAGCCGCATCACAAACACATGTGCGAGAGCGAGCTGCGGGCCATACTCGGCCCAGATAACACTCGCCGATGCCGAGTCGGAGCCGGAGGCGCCGAAGGGTAGCCGAGCTCGGGCCGATTACTACCTGCTATCTGGGTCTGTTCTATTCGATTGTGGATCCTTTCACAGGACTGAGGTCAGGACTCTAAACAATCTAGTGAATGTCTGACGTTTGTATGCTTGATATATTGGGATATTGTTCAGAATTGTATGCACACACCCACGTGGAAATTTTCCTAGTCTATCTGTGTTTTCAGGTTAAAACACCTATATGTATGACACAGTTAATGAAGTTGTGTGATAGTATAATTGATGTTGTAGAGCAGGGGTGCTCAACCCTGTTCCTGGCGATCGACCTTCCAGCTGATTTCAGCTCCAACCCTGATCAAACACACCTGAACCAATTATTTAGAACGTGAGGAGCACTTGATAATTACAGGCAGGTGTGTTTGATAAGGGCTGCAACTGAAAACTGCAGGACGGTCGATCGCCAGGAATAGGGTTGAGCACCCCTGTTGTAAAGATTATTTACAGTTTTAACCCAAAGAATGACCAGTCGGTCAGATGAAGAAGAGCCAGAGTCAGAGATTCGAATAAATAAATAAAGTTTACTGAAGATAGTTTGCAGTTTCATCAGCAGAAGCCAGCATCAACACTAGCAGTGAGTTTCTAGGCCTCTAACGGCCCATTCACACGAGGCTTCAGCGTCAATGCTTGACAGAGGGCCTGTATGAAGTTGGGGCTGACGCGATCGTCATAGCAGCGTCAGCCAATGAAATTAGTCACCAATAGGACACTGTCTGAGCTGGTGCATTTGCATACAGCGATCTGATTGGCTGATGCTTCCGTCGGCGCTTGAAAAGTTGAGCAAGTCCCAACTTCTGCAGCGAGCAACGCCTCTGAAGCAGCGCCGACGGATCCACAATGCAGTTTGGCAATGCCTGACGTCACCCATTCAAAGTGAATGGGAAGCGTTGAAGCTGACGCCCCGTGTGAATGGGGCGTAAGGCTCTGTCTTACAGTACAACAATGCAGCAATTATACTCTTTACACAAGTCCAGAAAAGGTGTGATCCAGGTAAATAGTTCTCATTGGTTAAAGCAAAAATAGACAATTCAAAATGTGTGCGTAAATGAGGGATTGTATCTAACTTCAGATATGGATGGCGGCATGGTTCTTGGGGTCAGTTCGACCCTAAACTATTAAGAGCTGATCTCCGACCTGTAAAAAGCTGAACCATGGATGCATACACAGACGCAGAAGACAATCTGTTATGAAAACTCAAGGTTGTTTCTTGTACTTTCAGCTGTCTTATCAAACTAGTTCAAAACTTGTTTAATCAACATTCGGCTGCAATATTATAGCTAAATTACTGTAGACAGTATCATAATAGAAACAGTTGTTCGCCATTCTCAGGATCAGTAATTCCACTCGAGAGGGAGAGAGGTCTCCATGACCTATGACCTGGTTTGTGTGTCTCCTGGAAACACAATTAAAATACTCTCATTCAAATAATATTTAATCAAAATAATGAGCAGCAGGATGATGAGAAAAGGATAAACGTTGATCCATGCTGAGATGGATTGGAAGGTAGAAATCCGAATACTTCAATGTTGATTTGTGATTGTAAGCAGAGCGGCCTAGGAACTCAATGCGAGGGTTGAAGCTGGCTTCTGCCTTTGAAACTGCAAACTATCTTCAGTAAATTTTATTTATTTGAATCTCTGACTCCGGCTCTTTTTCATCTGACAGACTCTTTGGTCATACTTAAAATAAATCTATTTTTGTCATACAGATGAGTGCTATGCATATTTAAAAACTGTAAATTGTTTTTTAATACTTGTTCATAAAAGCTAAATGTTATGTTTTTTTGTAAATTAATAAATCAAAAAGATTGAGCGTCTACTATTACTATTTCTCATTGAAGATCAATCAGAAACTAATCGGAAAATAAACTGTAACTCAGCAAATACTTGCAAATAATACTCACACAATCTTGAAACATACCAAAAGCTTATATCGCAACACAAATCACTCAACTGTAACACAAATATTCTTGGTTTATATGTAGGAAAGTAAGGGGATTCACCACCAAAACATTGGACTACAAGTTAAAAATATCTTGCATCAGGGGCTGAAAATGGCGTTATCAAACAGAAACAAACAGTAATAGTTTTGATTGCCATATTTGAAATAGCAGCAGAACATAATGGTGAGCATATTGTCACTTCTAATTCCTGTCTATTTAAAATTACAGAATGCCCAGTGAACACAGTATTACCTCTTATATTCTCCTTCTATACATAGCACAGTGCATTGCATGAACACTTTGGATTTGCTGGGTTTGGATGCCAATGTTAGTATGCACAAATATAAACATGAACAGCAATGCATTGTTGATGGCACACCTGGCTCTAAAGTGGCCCTCTAGCTGGTGGAAAAGCAAAGAAGTTTTTAAGCTGGATTTATACTTTCGCCTGGTGCCGCATCGCGCACTTCCGCTGACTGCGCTCGCACCTTGGGAAACGGACGAGGCTTTTATATTTGCCGCGTTCACCATTGTGATATTCTTTAAAACGACAGAGGACAGTCAAAAGAAACTGACCGTAAAGTCAGACGGATAAACAGAGAAGTGGAAAGTTTCCGGAACTACGTCATATCATTAATATCATATATTATTTTTAAACTAATTATTTTTATTGTTTTTATAAATTATTTTAATGATTATACAGATTTTTATAACCATTCAAGATGTCCATTTAATCATACTTTGATGCATCACTCGCTTTTGTTCATATCCCGGATAGTTTTACCTATTAAAGTTTATTAAAATATTAATGACAACAGAACATAGATTGCTCTACAAATATATTTTTTATTATGGCAAGGATAAAAGCAAAAAATTACACTTACTAAAAAATACAGATGTTTTTTTATTATTATTTAGCTTACTCCACAATTCCCACATTACTGTCTGGCTAGTTTCTGTCCTCTACTGATATGCTAAAAAGATAATAATGGTCCAACATTCATGACCATTATCGCCAATAAAGCTTAGAAAAACAGGGCATCAGTATATTGTAAACGGATAGGATCAGTTATCAAAGAAATAATTTGTTCCTTAATTTTAGTTTTGTAACTATTAAATTGTTTTAAATTTAAAAATTTTATATGTATATCAGTGTAAAACCTGTCTGGTGGAAAAACATATTTTTGTAATTGTGTACCTGGGTCTCCACTTTTGCCATGGCCTCTTTTAGCTTTAACAAATGTATCCCTCAGATTTCCCCAAACCTTTTAACAAAAACTTTCCTCTATTTCTAGCCAATAATTATTGATCATCTGGTTATCTCTTTAATCACGGATTATAAAGATGTCTGTACAGGCGTACCTGTTTCAGACAAAACCTCTTCAAAGTGGTTCAACTCAAATCAAACACGGCGCCACTCACTGCTCGAGTCTCAAAAAAAAAAATCATGCGCTCCGCCAGCCAAAATCATGTCTCGCGCACCCAAACGAACCTCCGCAAACACTGCCATGACGTCACATTCGCCGCGCGCACTCAAGCGAACTAGCAGACATGTCGAGTATAAACCAGGCTTTAGAAGGTTTATGAACCAGGTCCAAACCAGCAATAGTACTGGCTCCGAACTGGATCCTGGTTCGTACTGGTGGAAAATGGATAGTTGTGACCTCAATGACTTATACGGGTTTGATAATGGCTTAAAATGTAAATTCTGTACACTGTACTCTATTATGGAATTTGGTTAAGAATCGATTAAACTGTAAATCAATAATAATAGTAATTCCTTTACATTTGTATAGTGCTTTTCTGGACACTCAAAGCGCTTTACACCTTTTTTTTTGGGGGGGGGGGGGGGGGGGTCTCCTGATCCCCTAGAAGTGTGCAGCACCCACCTTGATGACGCGACAGCAGCCATATTGCGCCAGACCGCACACCACACATCAGCTGATTGGTGGAGTGGATACAGAGTGATGAAGGCATTTGCAGTATGATATGGGGGTGGCTAGGATGATGACAGATGCCGATCTGCAAATTTGACCATTAACAAGGCATTTAGCGCACAGAACTGTAGCTCAATGTAAAGTTTCTTGTTTTGGACTACTTTCTGTAAACTCTAGAGATGGCTGTGCATCAAAATCCCAGTAGTTCAGCAGCTTCTGACATTCTCAGACCAACACATCTGGGGCTAACAAAGATATTGTATTCAAAGTCACTTGTATTGCCTCTCTTTTGCATAATAATCTAGATTTGAACCCCATTTAGATATTTGACCGTGTCATGAAGTCTAAATGCACTTGGCCGGCTGAAGAGATAATGGTGTTTTGAAGCGATTAAACAACTCTACTTAATAAAGTAGAATATACAATATTTCTCTGTAATACTATTTCACAATATTACATTTTAATAGTGTTTTTCAGATCCAATACATGCCACATTAAATGATTTAAAGTCATTAAACCAAAAACTCTAGTAATTAACTTCGATAATCCCTATGCCAACTCCTTGTTTCAACAGAAATTGTGTGAATTTATTATTAGCAAGTAATGAATATTACCACAGTTCATTTGTGTTTGTTGTTTGTATTTGTGTTAGGTAGCATGTATTGTGAACGGCTTCTCTAAGAAATGATCTGCAGAAATGAAACGAAACCATCTGAATGAAAATGAGCATTCTGAAGTGACTACTCAACCGCATCAAATTCCCTGTTGCAGATGCATGTTTGCTTTACGTCCCTTGAAGACAGCTTCATTTAATTAACATGAGCATCTCTGGATTTCATTGCTTGATCTTCAAATCAAACAGATGATTATCCCAAAGGTGTCTGGATATGATGACTTATGTGGGGTTTGTATAAATAACCACAGAGAATGAATTTCCACATGAAAACCTTCTGCCTACGTCTGATAAGAGAACAATATCCTGCAGGGAGTAATAGACTCGGAAGCATGTTCTTTATTTGTTGACACCTGGGGTTTTCTTTTGTATGAGCGGGGGTCTCTCCCCAATACAAATACATACTGAGCCGGTGGGCATCAGGCCAAACAAGACCAGCTGGGCAAAAGGCCAAAGAGAAATACCAGAAATCATGATGTTACTGCTCATGCTGTGAACTATTGTGTGTGTGTGTGTGTCTGAGAGAGGGAGAGAGCGCACAGATTTTAGAGGTTTTACAAGGACATAAAGTTGTATAATGACATGGGTGTGACCTAGGTATTACAACATTGAGGTGGTTTATAAAGACGCATGTCCTTCTATCCAACCCAGGCTCTTTATGGATACGTATCCCTGTATACATTTCTGAAAAGTGCAAAATATGCCCCAGGAGGTACGTTTTTTTTTTCCAAAGTTTATGTTTTCGCGTATCCACCAGAGGCCGCTGTGTACGCTTTTTCAGATCTCAAATTTCTTTCACAAGTGCCATTCGTGCCTGCTGTTTTCACATAAATCCACCAGAGGCCACTGTCGACTGACTGACTGAAACCCAACCAATAGGGTTTTCAAAAGCACCGATTGACCTGCCCACCTCCTTTCTTAAATCCAACCAACAGTGTTTTGAAAAGCAATCCAGAACAAGAAAAGCCCTTATGGTCACCTGGTTTTTACCATGTTTTCAGACCTTACAACATTCTTACCCTGTTATTTACATTTTATTTTTTTTCCTATTGTTTTTGTTGTACCTGCTTTCTGGAGCCATTCTTCGCTGGACTCAAACCCCGTCATCGTGGTCAACTCCTCGCTGCGTCTCAATTCCGCCAACATATTCAACAAGCCACTGGGCAAACTGGTAACACCGGAAAAGCCGAAGGTAAGCACACGAAGGTAAAACAGTCAGCTGTTAGCGCTAAAAGAAACAGAAGCTGTCGTGGCATCATACCGCCCCTTAGCATTCGTTTTAAAGATGAAATGCAGTGATATGTTACTCTGGCTATGTTTTGCGCTACATAATTTGCACCCAGAATCTATCAGCATTTTCATATCACTATATTGTGCAAGTCTTATGCTGCGATCACAGCAGATGTGGATGAAGCATCAAGTGTGAGTGGTTTACATGTTCAGTCAATGCAAAGACACGAACATACATCCTGTGGTGCGATTCACGTGAATGAATTGGCGAGAGTTGAGCGTTTTGTATGATTGACGCGCTTAACGTGTGTATCACATCTCTGGCGCAAAACGATTAAGTTGAAAAATCTGAACTTCAGCAGACATTCGCGCCGTGTTAACCAATCTGGAGCTTGCTTTTGTAGGGGTGTGATTATGATGTAGCGCTTGTTGTTGGTGTCCCGGGGGAAAATCCTCTTGCCGACATCGGGCAAAAGTTTATCAAACTGGGCTCAGCTCAGTCAGAAGCATCACTGAAAGCTCCCATCATCCAGGTACAGTTTCTGGAGGAGTTTATAAACTCAGAGCTGGGTGCACCTCTGAAAGGATCTAGTGGACTCACATATGGCTTCAAATGAATCAACGCTTTTATCAGCCTACCTTAAGCACATAAGCACAGCAATTCCCTCAATAAAATCCATGTTAGCCATTTAGCAACGAAGCTAGAGTCATCGGGCAGACAGAGCCCTGCCCATGACTAGGGTTGGGTATTGGGGTTATTTTGATACCGGTACTAAATCAACGGTAAAAAAAACGGTAATGGTGCCAAAATGGTGCCTGAACCGATACTTTTGAGCCACAAAATTTTGGTGGATGACTCTAGAAAAATATTTAATTATTTTAATAGAACAATATAATTAAAGTTTAAAGTAAACATCAATTAATATTTTATATATTTGAATTACATTAATATATTTCCTTTGATCATTTGTTGGTTAGCATGAATTTGGCATCAACAACATGAAAGCATGGAAACATCCTGTCTTGTATTAATGCTTCAGGCTGCAGGTGGTGGTGTAATGGTGTGGGGGATATTTCTTGGCAAACTTTGGGCCAATTAGTACCTATTGAGCATCATGTCAATGCCACAACTTACTTGAGTATTGTTGCTGACCATGTCCATCCCTTTATGACCACATTGTAACCATTTTCTGATGGCTAATTCCAGCAGGATAACGCTGCATGTCATAAAGCGCGAATCATTTCAGTCTAGTTTCTGTTCTAGTTTAATATATATATATATATATATATATATATATATATATATATATATATATATATATATATATATATATATATATATATCGTCACCTTGGAATTATAAGGTTCTATCTTACATTTTTGTCAAAATTGAGTTATTGACATATTCTTATTAAACGACAACTATTATGGGAATAACATTATGGGATGTTTTTTTTTTATTACTTGTTTACATTTTAAGACTTTTTATAGAACAAATGTTACACACATACTGTTTGCTATATGGAATGCAAAACTTAAAGAGACTCAATATCTCAAAATCATTCAGAACGCAAATAGAACCTTATAATTCCAAGGTGACAATATATATATATATATATATATATATATATATATATATATATATATATATATATATATATATATATAGTTGAACTCAGAATTATTAGCCCCCCAGAATTTTTGGCCCCTTGTTTATTTTTTTCCCAAATTTCTGTTTACTGGAAAGAATATTTGACATTTTTTCAACACATTTCTAAACATAATAGTTTTAATAACTCATCTCTAATAACTGATTTATTTTATATTTGCCATGATGACAGTAAAAAATATTTTACTAGATATTTTTCAAGACACTTCTATACAGCTTAAAGTGACATTTAAAGGCTTAACTAGGGTAATTAGGCAGGTTAGGGTAATTAGGCAAGTTATTGTATAATGATGGTTTGTTCTGTCGAAAAAAGAAATAGCTTAAAGGGGCTAATAATTTTGACCCTAAAATGGTTTTGAAAAAATGTAAAACAGCTTTTATTCTAGCCGAAATAAATCAAATAAGACTTTTTCCAGAAGAAAAAATATTATCAGACATAATGTGAAAATCTCCTTGCTCTGTTAAACGTCATCATCACACAGAAATGCCAATTGACCCAGCTGAGGCTCGAACCAGCGACCTTCTTGCTGTGAAGCGACAGCATTACCTACTGTGCCACTGCGTCGCCCATATAATAAAAAAATACTGTGAGAATGTTCTCGGTCTGTTAAACCTCACTTAGGAAGTATTTGAAAAAAAGAATACAAATTTCACATGAAGACTAATAATTCTGCCTTCAACTGTACATACACACATACATACATACACACAAAAATAAATAAATAATGTACTGTGTTGGAATAACCTGATAAAATATGTACATATTTAATATTATCTTATGTTTCAGTTTGGAATAAAGCATATGCTGGAGGTTGTTATCACAGAATAAAGCCTGACAGACTTATCGTGTCAGGCTGTTGTATAAGACTGAATAAATAAATAAATTTAAACAACATTGCTGGGATTTCTATCATATTTTAACATCTGGAAATTTAAAAAAAAAGAAGACTTGTGTTTATATCACTTCAACATGACTGTGGACACACTATACCTACACACAGTTCTGTCCAAACAGCTTCCAAACATTGATTTAGCATGATAAAGTCATATCAACTTGTGTAAAATGGACATCACAATTAACAACAGAAGGTTGACTACTGTACAAACAAAAACTCTAAAGACTCTAATGCCAGCAAAACAGAACTATGAACAATAGAACAAAATTAATGTGTTGTATTGATCTTCTATTGAGAACTGAAGGAATGGGAGATGGAGGATCTATGGTTAATATAAATGTTAGCTCTATCTTGACTCAAGAGTACAGAATCATCTATAGCTTGGAATAAACCCTTGTTTGTTCACAAACAAAGTGCTTCAGTGCCTTGAGTCTATTCATAATCAGCATGCCACCTTTGCCCAGTACATTCACAAATGACTTAATTCAAATTCCAAAATATCAACTCGTTCAGTGCAAGGGTGTATTTGCTCTATAATATACTCTGCCACAGCCAACTCAAGGCTATTTACTTTATCTCTGTTTCAATACTACACTCTTTACTGCACACAAGTGCATGGAAGAGACCAAAAATAAACCTGTTAACTGAAAAGACATGTTCAAACGCATTAAAAAAACACCACTAATTGATATTCAAACTGTGTGATGCAGTGTTGTGACACAGTGATTGATTCCCTACCTGTTAAAGGCCTTGTTCATTTAGGTCTGTCTGTTCCAATCCCACTGCGGCTTCCAGATGTGTTAATTGTTTCTCATTTGTGTGTAATGGATGGCTTGGTCTGCAAAACGTAAGCAGAATGTCTGGACTCTGCTATGGGAAATTGTGTCACAATGAACACAAGTCCAGGGACAGAAAAATCGCAGTCACAAACAGGGGCTAATCTATCGTAGTGGCACAGGGTTTCAACTGGCACCCTGAGAAAAAGCATTTCCAGCCCATCTGCCACCCCGGCACTGGTATTAAATATAAATCAGTTTCTTCCACAACTGATTTACAGCAGGGGAACATCTTTAAAAGACCATATACCTGTAAATAATGAACATAAATTGTCTATTAAAGCGTAGTTAAAAAAAAATGACTCTAGTGAACTGCTTTGTTTAGTGAATTATACTGTACAGTCGATTCTACTCTATGTTGTCAGATATAGGTATTGTATTGTTTTATTTAATACTAATACTTACACCATTAATAAAGTAATGCAATTAAGTAGGAAGAAGAAGTTAATACTGTGTTTGAACTTATTTAATAATTTTATTTTCTGGGAATTGCTTATTTAATAGTAATATTTGGCAACACTGTATTGATGGCACAGGCAGCAATCAAAGAAAGCATGCAGATGTTTTACTATTATTATTATTATTTTATTTAAGTGAAGAGACCATTTTCTCTAAGACAAAGGCATTGATAATCATATTATTTATATGAAACTGTCAAACACCATCAAAACCTACCCTTTATAAACTAAAACAGTGTGTGTGTGTGTGTGTGTATATATATATATATCAGTGTTGCCAGATTGTAAATGTGAAAGTATCGTACCAGAACCTCAAAATTATCGTATTTGGAGGAAAATTATCATACACTAGTCAAACGGAGAGTATACAGCTATTATCTAGACAAATATGGTTTTGACACAACGTGCAAATCACCACAATACGTAAAAAAAAAAATAGTCGTACCTTAGTGGGAAGGTTCAAACTCCACCTTCGAGTCTCTGTCATCAAATAACTGCATGAGTTGCCAGATGTTGAGGGATTCATTTTGCGGTACAAATTGGATGCCTACATGGAGCGCAACATAGTGCTGGTTGGCTTGAAATTTTTAACACACTAGTCTGAAGTGTGCACCACGAGCCCATCCAGAGGATCTGTAATGAGCCGATCTCGTGACTGTTTTGATGAGATTAACTTTGGAAAAACACGTTCACATGATGCATTTGAATGGGGAAAAACGAGAACATCAAGGGCAAACTCCCCTGTTCTTCTCACCTTCCTTTTCAGCACTACTTTTTAAAACTTTACTGCTTAAACGATTAACCCCAACCTAAAAACAACTGAAGCGCGGCCGCGCGCACTCAGTGTTGCCAGATGTAGCTGATTGATTCCAGCCCAAAAACTATCCAAAACCTGCTGAAATGCAAAAAATCTGGCAACACTGAGCACAGCAGGAACGTTAAAGCCTCAGTCACACTAGAGTTTGAGCTTGCGAAATTCTGTCGTACGGCGCTGTGAAAAGGGGCGGGATTAAACAAGATGATTAGACAATAAAAAAGCGAGCGATTGCTCCATGTTTTAAATTTCTGTTCAGGGAGGTCATGTTTTGATCCTGGATTGGTCTCACGCAGTCAAGTGATGCGAAACTACCACTGAATGGAAGTCTATGGGGAGGAAAGTCCAGTGTCACCGCGGCTTAAGAGAGAGCCATTCTCCACGTTGATTGGCTGAGATGTAACGTAAGATGAGATAGAAAACGTGTCTAACTCCACTCTCTCCTGTCATAGACAGTAGACACAAGCAGCTATCAATACGTATAGAAGCCCTAAGATTACAATGAAACTCATTTTAAATGCCATACATTTCTGAAATTATCGTACATTATAGGATTTTTTTCATTATTGATCGTACATCGTACAGAGGTCGAAATTATCGTACAAATACGATAATTATCGTACGTCTGGCAACACACACACACACACATATATATATATATATATATATATATATATATATATATATATATATATATATATATATAGAGAGAGAGAGAGAGAGAGAGAGAGAAAGAGAGAGAGAGAGAGTGAGATTGTGGGCCCTATTTTAACGATGTAGGCGCAAAGTCCAAAGTGCAGGGCGCAAAAGCATTAAGGGCGTGTCAGAATCCACTTTTGCTATTTTAAGGACGGAAAATTCCGCTTTGCGCCGCAGCGCATGATCTAACAGGGTTAAGCTTATTCTCTTAATGAGTTAAAGGTGTGTTTTGATAATAAACCAATCAGAGTCTCATCTCCCATTCCCTTTAAGAGTCAGTTGCGTCGCGCCATAGCCATTTGGTATTTACATGGCGGACTTTGCAAGTGGAAAACCTGAGCGCTTCACTAGCGAGAAAACAGTTAAACAGACCATCTGCAGCACGAGAATGAGAGAATGAGCCTCCTTATTCTTTACACTCACGTGGATAAGGAAACGTGTTGTACGCACAGACATCCATTAGCCTATACATAATTATATTTGTTTGTTAAGCGCAAAGATTTGTTTCAAAACTATTTCTAAATTCAGTTCTAATTTCCAGCAAACGAATAAATGAACAATAATAATGAAGTGTGGTCAAAAAACTGAGTTATATCCAAGTACACATGCTATGGCCCTAATGGTCTAAAAGCTGACAGGTGAGCAAATCTAAGCTTGTTTTTAAAAAACAAATACAAATATGCATATAATAAATAATACTGCTAATAATAATAACATTATACAAAAGCAATTTGTCATGATTAAACTGAAATAAGCCCCCCGAGAAGAAGAAGGCATGAGGGCAGTAGTTTTTATATTTATGGAGGCTAGAAAGTAATAATTTTTGTAATAATTTAATCCTTTATTTATTTTTTATTTGTAAAGATATTTGCGTAATGCTCTACATCCTGTGTGTATTAAGCAATGTGTAAGTGAGGCGCACAACTAACATGCTCTGCGCTGAACTTTAGACCGCCTCTTAGCTGGTCTATTAAACAGTCTATTCTAATTTCTCAAAATAGCAATGCGTCTCAACACACCTCCTTTTTTAGACCAGAACGCTTATGGGCGCACATATGAGCGCAAATGCATTTGCTATTTAAACAGCGTGGTGAAAAACATCAAAATGACTTTTGCGTTGAGCTGAAACTAGCAAACAACAACTGTGTTGCGCCGCATTGCACCGGGTGTATGATAGGGCCCAGAGAGAGAGAGAGAGAGAGAGGCAGAGAGAGAGAGATATTCATTCATTTTCTTTTCGGCTTAGTCCCTTTGTTAATCTGGGGTCGCCACAGCAGAATAAACCGCCAATTTATCCAGCATATGTTTTACACAGCGGATGCCCTTCCAGCTGCAACCCACCCCTGGGAAACACACTCATACACTACGGTCAATTTTAGCATACCCAATTCACCTGTACCGCATGTCTTTGGACTTGTAGGGGGAAACCGGAGCACCCAAAGGAAACATGGGGAGAACATCCAACAAACTCCACACAGAAATGCCAACTGACCCAGCCGAGGCTCGAACCAGGAACCTTCTTGCTGTGAGGCGAACGTGTACACTACCTGACAAAAGTCTTGTCGTCAATCCCAGTTGTAAGTGCTACAAATAATAACTTGACTTCTAGTTGATCATTTGGAAAAGTGGCAAGTTGAACTGCATCCCAATCATCACAAATACTGCAGACAATCTATTGGAACCCACATGGGAAAATCATGATGAGTGATTACTTTCAGTACGGGGGTGTGCAAGAGATCTGCAGAGTGGATGACAACATCAACAGCCTGAGGTATGAAGACATTTGTGCTGCCCATTACATTACAAACCACAGGGAAGGCAAATTCTTCCGCAGGATAGCGCTCCTTCCCATACTTCAGCCTCCACATCAAAGTTCCTGAAAGCAAAGAAGGTCAAGGGGCTCCAGGATTGGCCAGCCCAGTCACCAGACATGAACATTGTTGAGCATGCCTGAGGTAAGATGGAGGAGACATTGAAGATGAATCCAAAGAATCTTGATTAACTCTGGGAGTCCTGCAGGAACGCTTTATTTGCCATTTCAGATGACTCCATTAATAAGCTATTTAAGTCATTGCAGAGATGTATGTATGTAGCTGTTTAAGCGAATGGGAGTCATACACAATATTAATCCACAGCACCATGACTTTATATTCTACACTGTACATTATATCTGTCAAGTGACAAGACTTTTGTCTAAGCAAAGTCAGACCTTACTGTCCTAATTAAATAATTAAACATTAAGGCATGATCATATTTTATTTGGGTAAAATAAGCATAATCTAGAGGACTTTGCCTTTCATATAAACCACTTCTGATGCCAAATGATCAATTAAAAATCAAGTTATTATTTGTTGTTCCTAAAACAAGGAAAGGCAACAAGACTTTTGTCAGGTAGTGTTTACCATGCTATATCATTTAGTTTAGTTGATATTATATTGGAATGTGTTAAACATTCATTAAATATTAATTAAACATGTAAATAATGTAGAGCATGTTGTCACTCATATAAACATAAATTCCATTTGTATTTTGTACATATATATATATATACAGATGAAGTCAGAAATATTAGCCCCCCCTTTGATTTTTTTTCTTTTTTAAATATTTTCCAAATGATGATTAACCAACGCTATCTCACGGCCAATTCGTAACTTTTTGATTAGTGGCTAATTCGTATGAATTCGTACGATCTAATTCGTACAAATTAGTACGATTTGCTCATCACCCAATGACGGTGGGGGTTAGGGGTGGGGTTGGGTGCCACGCCTCCTTTTTAAAATCGTACTTTTTCGTACGACTGAACTCGAATTCTGTACGAATTCATACGAATTAGCCACTAAACTGACAAAACGTAAAATACTTACGTTTCCTCGTGAAATCAGGCTGGATTAACAGAGCAAGGGAATTTTCACAGTATGTCTGATAATATTTTTCCTTCTGGAAAAAGTCTTATTGGTCTTATTTCGGCTAGAATAAAATTTTAATTTTTTTTAAAACCATTTTAGGGTCAAAATTATTAGCCCCTTTAAGCTATTTCTTTTTTCAATAGTCTACAGAACAAACCATCGTTATACAATAACTTGCCTAATTACCCTAACCTGCCTGGTTAACCTTATTAACCTAGTTAAGCCTTTAAATATCACTTTAAGCTGTATAGAAGTGTCTTGAAAAATATCTAGTAAAATATTATTTACTGTCATCATGGCAAAGATAAAATAAATCAGTTATTAGAAATGAGTTATTAAAACTATTATGTTTAGAAATGTGTTGAAAAAATGTTATTTCCGTTAAACAGAAATGGGGGGGGGGGGGGGGGGGTAAACAAGGGGCCAAAAATTCTGGGGGGCTAATAATTCTGATATCTAACCAAAACTGTTATAACCCCTCTTCCAGGCATCAAAATTTTCAAACCCTGGCAAGGATCATGCAAACAAACACATGCTCTTCTCAAACTGAAGTGTTATATAGTCAATTTGAACTAAATTAAGTTAAAGATCACTTTAAAATGCTAAATGAAATGAAATAAAATGCACTTTTTTTTGCAGAATTGCAGAAATAAATGCCTTAAATAACATTATAACATTTTCAACTAACATCTTTTCCATCCATCCATGTTTATCTATCTATCTATCTATCTATCTATCTATCTATCTATCTATCTATCTATCTATCTATCTATCTATCTATCTATCTATCTATCTATCTATCTATCTATCTATCTATCTATCTATCTATCTATCATGGGAAAGTGAAAATCAGGCAGTGAATAGATATGAGTAGATATTTGTGTGTGCGGTTGTGTAAAATTTGCTTAAAATGCTTCAACAGACACCACTAACCGTCTTGAAAAGCTTGCCGCCAGCAGGTTCGTTCTCAAACCTGATATTTTCATAAAGTGTGTCTTTCACGATTCCTTTGTTTAGTGCAACAGTATGCCTCCCTTTCAACACAACAGGAGGCCTATAACACAGTGTTGTTGTTGTTGTAGTTTATGACAGCATTTTCAATAGACACTTTTATTCTTGACTGTTATCTCGCTCACTTGTTCTTGTGTGATGTGTGCGTCTTCTTGAATTGAATCGCATTGTTTGAAATCTGTGCCTTGGAATAACTGCCTGAAATTAGAAAACTAAGGGTGTCAAGGACGTCAATGAGGTGGAAATGTCACTGTAGCCACAGAAGTGTGAAATGGTAGCCTTGCTTTTATCTTTGATGCTGGTCTCTGGAGAGTACCGTGTGATGGAAAAAGGGTATGTTCAACACAAGGTTCAGAAATGTGCAGATTAATGATGCTCAGATCATGCATCTAGTTATTAAAGAATTTATACTTTCTCAAAAAGTGCTTGAAACAGTAGAATTTACAGTCGTATGGTTCAAGACACATATTATCAATGAAGGGGGAGTTGATTTTCATTGATTTTCACTCAGTTACAATGTATACATGTATATGCATTCTGCTATTCAGGAGTATCAATAGACAAATTACCGTTTGTAAACATTCAGGATGTGCATGCAGTGAGGTTGCAGAAAAAAAACCAGGAGCGCTAGCATTTACGGCGATGGAATGACATCCCTCCATATATACAGGGAGTGCAGAATTATTAGGCAAGTTGTATTTTTGAGGATTAATTTTATTATTGAACAACAACCATGTTCTCAATGAACCCAAAAACTCATTAATATCAAAGCTGAATATTTGTAGAAGGATTTTTTAGTTTGTTTTTAGTTTTAGCTATTTTAGGAGGATATCTGTGTGTGCAGGTGACTATTACTGTGCAGAATTATTAGACAACTTAACAAAAAACAAATATATACCCATTTCAATTATTTATTTTCACCAGTGAAACCAATATAACATCTCAACATTCACAAATATACATTTCTGACATTCAAAAACAAAACAAAAACAAATCAGTGACCAACATAGCCACCTTTCTTTGCAAGGACACTCAAAAGCCTGCCATCCATGGATTCTGTCAGTGTTTTGATCTGTTCACCATCAACATTGCGTGCAGCAGCAACCACAGCCTCCCAGACACTGTTCAGAGAGGTGTACTGTTTTCCCTCCTTGTAAATCTCACATTTGATGATGGACCACCGGTTCTCTATGGGGTTCAGATCAGGTGAACAAGGACGCCATGTCAATTGTTTTTCTTCTTTTAGACCCTTTCTTGCCAGCCACGCTGTGGAGTACTTGGACGCATGTGATGGAGCATTGTCCTGCATGAAAATCATGTTTTTCTTGAAGGATGCAGACTTCTTCCTGTACCACTGCTTGAAGGTGTCTTCCAGAAACTGGCAGTAGGGCTGGGAGTTGAGCTTGACTCCATCCTCAACCCAAAAAGGCCCCACAAGCTCATCTTTGATGATACCAGGAAACCAGTACTCCACCTCCACCTTGCTGGCGTCTGAGTCGGACTGGAGCTCTCTGCCCCTTACCGATCCAGCCACGGGCTCATCAAGACTCACTCTCATTTCATCAGTCCATAAAACCTTAGAAAAATCAGTCTTGAGATATTTCTTGGCCCAGTCTTGACGTTTCAGCTTGTGTGTCTTGTTCAGTGGTGGTCGTTTTTTAGCCTTTCTTACCTTGGCCATGTCTCTGAGTATTGCACACCTTGTGCTTTTGGGCACTCCAGTGATGTTGCAGCTCTGAAATATGGCAAAACTGGTGGCAAGTGGCATCTTGGCAGCTGCATGCTTGACTTTTCTCAGTTCATGGTTCAGTTCTCAGTTTATTTTGTGCCTTGGTTTTTCCACACGCTTCTTGCGACCCTGTTGACTATTTTGAATGAAACGCCTGATTGTTCGATGATCACGCTTCAGAAGCTTGGCAGTTTTAAGAGTGCTGCATCCCTCTGCAAGATATCTTGCTATTCTTGACTTTTCGGAGCCTGTCAAGTCCTTTTTTGACCCATTTTGCCAAAGGAAAGAAAGTTGCCTAATAATTATGCACACCTGATATAGGGTGTTGATGTCATTAGACCACACCCCTTCTCATTACAGAGATGCACATCACCTAATATGCTTAATTGGTAGTAGGCTTTCGAGCCTATACAGCTTGGAGTAAGACAACATGCATAAAGAGGATAATGTGGTCAAAATACTCATTTGCCTAATAATTCTGCACTGCCTTGTATATAATATGCTTTCAGCATATTATAACAGCATGTCACCCAGTGATAAGCAGTTATTGGGCAAAATTAATGTTAAAGTGGGCGGCGTTCATCTGACAGGTCCATTTGCGATAGCACCATACCTGTCAACATTGGGATGTAAAAATAAGGGATACTTACCCCCCCCCCAAAAAAAAAAAAAAAACCAAAAATAAATATGTACATCTGGAGCTGTTTCATTGTAAATAAACTTCTGAAACGATCAGAAATACGTTTTTATTATTATTTACAAAGGATATATTAATTAGGATACATTAGAAAAAGCTGCAAATAAATTAGCAAACAGTTCAGCTCATTAAAACTAATAGCTATTATAAAGAAATAGAATCAAGTTATCAAATCTCATCTTTTCTTCACTTTATAATTTAAACATTCTGATTAAAGAGCAGCGAATGAATCTCTCATTTAGATTTTTGGTTTGATTACATTAAATAACAGAGCTGTCACTTTAAAACTGCACAGATCTATAATGAAAGCATTTGACTGTTTTCCTAACTGTTTATGCTCATTTAAGACAAAATTTGTTGTGTTTAAAAGAAAACCCAACAAGATCGACATGTCTAGATGATGTTATTATTATTAATATTATTCATCCATTCATTTTTCTTTTCGGCTTAGTCCCTTTATTTATCTTGGGTCGCCATAGCGGAATGAACCGCTATTATTATTATCATTATGATGATGATGTGTATATGTCTGTTCAAACACGCACCCAAAACCCAGTGTCCACTTGAGCTCAGCATCAAATCACGTACGTACAGAATTCGCTTGGGAAACAGCGTCTATTATCACTATGGAGAGCATCAGCTGACAGTCATCTTTATATAAACTGACTGTTTTGAGGATTGCATAGGGCAATTGTAATGAAAAGGAAATGAATCGCGCCGTTTTTATGTTTATTTCAAAGTGTTTCCATCAGGTTTCCATTCCTAAATGAAATGAAAGCACAGAACTGGTTCACATTTAAGAGCAAGGGCGGCCCCTGGTGGTTCGGCGGTATGGGTTGCATATAGGGAGGATCGGCTCTTCTCAGAAAGATTAAAAATACGGGAGAAATACGGGAAAATACATTTACGGGATGACAGCGGGATAGAACTGTAAAATACGGGAGAATCCCGGGAAAAACGGGAGGGTTGACAGGTATGGATAGCACCCTCCCAATAGACATTGGATAAGACGAAATGGCCAAGCATCCAGTCCAAAATATACAACTATCTCATTGAAACTCCAAGTGATTTTACAAGAGAGAAGTTAAAGGCCTACAAGTCTTTGGATGCCAATAATTTTGTTCTGTGTGGTCATGTGCAAGAAATAATGTTCCATGATTACCAGATTCAAAACTTTGTAGTGCTAAAAACCGAGGGTGTGCCTAGCCAAAGACAAGGAAAGAAGAGGGAGCTATACAAGGCCTGGGTAGTCATCTACAAGCAAAACAACTGCATTCTGACAGTGAACTGCACCTGTATGGCAGGGTATGTGAACTTACATTTTTACATTTCATTCTTAGCATTCAGTGTCCGCAGTTTAATTCACCACATTTAACTGCTTTTGCTGAAATCATTGCTGCAATCAAGCGTGAACTTACCTGATATGAAATGAGAACTGCAGAGTCGAGCATTTTTAATTAGGTCCTCACTCCATTCAGCTCTCTTTTAGCCTTTTTTTGCAACCGGGAACCCATGTGACGTCATGTGTGATGTTGGTTGGTAAATTCCTCTATTAGTTGTTTTGAGCAGTGGGATCCCAGGAATAAAAATACTATGCTCAAAAAAGTCTATGCTCAAAAGACCACTGCAAAAACAGTGATAGTGTTTTGTTCTTGGCCTGAGGCTGTAACACTCAGTATTAAAGATTCTGTGTCAGACCAGTGTACAGCTGTAGGGGGTGAGAGTGTAAATATGTTAAAGACTTGTGTGCACATATGTGACTGAGGTAGTGATAGCAGCTTTATGTACAGTATTTAAGATTGACACCCAGAGGTTGAACTAGGTATTGCACTCCAAATTCAAAACATGTTTTCACTTAGCCCCTATTCCTACAACTCCACACAAATGCAGGTTGCCAGTATGATAAAGGTAACAGGAGCAAGCTTGACTGAAAATCAAGCCATACCATGTCCTAACTTTATGCAAGAAAATTGTTTTTTTTGACATGAGACATATACTTATCGAAAGCTTGAAGTGTGTAAATGCAGTGAGTACATGTTGAAAGGAAACATTGTTTGATAAAGTAATCAGTATGAAAACAACACTATGTCTAGTTTCTCAGTCTGAGTTCATTCATTTTAAAGCGAGCCCGCCCATGAGTCCACGCACATTATAATATTGTATATATATATATATATATATATATATATATATATACACACACACAGTTGAACTCAGAATTATTAGCCCCCCAGAATTATTAGGCCCATTGTTTATTTTTTCCCCCAATTTCTGTTTAACGGAAAGATTTTTCAACACATTTCTTAACATAATAGTTTTAATAACTCATTTCTAATAACTGATTTATTTTATCTTTGCCATGATGACAGTAAATAATATTTGACTAGATATTTTTCAAAAAACTTCACTACAGCTTAAAGTGATATTTAAAGGCTTAACTAGGTGAATTAGGTTAACTAGGCAAGTTATTGTATAACGATAGTTTGTTCTGTAGACTATCGAAAAAATATATAGCTTAAAGGGGCTAATAATTTTGACTTTAAAATGGATTTAAAAAAATTAAAAACTGTGTTTATTCTAGCCGAAATAAAACAAATAAGACTTTCTCCAGAAGAAAAAATATTATCAGACATACTGTGAAAATTTCCTTGCTCTGTTAAACATAATTTGGGAAATATTTAAAAAAGAAAATACAATTTAAAGTGGGGCTAATAATTCTGACTTTTGCACTATATTAATAAATAATAATACTTGCTTAAGCTTTCTATACCATTTTGTTTATGCGAAGTAAATCCTACATCAGAAACTTTACTTTTTAAACTGTTAATTCAGTATCTTTTTCAAAAGAATCACTTGAATGATGTGCTAACCTTTCTAACAGTAGACCATGAAGGTTTTTCTGCTGCCAAGCAGGCAATACTGATATTCATCTTTCATCTGTACCTGTGGAATGACCTCTATAGGGGACACTGCAGACAATAATTCATTGGGAAATTAGATTGGACACCTTGTCAGAAAATGCCCAGATATCCATGATTAAAGCTTTGGAGTGATATATAAAGGCCACAGAGGTTGACTAACTTTGCGTAAGGCTGTCATTCCGGCATCCATCATTACTGTTTAAACACATCAGTGCCAACCAGAAAATTCCTGGCAGACATGTTGAGGAAAGTTGGAGCTACTTACTCTTTCTCTTGGAGTTGGAATGTGAGTTTTGAGTTTTATGAAGCCTTATGGTGGCTCAGGGGGACCAATAGAGATCTGTTCAAGATAGATAGATAGATAGATAGATAGATAGATAGATAGATAGATAGATAGATAGATAGATAGATAGATAGATAGATAGATAGATAGATAGATATGTCTGTAGTGCAACTGTAGTGCAACATACACTACATAATTGTACTTACTGTTTGCACACATGTGACAAAGCATTGGGAATTTGCTCAAATCAATAAGAAATTCCCATCTCATGCAAAATAAGTTATTGTTTTGAAAAAAAATATACTAATCTGAGAATTTCCTAGTTTGAGCCAAACAATTGAGGAAAAACTAGCATTGAAACTAATTTTGATTTCTGTCATGTAGACAAACTTTAATTAAATAACATTTTATTTTGAAACTTATACTGATATAATTCTGCAGTGGATGGCATTGAGTGTTCATGGGTTGTTTACTGTGGTGCATTTTGGGATTGAGTGGACTTCAGAATGTCCACTATGGCTTGAGACACTACTAGAATTGAATGTTTTCTCAAATAATGGATTTTATAAGAGTACAGGGGGTGATTTTGGATGCAACCTAAGGAAGTGTGCTATCTAGCTAGGACTGCTGTGAAGGTGTAACGCATTATGGGCAATGTAGTCTGTGCGAGTGGAGGAGTGCTCTGTAGTTTGGCTTATTGGGCACTCCAGCTGGGTACCTTGACACTGGTACTTTTAAGCTAAGGACACACCAAGCTGACTTCAAAGAACTACTGCAAATAAAAATCTGGATCAAAAAGCTGCAAGTGACCACATAAAACATATGGCAGCTGACTGAAAAGAGAGCCCTGCAGTCTGTTTTGTCATTCCACAAAGAGAAACCGGAACATGCAATGTGCAAACCACAAACAAAGTGAAGTTTTGTAAACTAATTTCAAGAGGATCATGATTGATCACGGCTGGTCCCGCATCGACAATCATTGATAAACCAATCAGACGAATGCAAGCCTCCAATAAATAGCCCAGTTTGTCCTTCCTCCCTTATCTTCGTCTTTTTTAGGAATCCCCCATCCACACCATCTCCCCCTTTTCTCCTTTACCAGGAGGAGCTCTCAAGACCTACCTGATCTCGGACCCCCTTCTAAGCAATGTGACCAGGCGGTTGGAGTATCTCCGAGCTCAGGGTTCTCTCTCAGGACAGCATACCAAACCTGCAAATAATATCAAGCAATAGTGTGAACTCTTGAAGCAGCCGTTAGTACAATTATAACAATTCAAATATATCTGATAGTCTAGTGCTTTGTTCACAACAGACACGGCACGCATAGATAAATCGCAATATCCGCGCGTAAATAGACGCGTGGACATTTTGAGTTTACTCACTTCACATTAGAAGCGGATTCACGTCATGGGCAGGGCTTCTGTCTGCCCGGTGACTGTAGCTTCATTTCTAAATGACTAACATGGATTTTATTGAGAGAATAGCTGTTTATGTGCCTTTTTCAAGACTAAAAAACAGCATAGATTTGTTTGGAGCCATGTCTGAGTCCACTAGATCCATTCAGAGGTGCACCCAACTCTGTGAGTTCATAAGCTCCTACAGAAACTATACCTGGATGATGGAAGCTTTCAGCGATGCTTCCGACTGAGCCCAGCCCATTTTGATAAACTGTTGTACGGTGTCGGCAGGAGGATTTTACCCTGGGATACCAACAACAGGCGCTACATCATAATTACGCGTCTACAAGACAAAGCTCATGATTGGTTAACGCATCACGAATGTCTGCTGAATTTCAGATTTTCCAACTCGAGCGTTTCACGTGAAATGCGCATCAATTGCACAAAACTTGTATCATGTCATTCGCGCCACAGGAGGTCTATTCGTGTCTTTGCATTGACTTAAAGGGCCACGAAATACCTGTCTCAGCAGGGTGTTTTCACACCTCTGTTTTGAAAAAAGTCAGGAAAGTTGGGCGTGTCCAGCTCTGGGAGTGTGGGAGTGTCGGGGGAGGGAAAGAGGGTAGGATTTGCATAGAAGGGCGTTTCCATTTGGGCACGCGCTAAGTTTCACAGGCAAAACAAACACAGAGAGGCTGATTTGATACCGCATGGCGAATGAGAAAAAAATCCTCCGCATTTCTCTGTAACTTATGTACTCGGTAGGTAGCGTCAGAAAGCCGTGTGTGTATAGACTATCCTGTCACAAAATGCAGCGAAAATCCTGCACGACGGGAATAGTTTGTGTTTACATGTTTACACTCGGAGAGCAGCATTTAAACAAAGGGCACTGCACTGCAAACACTTACCAAATCTGTAGACAGCCAATCAAACTGGAGCTGTGTCTTTTTATTAAAAGGAGACGAGCGGCAAATCCAGATTTCACCTTTTCCAGATGAGAAAAAGCTCTCGGGTAAAAATGTTCCTTACAAACGCATTTCTGTTGCGTGTCGCATGCACTGTAATCCACACGTGAGTCCAGCTGCTCTCTCATAGAGGGAAAATGAAAACAAAACCTTCGTTGCAACACCTACGACTCTTGTCTTGAAATTCTTGTACTTTCACTTGTTTTGGCAACACAACGTGACATCTCTCTGCCGTCTGAACAGTGTAAACAGGTAAACAGTCTCCGGAGCTATCATGCATATTAATGAAGTTTCACGTCATACACAATGGAGCGCGCTGATTGGTTTGAAGCACGTCTTTCTCATGAATTAATGCCGCACACTCAGAGACGTCACTATGTCCTCGAAAAGACAGACAGCCATTCTCCACTCTGGATTTACACCAATGTATCTCATGGCCGTGACGTAGCTTTAAAAATTCGTTTCAAACCGGAAGAACGAATTTGCTCAAAATAACGCAAAAACAACCAATTTTCACTTTTTAGTGCAATGTATGTGTCCTAATAGTGTTTATAGCAGCGTGGGACACATATATGACTGTCAACAGCTCAAAAAATGTGTTTTGGTGTTCCGTGACCCTTTAACATGTAAATCACCCGCGTTTGACGCGTTATCCGTGTATGGAGTGAACGCAGCATAATAATCCATATAGTTTGCAAATTACAGCCATCTTCTGGGTTCCCTTGGTTACATCACTTCCGTTTTTAATACTACACTCTGATTTGTTGGTGAATAACCAATCATAGTGCTCTCTTCAGCCAATGGCTCAGACGTTATTAACAGCACTATTAAAAATTAAACGAGTGTTTACATTCGTGTATTATTATCCTGAAAACAGTTTTGCATCAACATTGTTGAAGCAATACATGGTTTTGTATACCTCTCAAGCTTCACTGACTCACCCGCTGCTGTCTGCTATTCACTCCCCCGATCCGGGGCTTCTATTTGAAGTGAAAGCCCCTGGGATAACAGCAAACCAATTAATCTTTCCTATAATAGACCGAAGGCTCGTGGATTATTGTGCTGATTGGAAAGTTTGCTTCAGGAACTTAATTAGCTTTGCAGGTTTACCCGACAACTAAATCTCTTCTGACTCCTCAATTAATTTAATTCTTAATATAATTATCATACATTGTCCTCATTATCGATTGACTTCAGTTACACGAATGAATGAAGGAAGGTGGTGGGGTGGCGTTCTCTGTAGACCTTGTGATCCTGGTGCTATAATAACTTTTGTTATTAACAGTAGATGTGAAACATGAGACCCCATCTGCCTCCCACCTTTATCTTGGAGCTCTAATTTACCAAAAGGAATTGTTGCGCTGGTTAGCAATGCATTTTACATGAGGCAGAGGCTGATGGGAATTAATTGAGGCTGACACTTGGCAGATCTTTGTGACGTCTTGTAAGTGAGTGGGCTGACTTCTTTTAATTGATTCCATCACGGGTGAACACGTGTTCTCGACCCTAGCAGAGATAACAGCTGCTTCTGTATTTTCCTAGTCTTTCTAACAGGGATGGACCATGAAAACACTGTTTTATTGATTTATTGATTGATTAATTGATTGATTCATTCATTCATTTAATCAAATTGCTGTTCATTATAGATTGATTCCTGTTGGTCACATTAAAACATTACTTTGGTTATGAATCATTATGCTTTTTTAATTGTGCAGTTCTGTGTATTGGACTATTTTGTTTGAATTTTGTCCCTCCAAATGATAGAGATACTGTTTTTTTTTTCAACATATGGATAAGAATACAAGCAAACCCACAAAAGAAGAGAAGAAATGATGAGTGATTGTATACTGTTTTTGAACACTTGCGCTGCAGTAGGCAGTGTTGTAAATGTGTTATGCTGCACACATAGTGTACACCCCTAAACACACCAACAATGTTTGCTGTGGGAGGTAAACATCTGACGAACAGTCTTTTCCAGACTGTTGCTTACTGGATGAGAATCGCTACCACAGCACGCTAGGGTTGTCACAATACTGGAATTCGGTATCAATAAATACTGAAATTTTAAAAACGTCCATTTCCCGCAAACATTTAAGCGCTGTTGAGCGCGTTCTTAAACACGGCTGATTTGCCATTGCGTTCATGTGTTCAAGAGAAATGACTGTGACCGGCCATGTAGGTGATCAGTTCAACAAACTTACTGCTGTTTACTGATGCCTAGTTCACACTACAGGATTTTAAGCCTGATTTGAGCCAGATTTGGAAGTTAACGAGCTCGCCGACAGATCGGGCTGTGATCGGGGAAAAATCTGCGGGTGCACGGCGCTCGGCAGTCTTTATGTGTGAACTACTGAACAACGCGTCAAAGAGGCTCGCTGAAGCGTCGCCGACACCTCGCAGACGAAAATCCAATATTTAGCATGCTAAATATTCCAGAGCAGTCGCTGACTCGACCCCACATGTGGTCAGATGTAGTGACGAGCTGCAGCCAATGAGAGAGCATAGCAGCATGAGTTGAATGGCTGTGTGTTCAGGAGCTGAACAGAAACGTCTGTGATTGGCTAGAATGGGCATCGATGCACTCGCTTCATTCTGTGTTAACACGGACACGAGACTAGGATATATTATTAACAGTGGAACTAGAGTTCTGTAACTATTAGAATTACCATAATGGTCATTCTGACCTGTCTCACATCATATTTACATTCAAAACTTATATTGCGATATTAAATTAAGCTTTGAATGTCTGTCATCATATTTTATGACAGCATTACCCTAAAAATACTATCTTTTTTGGTAAAACAGCCTATACAAATGTAGTTAAGATACCAGAACATGCAAAGGTCTGAGCCTCGCTTTCATTTTCACTTTCAAACAGGAGCTATTTCGTGGCACAGAATATGCTGTTCTGAAAGATATATCGGAAGTAAATTTATGTTTTTGCTATCAGAAAGTTTTGTTTATTTTAGCAGGAAGTTGCTAGGCAAAAATGCATGCATATTTAAAGTCAGTCATTTTAACCAATATGGTAATTAAAGGTAGACAAAAAATAACAGTGTTAGAAAGACATACACAGATATTTAGAAAACGTCTGGGTCAAAGAGTTATAAAATTACAAAAATTAAAAACACTGTGTATCTTTCCACTTGAACTTTGCAGATGAGCGCTTGATCCGCTGATGCATCAGCTGACTGATGATGTTTTTAAATGCTGCCTTGAAAGCTTGAAACACTGTCAGTGATGTAATCAGCACACAAGCAGCCAATAGTGTTCAGCTTTTTCTGACGACTCCTCCCTCAAAATTTCATTGGCTGTGGTTTGGTAGCTTGACTGAACTGTTGGCGAACGAGTTGTTGTCAGATCATGTAGTGTGTGACCCCCCTCTTGTGGATCATTTACGTAGTGTTGCGTAGTGTGAACACCACAGAGATTAAAAGACACAAAATCAAGTCATGTAGTGTGAACTGCACAGCGATCTGCCGATGCTTAAAATCCTGTAGTGTGAACTAGGCATGAGTGTAACTCAGTGTAACTTGTTTTTGTTAACTATAATAACCTTGTTCCAGAAGTGAATTATTATTGTAAAGAATTATTATTATTATTATTATTAGAGGTGTGACGAGACGCTTAGATTTCTATACATTTTTTGGGAAATTATAAAATATATGAATGGAAAATGAAAAAAAAAAAATCACAAAATGCAAAACTATTTAGTTTTTTTTTTTAAATCAACTTGTAATAAATGTGATTATACTTCTATTTTAATGAATTCCATGCTGTTAAAGGCATGCAAATACTGCTTATATTTTGCTAATATATGAATGGAAAATAGTGTTCACATCTAATTTTAACATTTACTAATATATGAATGGAAAACAGGTTTTTAATCAACTAAAATAAAATCACAAAATGCAAAACAATTTAGCTTTTTTAAACAAACTTATGAATGAATGTTACTTCAAGTAATGCAGGGGTGTCCAAACTTGGTCCTGGAGGGCCAGTGTCCTGGAGAGTTTAGCTCCAACCCTAATCAAACACACCTGAACCAGCTAATCAAGCTCTTACTAGATATACTAAAAACATCCTAGCAGGTGTGTTGAAGCAAGAGAGAGCTAAACTCAGCAGGACATCAGCCCTCCAGGACCCTCCCCTGATGTAATGAATGTTATTTTTACTTCTATTTTAATAAATTATGATATAAACGACATTCAAAAGCTGCAAAATATTTTGCTATAAACTCTACTGACTGGACAAACTCTGAGCTACTGGATGTGAGTAGGGACTGATAGGAGAGGGCTATTTTAATAGAATTTGATACTGCACGTCGACTTAAAAGAAACTTTCGTTTTTTTTCCGGACATCATAAATAATGATGATGATGATGATGACGGGTGTGTGGGTCTCCAGGAGTTTACTGTGTGTGCGTGCGCACTCTGAGATGTGTTTGTCTGTGGTGCTTTACTGACTCGGTAGGTGCGGAAAATAGTGTCAAACAGCCATGTTTGTGTGTGTGGCTTATCCAGCCGTAAATCGCAGACGAAAAGTTCTACATGACGGTAATAGTTTGATTACAGCCCTGCTGAAAAATCCAGCTTAAACCAGCCTAAGCTGGTTGGCTGGTTTTAGCTGGTCAACCAGCCTGGTTTTAGAGGGGTTTTGGCCATTTCCAGGCTGGTTTCCAGCCATTTCCAGCCTGGTCTTAGCTGGTCAGGCTGGAAAATTACCAGCTAAAACCAGCTAAAACCAACTTGACCAGCCTGGTTTAGGCTGGACATAGCTGGCTTTGGCTGGGCTCCCAGCTAGGCTAGGCTGGTCAAGCTGGTTTAAGCTGGTCATTTTACAGCCTGACCAGCTAAGACCAGGCTGGAAATGACTGGAAACCAGCCTGGAAATGGCCAAAACCCCTCTAAAACCAGGCTGGTCGACCAGCTAAAACCAGCCAACCAGCTTAGGCTGGTTTAAGCTGGATTTTTCAGCAGGGAGAGTTTACATGTCTGTACTGCACAGCAATAATGCAACTAAAATAGGAATATTTCCCATCTTAATTTAATTTGTGTTTAGGAAGATGATGACTTTATGCATATCTAAAGTGCTATTCCATCACATGGTTAACTCAAGATGTCTAAACATCAAAATCAAAATCAATCAAACACATCAAAATCAATCAAAATTCAGCACTTAATATCAGTGGTGTAAAGTAACTAATTACAAATACTCAAATTACTGTAATTAAGTAGTTTTTTTCAGGAATTGTAATTTACTGAGTTGTTTTAAAAATGTGTACTTTTACTCTCACTTGAGTACATTTTTAGTGCTGTATCTGTACTTTTACTCCACTACTTTCTTTCTACCTGCAGTAAGTACTTTATTTGTCTTGTCCATGGAAATTAGAAAAATCAGACCTGTGATTCCTGCCCAATCAAATCACAAGTACCGTAGAGGGTAAATCGCATCATAATGAACTACCTCAAGACATGTGCATTTTATAATTGCAGCAAACTGTTTGGAAGTATTAAAAGTGTCCTTGAAGATGTTCAAAATCTTTACGCGCATTGACCCAGAGACTGTTTAGATGCATGTCACTGATGAGAAGATGACAGATCTATACTGTATGATGACCGAAATGGCCTAAAACACCCAGCAGGTACAGGACATCAACATGACGTCTGATTGACATTGAACCCTAACATCATGGGGACTTTGCATTTTGTTTGGAAATGAAAATCGGGTTGACGTCAGGCCAATCTCAATGTCCAATGTCCAACCTAAAACCAACCAAATATCAACGTCTAATGATGTTACAGCTTCACGTTGTGTGAACGTTACCCCTATGACATCTATCAGACGTTGGATTTTGGTTGCCGTACCTGATGAATAAATGTCAGTATTTGACGACATATATGACGTTGGTTTAAGATGTTGGCTCAATGTTGGATTTTGGTCACTTTCTAACAACCTAAAATCAACCAAATATCAACGTCATTTGACGCCATTATTGGACATCAAAATAACGTTGTGCTTTGCTGCTGGCTTGACAAATAATTTTGGTCACCTGACATCACAACCTAAATCTAAGCTAATATTAACGTCTCATGACGTTGTGTGCCATCTTGGCAATAACTAAATGCACTACAGAATGTTACGTTTACACACACATGCGCAAATTACATGTAAACGCATCCGCATTTTACAGCGTAATACTCACTACTCACTACTTTTGAGTACTTTTAAAATGGCTACTTTTTACTCATACTTTGAGTAATATTTACAGCAGATACTTTTACTCTACTTACGCTACATTTTAGGCAAGTAATGGTACTTTTACTTGAGTATGATTTTTGAGTATGATTTTTCAGTACTCTTCAGTACTCAGAAAATATATTGTATGCTTTCATTTTTTCCACAAACATTGTACAAACATATTTCATTAAAGGATATGTGAAGGTGCCACAAATCAAGAAGAAGGACATTTCTCTGCTGGATGTAAACATCAATTAGAATAATTTTAGCAAACAATGTCCTTCAAGCTAAACTCCAATATAATCACTTCTCTTTCTCTCTCTCTCTCTCTCTCTCTCTCTCTCTCTCTCTCTCTCTCTCTCTCTCTCTCTCTCTCTCTCTCTCTCTCTCTCTCTCTCTCTCTCTCTCTCTCTCTCTCTCTCTATCTCTCTCTGTGTGTGTGATTACTCTTGTATATGTAAAGGAGGCCAGCTTGTAAGAGCTTCTTGTCCTCAAAACGCATACTAGCAAACAAGGAGTCTCAGTCTTTTGGATCCTTTTTTTAGTGCATCCAACTCCCATTACTGACTGTTGCCAATTTCAGGGGCAACAAAGGCAGTCCCATCTGGATCGAGCTAACAGGATGTGTCTATTGTGGCAGAAGTCACAAAAGATTTTAATGATGGTTATGAAAAGAACGTGAAGCCGCAGAGCAATCTATGAATAGCAATAATCTTTGCAAAATAAATGCAAATTGTGCAAATATATGAGGAGCAATCTGTTTAATATCTATGAACAGGTCATCCATATTACTGCAGGTACCTGTTATGGGTTCAGATATGAAAATCTGTGTAACATACAGGCCGTAGCTGAAGAACGGGATTACCCTTAAAAAAATAATAATAATTCCTTACATTTTATATAGCGCTTTTCTGGACACTCAAAGCACTTTACACATTGAGAGGAATCTCCTCATCCACCACCAGTGTGCAGCATCCACCTGGATGACGCAATGGCAGCCATATTGCGCCAGACCGCACACCAGCTGATTGGCGGAGAGGAGACAGAGTGATGAAGCCAATTATGATATGGGGATGGTTAGGAGGCCATGATGGACAGAGGGCAGATTTGGCCAGGATGCCGGGGTTAAACCCCTACTCTTTTTCGAAAGACATCCTGGGATTTTTAAAGACCACACAGAGTCGGGGCCTCGTTTTAAGGTCTCATCCGAAAGACGGCGTTCACTGAGCAGTATAGAGTCCCCGTCACTATACTGGGGCATTAGGACCCACACAAACCAGAGGTTGGGCGCCCCCTGCTGGTCTCACTAACACCACTTCCGGCAGCAACCTAGCTTTCCCATGTGGTCTCCTATCCAGGTACTGGCCAGGCTCAGCCCTGCTTAGCTTCAGTGGGCGGCCATGTGAGAGTTGCAGAGAGCTAGCTGACGGTCATATTTCTTACTGGTTTGACTTTTATGATCAAAGGTGCCACAAAGTCTGGTGGCAAAATTTGCTGTGCGTGACACCTTGTTTTTACCAAGATGCTTAATCAGCGCTTGGGACCCATTCCTTGCTGTTCAATCTATGTTGCAGTTGATGAAAGGGAGAAACCTCCCATGTTTACAACCCAAACACATTCCAAACCCCCCTCCGGATTTAAAGAAAAGAACTATTAGAACTCAAAACTCACTCCAAACAGTATATAATGTGTTCGTTCGGAACATTTATGCTCGGGATGAGAATCAGCACCTCCAAGTCAGAGGCCATGGTGCTCCATCGGAAAAAGGTGGTTTGCCATCTCCAGGTTGGAGGAAAGTCCTTACCCCAGGTGAAGGAGTTCAAGTATATTGGGGTTTTGTTCACAAGTGAGGGAAGAATGGAACGTGAGATAGACAGTCAGATTGGTGCAGCGGCAGCAGTAATGCGGTTGATGTATCGGTCCGTTGTGGTAAAGAAGGAGCTGAGTCGAAAGGCAAAGCTCTCGATTTACCAGTCAGTCTCTGTTCCTACACACACCTATGGTCATGAGCTTTGGGTCATGACTGAAAGGATAAGATCTCAGATAGAAATGGCTGAAATTAGTTACCTTCGCAGGGGGGCAAGGTGCACCCTTATAGATAGGGTGAGGAGCTCTCTCTGTTTTACAGTCTATGGTTATATGTTAGACTAGTCAATAAATCACACTATAACCAGGTTGGATTGTCTTTGTTTTGTCTTACAGAAAAAGTCACTTTAACAATAGACCCTTGCTACCAGCTTAAGTTTACTAAAACTTTTAAACTATTCATCTACTTTAGAAGAAGTAGTTATAATTCCCTTTCTAAATAAATAAATACAGAGTCCGCTTAGACAAGCAGGTGAAGTCATTGTTATGTTTATTAACTTAGTTAATTTTGGATATTCATAACTAATAATAACTTGTTATTATTATTTATTAATATTCATAAATTGAGCTAATTTCGCTAGACCTTTATTAATGTAAAACAATTTGATCATTACTATTTGTATTTATATTGTGTATCAGAGTAGCATTTATGCAATACATATAAAGCGAGTGTGGGATTTACAGTATAACACATTGTACATATATTCCGATCTGTTTTGTGTGCGGCAAATACAGCTGTAGCAAGGAGTGAACATTTTAATTCAATGCTTGAAGAATGTGAAGAGGAAAAAGTACAAAAATAGAAAATAAATCAGGTAACACAAGGGTACTACATCTCATATATGCTACTACAGCCATGGTAATTAAGACTGTCAGTAATTAACAATGTCACTACATTAATTGAGTTGTAAGATTAAGCTGTGGAACTCTAAGTGTCATGCAGGATTGAACAGTGCCGATATATTGCATACAACCTAGAAAATAAGCTGTAAGTAAGAAAGAAAAAAGAAAGAAAGAAAAGTTTGAACGTTAATGTTTAGCCTACTTTATCACTCATAGACTACAGTTGATTTTAAGTCCTTTCACAGCAGTTTTGCCAGTGCTGAGTAATGCATTTGGCCTTTTAATGTGGGCAGTTATTGACACTCCTGTAAGCACGCTTTATGCTTTTTCCTGGCAAGACTTCCTCTATGAAACTGACAGAGCTAAATTATTCCTCAAAATCATACATCAAAGACACAGAGAAGAGGTCTTTTTACTTGCCACTCAGGGACCTCTGAATTGCCCAAAGCTATTGGAACAACATGACATTAGAAAAGAAGAGAAAGCAAAACAAGAATGCTGGCTCTCTAGATGTTTGTATTTTTTTACTTTCCTCAAATATCAGGAGAAAGAGTACCTTCTTTAAGCCTACTTTACAGTATAACAAATATTGCTCACATAAAAATATGTATTTTTCAAATTCATAAAAATGTGCAAAACAAAGCTTTTTAATAACAGAACACAAATCACTTCTATCACACCATAGAAATCAATTAAAAGATTTAACTATAGAGGCAAACTGTCAAATCCCCGGCTCGTTCCTGCTGCTCCAATCACCATTTCCCCTCACCATCACGTTCCCTCAGCTCCAATCATCGTTCCCTGTCTCCTACCACCTCTCATCACACCAGAGCACTCTTAAGCCGCGGTCACACTGGACTTTTTTTCCTCCATAGACTTCCATTCATACGCACGCGAATGCGTCAGACCGGAAACGCAGGGTCATGCGTCAGATTTCGCAGGTTGCTGCGGTGCAAAGTTCAAACTTGGTGAACTCTGACCTGCGAAATCGCATCACTTGACTGCGTGAGACCAATCCACGATCAAAACATGACCTCTCTGAACAGAAATTTAAAACATGGAGCAATCGCTCGCTTTTTAGAGGCCCAGCTTCACAAATAGGGCTTAGATTAAGCCAGGACTAAGCCTCAGTTAAATTAGGCTATTTAAGCCAAATTTATTAAATGGCCTTAGAAAAAATATATTACTGGTGTGCACCTGGAGAAAAGAAATGACACTGTATTTTAAGACATCTCACTGCAAGTTATTTTGAGTTGAGACAGCTCAAACATGCAATTTAATTTTGACTAGCCTTAAACCTTGTCTAATATAATTAGGTGCTCCGGTTTCCCCCAC
The DNA here is from genome assembly GCA_903798195.1 of Danio kyathit. Taxonomy (NCBI): domain Eukaryota; kingdom Metazoa; phylum Chordata; class Actinopteri; order Cypriniformes; family Danionidae; genus Danio; species Danio kyathit. Next base: position 54,695,642 of record LR812535.1, read on the forward strand.
AGTCCAAAGACAAGCACTACAGGTGAATTGGGTAAGCTAAAATTGTCCATAGTGTATGTGTGTGAATTAAAGAGTATGAGTGTGTTTCCCAGTGATGGGTTGCAGCTGGAAGGGCATCTGCTGCGTAAAAACATATGCTGGATAAGTTGGTGGTTCATTCCGCTGTGGCGACCCCAGATTAATAAAGGGACTAAGCCGAAAAGAAAATGAATGAATGAAGATTGTTCAGACTCAGATAATAAATAAAACAGAAATAATTAATGATTCTTTTGCGCCCCAATACCAATTTCTCCACAGACCGGCACCGGTCTGCGGCCCGGTGGTTAAGGACCACTGGTGTGAAGAACTGCTTGAAAATAATTCTTCAATTGTTGATGATACGGCCCTGTACATAGCATTAGTGTAAATAGGAACAAAAGTTGTTGCCATCATACAGTTAATTTTACATAGAAATTGCAGTCAAACAAATGTTTAAGTACGTTTTTGCAGTTTCACTAAAATGAAGAATGAAGCGTGTATTTCCAATAGGCCTGTGTTGCACTTTTCTCTTGCATCCTATCTAATGATCCCCCCTGGCATGTAAAGATGTCTTCTTTGGCAAAGTGTGTTCAGTTGGCCAAGTCTGTTCACATGGTTTAATTACTTGGTCTAATATATTCATGTTGCCAAAAGTTGAGTTTGAATATGCGTGTGTACCTTGTCTTCCTAATGTTGTAAAGCACAAGTATACAGTAAGGCAAGGCAAGGTTATTTATATAGCACATTTCATACACAGTAGCAATTAAAAGTGCTTTACATAAACAACTATAAACGAGACAGGTATAAAAAAAAAATAAAAAAAAATAAATAAAAACAGGGCTGCATGGTGGCGCAATGGGTAGCACGATCGCCTCACAGCACAAAGGTCGCTGGTTCGAGCCTCAGCTGTTTCTGTGGGAAGTTTGCATGTTCTCCCTGTGTTGGCGTGGGTTTCCGCCAAGTGCTCCGGTTTCCCCCACAGTCCAAAGACATGCAGTATAGGTGATTTGGGTAAGCTAAATTGTCTGTAGTGAATGAGTGTGTATGGATGATTCCCAGTGATGGGTTGCAGCTGGAAGAGCATCCGCTTCGTAAAACATATGCTGGATAAGTTAGCGGTTCATTCTGCTGTGGTGACCCCAGATTAATAAAAGGACTAAGCCGAAAAGAAAATGAATGAATGAATATAAAAACAGATTAAAATGTGTTAAAACAGCTTATAAAAGAATGAAAAAGAAAGACATAATAGTTGGATCTGTCGGACGTAGCACAGTGCTCAATCAGTACATGCACAGCTAAACAAATGTGTTTTAAGTCTTGATTTGAATGTGTCTAATGTTGGAGCACATCTGATCATTTCTGGAAGCTGATTCCAGCGGCAGGAGGCATAGTAGCTGAAGGCCCATTCACCCTGCTTTGACTGAACGCTTGGAATTTCTATTTTACTTGATCCTAATGATCTGAGGGATCTGTTAGGTTTGTATTAAGTGAGCATATCTGTAATGTATTGATGTCCTAGGCCATTTAGTGATGTATAGACAAGTACTAATGCTTTAAAATCTATTCCGAATGTAACTGGGAGCCAGTGTAAAGACCTGAGAACAGGTGTGATGTGCTCTGATTTTCTGGTTCTGGTCAGAATCCTGGCCGCAGCGTTCTGGATGAGCTGCAACTGTCTGACTGTCTTTTTGGGAAGGCCAGTGAGGAGTCCATTACAGTAATCCACCCTGCTGCTGATAAAAGCATGAAAAAGCAGTCCTCACTGAAAACAAAGCCTCTAATTCTTGCAATGTTTTTGAGATGATAGTATTCTGATTTAGTTACTGCTTTGACATGACTACTAAAGCTCATAACTGACTCCATAACTGTATATTCCATACAAGCTAAAGCTGATTGGTCAGTTCTTGTCACGTGACTCGTGGTACGCTCCCTGCATTCATTCAACTATATGCGCCTGGAAGGCGCGTCCATGCCGCTTGCGCATGCAAGCCACGCACCTCCATTGGAAATAACGAACTTGCTCGAACTCTAGAATAGACGTGATAAGCGAAAAGCCCCTAAAAGGCCACCGTCATTTGCGATCTCCAGCAGTTGATCTTCTTGCACAGACATGGTGGATTTACCTAATTTGTTGACAAATGGATTACAGATCTATTCCTTGGCAGTTTGCAGGTCCTCCACTGGGCCTTTTCCCATTATCAAAGAAACTCTTTAAAGACGTTTGTTTCTTACTCATTTTGCTTGTAGATAAAACTGGGCGCTCAAGTGACCGTGAAGTAAGCAAGAGAATGTAGACATTTTTCAGAAAAAAAGATTTTTCAAAATAAAAGATCATTCAGACATTAAGATAATAAATGACATGGAAATAATTAATGACTTCTGTGCGGCCTGGTACCAATTAATCCACTGAGGACCATTGACATTAGATTGATGTGCGATACCACTGATTTCCTATCCAATCCGATACCAAGTAAAATGAAGGCGAGTATCGGCAATACCGATCCGATACCGATACTGCCCAAAAATGACTGTTTGGGAAATTAATGTACTTAAAAGTGTCACTTTATACTGAATATGACCCTTATTACAGGTTATTCTTGTTTATTGATGAAGAATTAACATACAAAAAAAGCCAACTTACATATTTATTGACAGCATCTGAGCATGTATATCTTAAAACGCCTGCCTGAACATCTTAAAAAAACATTCACACTTCTACGTTTAGTGACATGTTAATCCGGTTCCCATGAAAGTGTTTTGAACCTTTTTTTGCATTGTTTTATCATTGTCACAAAAAACCCAAGCCCCCAAAATACAGCCACCTTGCAGCATTTTCTCCCTCTGTACTTGGAGAGTGCCTGCCTGCTGCACCTAAGGACTCTGAATGCGATGTCTGTCTCACCCTAGCAGCACTTGTACCTCTAATTTCCTCCTCTTCTGACCGCCTAGTCATGACGTTGTCATATTCTGTCTTGTGATTTCTATGAAGATGTTTGATTAGGTTTGTAGTATTACCATAATACCTCACTGTTTTGTTACACGTGTCACAAACGGCATCATTTGAGTTTATGGAAGTGAAGTACAGTTGCAATCAGAATTATTGAACCCCCTTTGAATTTTTTTTTCTTTTTTAAATATTTCCCAAATTATGTTTAACAGAACAAGGAAATTTTCACAGTATGTCTGATAATATATTTTTCTTCTGGAGAAAGTCTTATTTGTTTTATTTCTGCTAGAATAAAAGCAGTTTTTAATTTTTTAAAACCCATTTTAAGGTCAAAATTATTAGCCCCTTTAAGCTATATATTTTTTTCAATAGTATACAGAACAAACCATCATTATACAATAACTTGCCTAATTATCCTAACCTGCCTAGTTAACCTAATTAACCTAGTTAAGCCTTTAAATATCACTTTAAGCTGTATAGAAGTGTCTTGAAAAATATCTAGTAAAATATTATTTACTGTCATCATGGCAAAGATAAAATAAATCAGTTATTAGAGATGAGTTATTAAAACTATTATGTTTAGTAATGTGTAGAAAAAATGTTCTCTCCGTTAAACAGAAATTGGGCAAAAAAATAAACAGGGGGGCTAATAAATCAGGGGGTTGAATAATTCTGATTGCAACTGTAGCTCCACACATAACTTCGCTTGCGGTCACCCATATCCAATGACAGCGTGACTGAACAACATGTGCCAGCCAGTGGACTGAGTGGCTAGCTAGCATGATATGCAGATGTATAGTACCATGTTACGCATATGACTTTGCAGGCGGAAGAACAAGTAGTTCCAACTAAGTTGGCATTATTCAGAGAAACTAGGGTAATTGCGGTTACTTTCCGCTGTATTTCTATTTCCAATAAAATACATATTTGCTCCAAATTATTGAAATATTGATATTTTGATAAGATTCTAGCACATACAAAGCTGGTATCAGAGATATCAGTATTTTCGTATCCATCCGCACATCACAAATTGACATAAGGGGTAGGTGGATAAAACATACATTTTGTACAGTATAAAAATAATTACATCAATGGAAAGTCCTCATAAACACATGCACAAGTATGTGTTTTTTAGTGATGTACAACATTGTTAAAAATGAAATCGTGTTTAAAAGTAATAAACACTTGTTAGAGGTCTTAGTTTTGTCTTCTACTGATACTAATGTCGGAGTTATGAGTTTTTCTCTCCTCTTGGGATCAGCGATCAATAATAACAAACCATCGATCTGTTCATGAAGTAATTCTGAGAAGCGCCATGAAGGAGGTATGAAAAAAAGAAAGAGACTGATTAACATTTCCAGTCACGATAACAAGATGATCAATAAATGTAATTGGAAACAGGAATATACCTTAAGTGTTACTGTTGTAAAGAAATATGATCGCTTACAGCATAAGCATTGGTCGGAATTTTTTTCGAATGCATAATGAGTTGGAATAAAACATTTTTATGGCTTCAGGTATGGTTTATTATATTCCACACACTCACCTATGACCTCACGGATGCCGCAGTGTGCTGTATAACATAGTAATGTGTTATGTCTTATTAGTTTGGCCTAAGATCCTCTTGGAAAGGACAGTCAATCACAGTCCTGAGCATCAGAAAAAAGTGTCATGATGTGAACAAAATGACTGATCCCTTTTGCTGATAACTCAAGAGAGCTAATCAATACTGGTCAAAACAGGGCATGGGGAAAGTCTATTTGTATGCATGGACTCATTAAGCTAGACTTGATTGCATCTAAGCTGCAACTGCCAGGACCACAAAGAGAACTGTAATCAATAAATAAACACTGCTCAACCAAGTCTGGGCCCAGATAGTAGATTACCGATGGAGTCCAAAATCTTGAAATAAACAGGACACATGGGGATAGAGGGCTTAAAATAGAATGGATTTAATGCACTCATTTGAATAATCTTTAGAGCCGTTTTCAAAAAAGGTTGGAGATGCTCCCATCAACCCTGGGTTTTTGAGCTAAGAGGATAACGCTAGTGGTGGTAGGAGGGAAGTGTAATTGGTCCCACTAACTCAAATGAGCTTTGGTGCGCAGAGGTGGGGTGCATTCATAAGACTCGGATATTGAATCCACATTACTATGCCTCATATGACTTGGGTGACTAATTGAATCCCTAGACCTCTGCATGTATTTCTGCACTCGATGTACCTCGATGATGTGGGTAATCTGTTCAAAGTACACATCCCTACTGGAAAATGTAGAAATAACTATTTTAGGATGAAATACTAATAATGTGAAAGAGTGAATCTGTAGTGTAAGATGTCTGAATACTAGCTCAACTGGTTTAAGAAAAGTAATTCGCGGGAAGAATATTTCAATATGTCTTTACTTTTGAATCTGCAGCAGGTGAGATGATTAACACATCAGAATATTGAATGATAAATATCCAAAAGAACAGCCTGTGCTTTTTCCTAAAATGGATTCATCATACAAAAATCAAGAGAAAGATTTTATATTGTATGTAGGGTTTCAAAAGGGTGGAACACTTTCCGTGAATTTCTGGAAACCTTCCAGAAAATGTCCATGGGCACTTCATCATTGAAAGTAAATCAAATTTCCAGGAATTTATAGGAATTTACAGGAATTCCTGGAAATGAAATAGACATTCATATAAACTATCATATATGAACATAAATATAAACATTTTGTTTAGTCTTAACCTGATATGCATGAAAACTACTACAGGTTTTTAAAGATTGTGTGGCATAAAAATGTAAAATGTTTATTTCGGTTGCGTACCCTGCTGAAAAATCCAGCTTAAACCAGCCTAAGCTGGTTGACTGGTTTTAGCTGGTCGACCAGCCTGGTTTTAGAGGGGTTTTGGCCATTTCCAGGCTGGTTTTTAGCCATTTCTAGCCTGGTCTTAGCTGGTCAGGCTGGAAAATGACCAGCTTAAACCAGCCAAAACCAGCTTGACCAGCCTGGTTTAAGCTGGACATAGCTGGTTTTGGCTGGTCAAGCTGGTTTTAGCTGGTCAACTTCCAGCCTGACCAGCTAAGACCAGGCTGGAAATGGCTGAAAACCAGCCTGGAAATGGCCAAAACCCCTCTAAAACCAGGCTGGTTGACCAGCTAAAACCAGCCAACCAGCTTAGGCTGGTTTAAGCTGGATTTTTCAGTAGGGTACATTGTTATTATTTAGGTGAACAATTATTCTGTGTAAATGAATCCACTGAAAAAATCCACTGTTTGTTTTGATAATCTTCAATCAAAGTCTATTTGCATCTGTATTTTGAGTCTTTGTCTGTTCACGTCAGTTTGACTGCTTCGGTCACAATATTCATTAAATGCAGCCCTTTTACAGTACCATTAGTTTGCTACAAAGGAAATGATACACAAAAAGAAAGCCCTGCCCCATAATCAACAGTTAATTTTAGTTGGAAGAATATCAACACACTGAAATAAAGCTCCCAGCATCTTCCGGTTCACTTTGATTTAATTGTAAGGGGAAATTGATTTTTTTCTGAGATATGACTAGAAAAAAACTTGTAAAAAGATATTAGTTAACAATGCACCAATGTAAATATAGTCAAACAAACTGACTATTTTCGAAAAGTTTTGTGGTAAACATTATTTTTCAATTGATGCAAATGCATGGAAACTCGCTATGAATAAATATTCCTCTCAGTCAGCATAATTACTAAAATAATCTGTAACCTACTATATACAATACCAGTAACAAATTTTAAGATATTATAGTCTGTGTGAAATCAAAATGTACAATGTTTATTTTGCTAGCACACATTGCTTATCTTAAAATTAATAATTGAACTGTGCAAGTTGATCCACTGAAAAAGAAAAAGTTTGTGTTGGTAATCTTTAATAAGTGTGGCGCAGTAGGTAGTGCTGTCGCCTTACAGCAAGAAGGTCGCTGGTTCGAGCCTTGGCTGGGTCAGTTGGCATTTCGAACGGTGTGGAGTTTGCATGTTCTCTCCGCGTTCGCGTGGGTTTCCCCTACAGTCCAAAGACATGCGGTACAGGTGAATTGGGTAGACTAAATTGTCTGAAGTGTATGAGTGTGTATGGATGTTTCCCAGAGATGGTTGTGGCTGCAAAATGTTTTTACAGCTTATTTTTTGTTGCAATTTCAACTTTTTTTATTCAAAGAATGCTGAAAATGATAACGTAACAATAATATCTGAAGGATCATGTGACACTGAAGATTAGCGAGATGGGGTGAAAATCCAGTTTTGCATCACATAAATGCATTATTCATTCATTCATTTTCTTTTCGACTTAGTCCCTTTATTAATCCGGGGTTGCCACAGCAGAATGAACTGCCAACTAATCCAGCACATGTTTTACGCAGCGGATGCCCTTTCAGCCGCAGCCCATCTCTGGGAAACATCCATACACTCATTCACACTCATACACTACGGACAATTTAGCCTACCCAATTCACCTGTACTGCATGTCTTTGGTCTGTGGGGGAAACCGGAGCACCCGGCGGAAACTACGCGAACGCAGGGAGAACATGCAAACTCCACACAGAAACACCAACTGACCCAGCCGAGGCTCGAACCACCAACCTTCTTGCTGTGAGGCGACAGCACTATCTACTGCGCCACTGCATTGCCCATAAATGCATTATATTAGTTAAATTAAGTATATTAATAAGTATCATATATGTTTCATTCTGTCTCTTTGACCAAATAAACTAATGCTTAATGATCATAAGAAATGTCTTTCAAAAACACTGAAGACTTGAAGATGGGCGTATATGTGATTGATGAATGAGCAGGAGAAACTGGCATTGCATTAAATACGTATTTTCTTAAACCAAGATTATCCAGCAAATTTAGCCTAATCTGCAATGTTGTAAATTGTTATTCCTCTGTTCATGAAATTATTCATTCTCTTTAATTTACTTTATTTCCCAGATATTCTCATTAATTCACATATTTTCCCATTAATTCCAATGGAAACTATACTGACATTGTGTAATATCTGGAGTGTATTCCTACATGGAGTGTGAAATATTTCTATTTAGATTAGATTAGATTAGATTCAACTTTATTGTCATTACACATGTACAAGTACAAGGAAACGAAATGCAGTTTAGGTCTAACCAGGAGTGCAATAGCAGCAAGTGCAGGATATAGGTATAAGTTATAAAGTGCAGTTATAGAAACACTATGGTGATATTTACAAATAGATGTACTATGAACATTATATACAGGTTGTGTTAGCTATGAACAGAGATTTACAATAGATGGATAGATGTACAGGTTGCTATTAATAATCAGAAGTGTGCAGATATATAAACATAATTACAAGTGTATATGTACAGTGGGTGTGTACATAATTACAAATGTACATGGGTATGTACAGTTCAAATAAATGAATCAGTGCAATGAATATGTGCAATTTTTAAATGTGCAAATGTTAAATAGTGCAGTGATTATGAGGAGTCTGAGTTATGAGGAGAGTGGGGGTGTATCAGGGGGGCAAAGAGTCAGTGTGGGGCAGAGTTCAAGAGGGAGACAGCTCTGGGAAAAAAGCTGTTCCTTAGTCTGCTGGTTTTTGTCCAGGGGAGCCTGAAGCGCCTGCCAGAAGGCAGGAGAGAAAACAGTCTGTGAGCAGGGTGAGAGGAATCTTTAAGAATACTGCGTGCTCGGCGCAGACAGTGTTTCCTCTGGATGTCCTCTATGGTTGGCAGTGTGGTCCCTGTGATACGTTGGGCAGTTTTCACCACCCGCTGCAGTGCCTTACGCTCCGCAACAGAGCAGCTTCCATACCAGACTGTGACACAGTTCGTCAGGATGCTCTCTATTGTGCAGCGGTAGAAGTTCACCAAGACGGCTGATGACAGCTGGTTTTTCTTAAGTTGCCTTAAGAAAAATAGGCGCTGGTGAGCCTTCTTGACCAGGCTGGAGGTGTTGGTGGTCCAGGAAAGTCCTTTGAGATGTGGGTCCCCAGGAACTTGAAGGATGAGACAGGCTCGACGGCCATCCCATTGATGTGGATGGGATCATGTGAGCCTGTTCGTCCCTTCCTGAAGTCCACAATGAGCTCCTTGGTCTTGTCTGTGTTAAGGAGCAGATTATTGTCGGTGCACCAAGTGGCCAGATGCTGTATCTCCTCCCTGTAGGCAGTCTCATCATTGTTGCTGATTAGACCAATCATTGTGGTGTCATCTGCAAATTTGATGATGGTGTTAGAACTGTTCACAGGCCTACAGTCGATGGTAAAAAGGGAGTAGAGGAAGGGGCTCAGCACACAGCCCTGTGGTACACCAGTGTTGAGTGTGACGGTGGAGGAGCAGATGTGGCCTGATCTAACATTCTGAGGTCTGTTAGTCAGAAAGTCCATAACCCAGTTGCAGGTGTGTAGTACATTTATCATTGCAAGTAGATACTCTGAAAATATGTTATTTTGGACGCAGCACTGGTCTGCAGCTGGGGACCATCCAGCGACCCATTTTTAAGCCACAAGGGGAAAATGAAAGGGATTTGTTTCTTTCTCTCCCCACTTCTTTTTTTCCCAACAGATACAGATCTATTTAGTTTTGTTTTCCCTGACAATGTGATTTTATAAGGTTTTGCTATTTTTGCTTAGACATTTTCATATGATAGTTCCCACAAGAACAGCAAAACCTGCGCACACAAATAAAGTGTTACCAAGACAAACAAGATTGAGTACCTACATTGCCCAGAACTGTCCATGTTGCATATAAATACAGAAGGGTGATTATTTTAAATATGTGACAGAAATTCCACTCTTGGAATAAATACATTTTGACAATTGTATCATCATGGGGTAATTGAATGACAGTCAATCAATGATTTTAATCTCATCCTCTCTGCGAATAGAGGTTAATTTCATAGTCACCACAAATGTAATCACATGTCCGTCTCTGGAGATTTCCCCTGTGCAATAGGATTACTTTTGAATGTAATATTAGTCTTATCTAAATTGGATTTGACATTCTTTATCTATATCTAAAAGCAATATTTGCGCAATATGTAAAAAATAAATGACAATGAGTTATCAGACAACATTATTTATTAAATTAAAGGCTTATCTTAAAGGGATTTACCACTGATGATCAGGGTTTTGGTATAAGCATACTGGACAGAATATTAATGTATTAGCATATAGTGCATTAAGACGTTTCTCCTTATCTTTATAATATCTATATTAATATATCTATATTACTTCTAGGCGACGCAGTGGTGCAGTAGCTGTCGCCTCACAGCAAGAAGTTCGCTGGGTCGCAGGTTCGAGCCTCGGCTGGGTCAGTTGGTGTTTCTGTGTGGAGTTTGCATGTTCTCCCTGCGTTCGCGTGGGTTTGCTCCGGTTTCCCCACAGTCCAAAGACATGCGGTATAGGTGAATTGGGTAGGCTAAATTGCCCGTAGTGAATGAGTGTGTGTGCATGTTTCCCAGAGATGGGTTGCGGCTGGAAGGGCATCCGCTGCGTAAAAACATAAGTTGTCGGTTCATTCCGCTGTGGCGACCCCAGATTAATAAAGGGACTAAGCCAAAAAGAAAATGAATGAATATATTACTTCTATATTATTTCCTACATATAGAACTGTAATATGTAGTATGTACAGATTATTTAAATCTTTTTTTGAATTTTGATAATCACCACTCATATTTCCAATTGTATATATTGTCAAATTGTGTATAAAAAAAACAACAACCATAATTTATACATTACAATATAGTACCTTGTTGGTCTTGTTGGTATGAGTCACATATTGTCTTGCTTTGTTTTGTTTCAGGACCATTGCTGAAGTGTTTTCTGTTTTTTTTCCCTTGTCTCTAGGTGATTCTCAATAACCTTTCTCGTTTCCTTGCTATCCTATGACCCAGAAACCGATGAAACTCAGCCATATTGTAGGACATCTCTCAGTTTTCTAATTGCACTGTGAGGAGGTGAGGATCGAGGAGAGAAGAGGTTTCCTGAGAAGTCATGAGCAAAGATAGACGTGTTTTGGTTGCAGAAGTGTTTTAATGACTAAATGTGTTGCATGTATATGTTCTCCTCCACTTCACAAGTGCTAACAATAGCCGAAAATATCAATACACACACTGCAAGTGTGGATTGTTTTGACAGTGTCTTTAATTTGGATGTATAATGTGCACTTTTTAGGAAAATATAGATATAAAATTAACCCATTTGTGCCCAAATTTAAAAAAAATGGTTTCATGCATGTAGCCTTGTTAATGGTGTCCTATATGAACATGTTTTGCATTTATTTTCTCCAGGTTTTTGTTTTTTTTTAAAAAAAGAACATTTGGCATTCTAACGGAAAACAACTGCTTCTGCTACTAGGGTCACAGAATACGATGGTCACAGAATTTGGTGTAACACGTGCAAAATAAGGACAGTTTATTAGGTACAAGTCAAACAAAGGCAGGCTGCTGCACGCTGGGCTTCGGGCTGGTGCACAGCACTGGAAAGGCGATGGGAGCCTCCAAAGATAGCTTGTCAGAGGACAGAGGAGGAGTGCTGGTAAGCGCTACAACCCCCTGACTGGGGATGTGATCGAAATTATTTACAACTGAGAAGGGAGAAAAACTCCAAAATGAAAGATAATTAATGAAATCAGACCTGGCCCATGACACATTTCATAAGTGTAAGTAAATAGCTGCCTTCTTGTTTTCTCTCGCTTGTAAAGTTTGTATTTAATTGTGTTGTTACTTGTAACCGCTTGTACTGTATCAGGTTAACTCTTTATATTCCCATATCGCGTCTAATGCGTGCTGCTTTGTTTGTTAATGGATTTAAATGCGTTTGTGGTGTTTAACTGCACTGCTTTCGGCACTGAGGTGTCTGAATAACACTGTTGAGAACCATGTAGCTTTTTACTGTGGTGTTAGTAAGTTTACTATGAAGCGTGTTTTGGGCGTTCACTGCGATTGGATCCTATACCAATGTTGGCGACCTGGGGGCTTGATAAACCACTCTTAGCATTTTACTATCTCCAGCTGAACGCTCTCGACCAATCGCAACAGGCTGTCATCAGTCCAATCAGTGCAGATTAGCTTCGCGCTAAGGAGGGGTTTGGGAACAAATGAATCGCTGAACGATTCATATGGGAGTCGCTGGGATAATTAAGTAAAAATAAATGCATATTATAAGACAATGAAAGTGTTTTTTGACCTTGCATGCATATCAGTATGTTTTTGGAGACCCATAAAACCGAAATATGACCCTTTTTAATGTATAATAATGCTCTTTAAATCTTTTATTTGGTTGTTTGCTCACATGTCGTCAAGAAATTAAACATGGATCACATGTAGAAAATTACTTATAAAAGAAAAAATTGCAAATTTGAACTTCAGCAACTGTAGTTGCTGGCGGGCTTAAATTTTAAAATGTAGAAATATAAAATAAATATGATAAAAATACAGAAAAAAATTGCATTTTGTGGAGGTTGCTTGGATAAGTGTTTTTTTTTTTTAATTATATATCATCTAAAAGGCAAATTAAAAAGCTTTAAATGAATAAGCATTGGTGCATACATTGCTTGTATGACAATATTTAACTTTGAAAATCTGGAATTTAAGGGTTCAAAAAATCTAAATACTGAGAAAATTGCCTTTACCTTCCTAAACTCTGCAGTACCGCATCTGTGACATCATTTACTTCCGCATTCTTTAAATTTTAAAGGTTTTTACTGGCCCAATACCCCCATAAGTGGTTCCGTTCTCTCATTTGTTGGAATAGAATAACTTTTGCATAGATTTTGAAAGAGACATTTTTCTTTTTTCCTATGATTACTGACATGTGCAGGAACCACCAACATTAATTACAGCAATCTAGACCACATCGAACCTAAAAGGTACACTTTCATATTTCGCTTCTTTTTTTGAAGGGGTTTATTACAACACAGACAACATATACAGTTATTTAATAATCACTTTCAATAGTGTTTTATAAAAATTCAAAGAGTTTTCTTTAAAATGATATCAAACATTTGCATTTACAACTCTGCATGTGGATTTGGGAACTTTTGGGTAACACTTTATTTTGATGGTCCATTTAAGTATTAGTAGACTGTCTGCTTAATATCTGATGATACTGCTGCTAAACAGACATTTAACTGACTATAAGAAACTTCGCAAGAACATGTCAACTTACACTGACCCTGATCCAAACCTAACAGTCTATTTATAATCTAATGAGAATTAGTTGGCATGTAGATGCAATGTATCCTAACTTAAATTCAACAAACGAACCATCAAAATAAAGTGTGACCAGCTTTGGAATTTGGGAAGGCAAAATCCAGGCGGAAACCCCAAAATAGCACTTGACTTTAAGAGGTCAAAGTTGTCTAACTTAAGTTTTTACCTATTAATACGAACCAAAGTTATGTTTTGATATACAGTTGAAGTCAGAATTTTTAGCCCCCTTTGATTTTTTTTTTTCGTTTTTAAATATTTCCCAAATTATGTTTAACAGAGCAAGGACATTTTCACAGTATGTCTGATTTTTTTTTTTTTTTTACTTCTGGAGAAAGTCTTATTTGTTTTATTTCGGCTATAGAATAAAAGCAGTTTTTCATTTTTTTAAATCCATTTTAAGGTCAAAATTATTAGCAATCATTTAGCCAATTTTTTTTTTTTTGATAGTCTACAGCAGTGGTTCCCAACCGTTCCCCTATTTTAACGCTGACATTTTTGAAAGACCACCCCCCCCCCCCCCCCACACACACACACACACAGAAACATACACAATTTTTTTTTTTTTTAATCCGACTAGCATATATAACATTGAGCTAATGTTGTGTTTAATCTATGCAAAAACAACAACTCAAAACTATTTTTCTCAACAACAATTTGCACTTTTTTTTCAAAAACCTACTGCATATTTAACAGCAGCACATTTAACATCATGTACAAATAACATGTACAAATTTATCTGTTTAACTTATTAAAAGGTGAAACATGCACACACACTTAGGAAAAATTATTTGGGTTCACCAACCATCTGTGGGTGTCAGGTACTCTAATGTCTCTTTAGTTTGCAGGGCTTCATGCTTTCATTCGCTAGTCTGTCACCACAGATGACACACTCAATTCTCACCTTGTCCATTGCTTTAATGAAACTAAATTCAAGATAACTATCCAAATAAATCCTTCCTTTCTTTCTAGCACATTCATTTTTATCTCCTCCTTGGCACTTTGCCATATCTTCTCTTTGGTGCATCTTTTAAATTTGCTAATGTAAACTCTGCTCTATGTTCCCACTCTCACGATACGCTGTAATATTCTCGACAATAATGAAATCTCTTATCTTTGTATATTTGACCCCCCCCCCCCCCCCCCCCCCCCAATAATCAGAATTGAATTATTTAATAAATTAAATTAATTTCCTAAAAAAAAAAGAAAAGAAAAACATGAGTGCTCTTGACGGCCCTTTGAAAATCATTAGCGACCCCCGGGTTGGGAACCACTGGTCTACAGAACAAACCATCGTTATACAATTACCCTAACCTGCCTAGTTAACCTAATTAACCAGTTAAGCCTTTAAATGTCACTTTAAGCTGTATAGAAGTGTCTTGAAAAATATCAAGTAAAATATTATTTACTGTCATCATGGCAAAGATAAAATAAATCAGTTATTAGAGATGTGTTATGAAAACTATTATGTTTAGAAATATGTTGAAAAAAATCTCTGTTAAACAGAAATAGGGGGAAAAATAAATGGGGGCTAATAATTCAGGGGGGCAAATAATTCTGAATTCAACTGTATTTACTGCTGAAAATTTTCAAAAGGTCCCACTTTATATTGTGTCGCTTACACCTGTGAACTTACATGGTAATTAGATGTGTAAGTAGTATGTAACTACAGTGTATGTACACACTGGTACAGAGTATTTACTTGTGTATACTGGTGTAACTACACTCATGTAACAACCAACTGAATAGTATGTGTAAGTACAAATGTGTAACAGGACCATACCTGCCAACACTCCCGTTTTTCCCGGGAGTCTCCCGTATTTCAGACCCGTCTCCCGTATTGTTCTGTCTCCCGGTAAACTCCCGGAATCACCCCCATCCAAATCCCCCCCCCCCCCCCCCCCCCCCGCTCCTCAGCATTTTGGTACAGTCCGGGCTGAAACCTGGTGCTTGTGCGCGTGCTCTTCGGTCGCGCGCCTCCATCTCCCCAAATCTCTCACCCCTCCCGGCCCGCTCCCCGCTCTTCAGTTCGCGCCAGTGTTGCCAACTTAGCGACTTTTCAGACCCCCCTAGCGACAAATCTAGCGACTTTTTTGTGTGTTACTGGAGATTTTTATAGACTGTCGTTTGTCCATTACTGTACCGTCCCTACTCTTCTCAACGAGCTGCGGGTGATGCCGCGGCCCCTCCCCCGCTTCAGAGCACTGACAGGCGGCCCAGTCCTCGTACAGCAGCCTCTCCCACCTGCAGCCTGACAGCAGATCACCCCTCTGCGTACCAACGGCCAATTATTTAGCACCGGGAGTGTGAAGGTATTTCCCTTGTACAGTCAAACTGATCTGCTTCTCCTTTATTTTATCAATTTAATTTGACCATTTATTGTTCACAATCAGAGATGTTTTAAGTGAGAGTTTTAGAACTTGTCTGAGTATATTACGTCTGAGAGATTACTGCAAATTCACTACACATCTATAATGATATACTGTATTTAAACAGCAATAACTTTAGTTAAATTGACAAGCTTACATAAAGCGTAGTGCAAATATAATACCCCATTTATTTACCATAGGCTGTTAAACAAACAGAAAAGGTAGAACGTGATGACATCAGTAATATGCAAATTAGCGTATGACGTAACCCCCCCCCCACCCCCCACCCCCACCATCTCCCGGAATTTACGAACCAAATGTTGGCAGGTATGAACAGGACATTGGTAACAACAGTAGGAAAGTACACATCTGTAACAAGAATTATGTAAGTGCATTGTGTAACAACAATATGTACTTGCAGATGTTTTCCCACTTCCACACCTGTTTGCAGATCATGTACTTGTGAACACTGTATGGCAGAACTAATGCTGCATTAGAAGGTTTCACCTTGTGATACAAGTGTACTTGCATGGTAAATCCACAGGATCCACTCAATATAAAGTGTAAAATGGTCACAAATTACTGTTCATACATTCATTCATTTTCTTTTCGGCTTAGATGGGTTGCAGCTGAAAGGGCATTCACTGTGTAAAACATATGCTGGATAAGTTGGCGGTTCATTCCGCTGTGGCGACCACAGATTAATAAAGGGACTAGGCCAAATGAATTTTATTTTAAACTTTTATATTGTGGACTGTTCCTGTGGAGTTACCATGTAACTACACTGTTATTAAAGTGTTGCATAGAAGTTATTTCTACAAGTTAAACAGTAATTTGTGACCATTTTACACTTTATATTAAGTGGACAGTTCCTGTGGAGTTACCATGTAAGTACACTGGTATCACAAGGTGAAACCTTCTAATGCAGCATTAGTTCTGCCATACAGTGTTCACAAGTACATGATCTGCAAACAGGTGTGGAAGTGGGAAAACATCTGCAAGTACATATTGTTGTTACACAATGCACTTACATAATTCTTGTTACAGATGTGTACTTTCCTACTGTTGTTACCAATGTCCTGTTACACATTTGTACTTACACATACTATTCAGTGGGTTGTTACATGAGTGTAGTTACACCAGTAATACAAAAGTAAATACTATGTAAACGTGTGTACATACACTGTAGTTACATACTACTTACACATCTAATTACCATGTAAGTTCACAGGTATAAGCGACACTATAAAGTGGGACCCTTTATGGTCATATAGCGCCTTTAAAAGTAGCATCTCAAGGAGCTTTACTGACATATAAAATGTGTAGCAGTAAAAGATACATACAAGGATGAATGCAAAGTATATCAATAATCAGTCATTTTGACCAATACAGTACGTTTTGTGGCTATTTCTAGGCCCACATGGATTTTTAGTCCATCATTGAGTTTATTTATTTACTTGTGTAAATATGTGTAATATGTGTGTTATATTTATTCAGTTTTGAAATTAATTTCAGTAATATTATGGACAAATATGAAAATGCTCATATGATTTATTTACAATACAGTTTGTAAAGTAATATTTTGTGTCTTTTAGTAGATATATTATATGAGAGACTTGCTTTGTTTACCAATTAAGTGAGTCTAATTGCATTTGCATTGTAAAGATTAAATAAAAGTTAAAAGGTATTATATTTTCTTGATATATTAAGTTTTTATTTATGATACTCCCAAAATCATTCCATATAAATCCGCACATTTATTTCAAAATTATGCGCAGAAATAGCAAAAAATATCCACAGATTCTGTCTGGCCCTAGCTATTCCTAACTGGTTCAACTTAAGGTGAGTGTATTATGGAAAGTTTCCTATCTTACAAGTAGCTTAAGATGTATGTTAAAATAGGATTTTTTTGACAAATTTGTAACATGGACTTGATTTCAAATTTGTATCATATCTCAACAGTAGTTAAGAAAACTTCAATTGGGTTATCAAGTTCAACAATCCACTCTCAGGTCTGTTACCAAGCAACCAGCACTGTGTGAGCTGCTAATGAGTTAGCCCAGCGGTGTCAAACTCAGTTCCTGGAGGGCTGCAGCCCTGCAGAGTTTAGATTGAACCCTGCTTCAACACACTTAACTTTAGGATTCAAACAAGCCTGAAAGACTTAATTAGTTTGAGCAGGTGTGTTAAACTAAGGCTAAAGCTAAACTCTGCAGAGCTGCGGCCCTCCATGAACTGAGTTTGACATTCCTGATCTAGCCTAAACAAAATGGATAAAAACAGCAAGCATTTTTTAATATTGGAAATTTAATGACTTTGTTAGAAAATGCAAAACAATACTGAGAATGTGTTAGAGGATGTATCTTACCATACCTCTAGGATATGGAAAAGGTGGCAGTAGACTATATTCCACAAGGGAAAACACTGCTGCACACAGAACAAATCGTAAACAAAAGCAATGTTTACTTACCATTTTCACAGTACTTATCACTTACCACAGAGAGATTCACTCGTGCAAAAGGGTCTGATAATTATTTTCAAATATTTAAGAAATGGGACGAAATGAAGGGGTGACATGGTGGCTCAGTGGTTAGCACTGTCACCTTACTGTCACTGGTTGGAGTACCAGCTGCCCTGCTGAATAAAAAGAAGCTTAAACCAGCCTAGGATGGTTGGCTGGTTTTAGCTGGTCGACCAGCCTGGTTTCAGAGGGGTTTTGGCCATTTCCAGGCTGGTTTCCAGCCATTTCCACCCTGGTCTTAGCTGGTCAGGCTGGAAAATGACCAGCTAAAACCAGCTTGACCAGCCTGGTTTAAGCTGGACATAGTTGGTTTTGGCTGGGCTCCCACCCTGGTTTGGCTGGTCAAAGCTGGACTTTACCAAAGTCTCACCCTGTTATTTATTTGTTCATTTTATTTTTTGGCTTTTGTTTTTGTCTTACCTGCTTTCTAGAACCATTCTTCGACAGACTGAAACACCGTTGTCACGGTCAACTCCTCTCTGCGTCTCAAGTCCGCCGACATACATGGCGAGCTACTGGACAAACTGGTAACAGCGGGAAAGCCTTTCATGTGGAGGTAAGTGGTCAGCCGCTAGCGTGAAAAGGAACGGTGCCATACCGCCCCATAATTCACTATTTCCAGAATGTATATAGGGCTACATTTTCAGATTGAGACTATGTTGAATGGAATTGTTATTCACTCAAACAGGGGAAACATTATTTGGGCAAAATTAATCCTAGAGTGCACTGTGGATATAATATGTGTTCATAATTCATTCATTTTCCTTCGGCTTAGTCTCTTATTTATCAGGGGCTGCCATAGAGGAATAAACTGCCAACTATTCCAGCATATGTTTTATACAGCATATTTATCCAATTCACCTATAGTGCATGTCTTTGGACTGTGGGAGAAACCGGAGCACTCAGAGGAAACCTAGAAAGTCCAGGTGGTACTCCAACCAGTGGTAACCACTGAGCCAGCTATTCCAGCATATGTTTTACACAGCGGATGCCCTTCCAGCCACACCCAGTACTGGGAAATGTGTTAATCATATAAAACAACACCGTTCAATAATCACAATAATCACAAACTGGTTGATTTATAAGGATTTCTTTACATTACTTTTTGACAGAGAGCATGGACAAGTGGTGAAGGAGATTTTCTTCTGGTCTAAGATTTGGATTAAGGCAAATCTCCATTAGATCGATTCTAGGTCAGAACATTGTTATGACATTCCTTACCCAGTAAATCATCATATCTGGAGTAAGAATAGCTTATTAGCATGCGGTCTATTTCTTGCGTACAGCTGGGCTGCTCACCCCAGCTTCATGCTGTAACCTTCAAGTCAGATTTAGTGTAAGAAGTGTAAATTTCTGGTTCACAATGTGGCAACTGTTTTGAGGCCAGATGTGGTGCTCACACCAGTCTCTTCAAAGCAGGTGTTGCTGAAAGAGTGCGTGAGAGAAAGAAAGAACTGAAGTGCTCCAAGCATCAGGTGGAGGAGTGCAGAAAGCCATGCTGTGAAACAATTGAAAAGGGGTGTAGAGGCTTTGCTGACCAGTCACTATAAGGTCTAAATGCTGCTTATTACTGGAGCTATGAGGAGAAATGCTATCAAGTCTGCAAGGAAGCTGTGGACAGCTGTGACTTTAGAGGACTGGTCTGTTGGCAATAGCAGCACAAGCCAGGTGTATTTTTTATTTGTTGATGTTTCAGATTCATTAAAATTACATTTATTTCTGTTTATTTGTTCCTATCACAGCTATTGTCTTAATTTATTTATTTATTGGCCCTGTAAACTCATGTAGCTTGTATAAATAATTAAAATTTGGTGTGAGCAGTCCTCATCCATGAATTATTCAGCTTTTCTGTGTGTTGACAGAACAGTGAGATGCCAGTATTGTATTTAAAAGCACAAGAGTACATGAAACAAAAAAAAACACAAGTCTGTAATAAAGTCTTAATTCATTTAGTTTAAATTAATTGGTAGATTTTTGTTTGTTAGATAAAATATATAGTTTTTATTACTATAACTTAACAGGAATGATTATCCAAAAATGAAAATTAATCACTCACCCCCATGTCGTTACAAAATCCTGGGACCTTTGTTCAACTTAAAAACACAAATGATATTTTAGGTGAAATCGGAGAGCTCCCTCATCCTCCATAGATAGAGAGCTTCTCGACTTGTTCAAATTCCTCACTGTATAAACATGCTGGGTTCCACACAATCGATTTGTATTAGGACAACATGAAAGAATAAGGTTAACTGATTTTTAGTACATCATGGTATATATATATATATATATTAGGGCTGTCAATTGATTAAAAAAATTAACTAATTAATCACACTTTTTTTTGTGATTAATCATGATTAATCACTAAAGTAATTAATCATGATTAATCATGATTAATCACGAATCAAAAAAAAAAAAATCCAAAATACAGGCATTGCAAATATGGAAATTGGAAAATTACAATAATAATAAAGTATTTACATACAAAATTCATCACCTTAGCATTATAAGGTTCTATCTGACATTTTTGTCAAAATTGAGTTGACATATTCTTATTAAATGACAACTTATTTACATTATGGGATGTTTTTTATAAGTTGTTTACATTTTAAGACGTTTTATTAAAAAAAAACTAAACAAAAAAAAACTAATGTTACACACATACTGTTTGCTATGCAAAAACTTTGAAGCTCAATATCTCAAAATCAATCAGAACGCAGATAGAACATTATAATTCCAAGGTGACTAATTGTACTCATTGTAAAGTTGTATTGCGAGTTGAGAACCTTAATTATAAAGTAGAAACAATTTTGCCTAGTCCTCCTTAACATTTAGCCAGTTGCAGTCTATTGACATTATCGGGGGACAACACACACACACACACACACACACACACACACACACACACACACACACACACACACACACACAGAGAGAGAGAGAGAGAGAGAGAGAGAGAGAGAGAGAGAGAGAACGCGCAGCACAGCGCACTCCCTTCAGATCATCAACACGCACGATCGCGTTGATCAAATTTTGCTTAAACTAAGCGTTCTTAAAGTATGGCTGTATTTCTCAAGCAAGGATTCTGACACAGCAAAGCAGACGCTTTACAAAAGTTGCGTGTAGGGGGGAAACACGTCAAACTTAATGAAACATTTGAGGGCGCTTGGAGTCAACTTAGAGAGGAATGGGCTGTCTTTGACAGCTTGCGACATCATCTGCCACTTTCACTGAGTACATTTACATGGATCCATATTATCCTTTATCCATATTTCTTTACACATTAAACACACGCAGGGCCGGAGCAAGCTGAACTGGCGCCCTCAACCCGAAAGTGAAATAGAAAGTTACCGGTTTGCGGATGAAAGTGCGAACCGGGAGGGAGCAGGTGGGAGTCGAAATGAGATAAACGTGAGGACAGGGGGGTTCGCTCACTATTCTGCCGCCCAAGGCGGTCGCCTCTATGGAAGCGCTGGCCCTGAACACACGTCGGCCACAACAGGAAATAAAAAAAATCCTGCAACTGCGTTAAATAAGTTAATTTTTTTAACGCGTTAAATAATTCAAATTAATCACGTGCGTTAACGCGCTAATTTTGACAGCTCTAATATATATATATATATATATATATATATATATATATATATATATATATACACAGTGTTGGTAGCATAATCTGATGGGTAGTATAAAATGCCAGGACACCGGAACTTGACGTTACTCAGCAGTTACAGCCAAAGCATTAGCAGTTAGCAGCCAAAAGCATGAAACATCCCTATTCACTTTGCTAACACCACTGACATTCATTTCACTTCACTATTATGTGCCAAGCGAACATAGCTCACTCTGTCTAAACTTCAAGATAAGCCCACAGTTACCTCTAACTTTTTCTGGCTGACTTGAGATCGCTTTGCTGCTGTCTCAAAATATCCTGATCCAGGGCGCAGTTTCATCTTCTCTTGATCAGGCTCATTATCCGATTTACTCAAGGTTTGAAAAAATATGTAGATATGCTTGACTGCCTCTGGCATTTTGAAAATACAGATGCTATTTAGTAGGCCACATTTTCCCTGCTCACTGCGCGCGAAACAATAATCATCAACTAATAAGAGTGATTGCAAACGTAAGAGAGCTGATTGGTCAAAAGTGACTACCTTTAAGTGTGTGCGCGCGTACACAATCCACACAGCCTGCAATTCGCATTTCGGCGGGTTTTGGATAGTTTTTGGGCTAGAATCAGTCAGCAACATCTGGCAACACTGCACACAGCTTTGCTAGCTGGTTTTCCACTCAGACTCATTCACGTTCTCTCTCACTAGTGTTGCCAGATTGGGCGGTTTTGAATCAGATTGTTGGGCGGGTGTTTTTGCATTTCGGCAGGTTTTTGGGCTGGAATCAGTCAGCTACATCTGGCAACACTGTCTCTCTCACACACACACACACACACACACACACACACAAACACATGCAGGTATTCACCACGCACAAGTTATGCCGGATCAATTAAAATAAATACCGGAACGCAAAACACAAAAATCTGACATTTCCCGGAGCAAGATCTGGCTCAGATTAAGCACTGCCGCGAACAGTTCATTTGCCATACTTAGCATACACGACTTATTCGCCATTTGTGAAAGGTTTGTAGTTTATGCTGGAGTTCCTCACACGCTTTCTTTCGGCTTTCACTCTGCTTGTACAGTACTTTGCCACAAAAGTTGCATGGTGGGTTTTGAAATGTCTCTTAACATTTGATTTTTTTACAAGTGGAAATGCGTTTGGTGCAAGTCAGACAGATCAGAGCAGCGGAGCTTTCAATAAAAGCAAATGTTCCTCGTTTTGAAACTTTCGATGTTTCTCAGAATTTCTTTTTGCCATCATCACCACTCATACATGTTTGAATTTACGTGCGCACGCGGTTACCATAGAAACGTAAGTTTATTCACAATGCCGCACACACGCATTGTTTGAAACATTGAGTTTTTATTCTTTTTCCTGGATGAAATTACAATAACGAGGGAATTGTAATTGCATTTTCAATAGGAAACTGATTGTTGTGATGATTCTAATTTTTTTAACTGTAGACTATTATTGAAGGGAGACAGCTGGAGAGCCACATATTTTGGTCAAAGAGCCACATGTGGCTCGCGAGCCATAGGTTCCTGACCACTGCCATACACCATGACAGATCCTGGCTTTTGGACTTGTTTCTGGTAACAGTCTGGATGATCCTTTTCTTCTTTGGTTCGGAGCAAACAGCATCCATTTCTCCCAACAAATTCCTGAAATACTGATTCATCTGACCACAGTATGCATTTCCACTGTGTGATGGTCCATCCTAGATTCTTCCTAGCCCAGAGAAGTCGACAGCTTCTGGACACTGTTAACATAAGGCTTTCTTTTGGCACACTACAGTTTTAAGTGGCATTTGTGGATGTAACTATGTATTGTAGTACATGACAAAGTTTTGCCAAAGTAGTCCTGAGCCCATGTGGTGATATTGCTTATAGATGAATGACGATTCTTGATGCAGTGCCGCCTGAGGGATCAGAGATCATGGTAGTTCAGCTTAGGCTTGCACCTTGAATTCCTTGAATCTTATAATTATGTTATGCACTGTTGAAGGTTAAATATCCAAATGTCTTCCTATCTTTTTTTGAGGAACATTCTTTTTAAACAATTCATTAATTTTCTCACGTGTTTGTTGGCAAAGTGGCGATCCTCAGACCATCTTTGCTCCTAAAGGACTAAACCATTTTTTGGGTGCTGCTTTTGTATCAAATCATAAATACAATCACCTGTTGACATCACCTGTTTCAAATCACATCATTATTCAACCAATTTATCTGATTACTAGCCCTAAATTGCTCCTGTCCCAATTTTTTGGAATGTGTTGCAGGTCTGAATGACAGGAAAGGATGTATATTTACAAATAAAATGAAGTTGACCGGACAAAACATGAAATATTTTGTGTTCATATTGTCTGCAATGAAATACAAGTCAAAGTAATTTTTTTTTACATGTTCCATACTGTCCCAACTTTTTCTGATTTGGGGTTATATTTTGAGTGCAGACAAATAACAAAAACATCCTCAAAACAAACCATATACCTTTAGTGGTCCAATCTTAATATTTTCAAGCAATGAGAATACTTTTGCAAGCACATACAACAAAAATAATGTCTTTATGAAACTACAATCATTAAGCACATTAACCATGTTATTACAAGTTAAAAACACAGCATTTGTAGCTAACCCTGGCTCATTTTTGATACATACCACTATATACATTTCTGGAGATCATGAAATACATCCCAGGAGCTATGTTTGTTTTGCAGTTTTTGTTTTTGCAAATCCACCAGAGGCCGCTGTGTACACTTTTTTTTAGATCTCAAATTTCTCTCACGAGTGCCATTCGTGCCTGCGGTCCTTCCATAAATCCACAGAGCCTGCTGTCGACTGACTGACTGATCGATCAAATGCCCCCACCCACCCTCTTGCCGTATCCCAACCGATAGTATTTTCAAAAGCACTGATTGACCCGATCACCCCTTCCCTAAACCCAAACATCAGTGTTTTCAAAAGCAATCCAGAAAAAGAAAAGCCCTCGCAGCCACCTGATTTTTACCACGTTTTCAGATCTTACCATGTTCTCACCGTGTTATTTACTTGTTTATTTTATTTTTTGTTTTACTTGCTTTCTGGAACCATTCTTTGTTGGACTCAAACCCCATTCTCTCGGTCAACTCCTCTCTGCGTCTCAAGTCTGCCGACTTACATGGCGAGCTACTGGGCAAACTGGTAACAGTGAAAAAGCCATCCACATGGAGGAAAGTGGTCAGCTGGTAGCGTGAAAGAAACAGAAGCTGTCGGTGTCGGTGTCATCATACCACCCTGTAGCATTCATTTTAAAGGCGAAATGTAGTTCTGGCTACATAATTCAAGCTCTCCAGAAATGTATACAGGGGTACATTTTTTACAATGAGCCTGTGTTTTTTTTTTTTTCTTTTTTTGTAGCTGTATTTATTATTTACTTACTAATGTCGTTTTATAGTTAATACTTAACAAATGATGAACTAACTATTTGCAAATGCTTAATAAATGATTCATACAGTGCGCAGTTATCTTAAAGTACACCGAATCACTTTGCAACTCACTTTACAGGTGATTGTTACAAATGTATTTTTCCTTTGATTAGCATCAATATAAACAGACAAGTCTTTCCTTGTAGGCAATGATGTAAACACCAACATACAATCCCTGTGGCCCAGACATGAAGCAGTTCTTGAAATGCTTGCTGTTTTTTGATGAGCTAATTAGTTTGACTAGCACACTGTTCTCAGTTGATGTCTATAAAGATGGTTTGGACGTGGAATAAGAAGAAATTCAGGGAACTTCTTTGTCTTTTCATCTTCGGTATATTTCTCCACATATATTCCAAGGCAATATTGTATTTTTGTATCCACAGTCCAGTCAATGAAGAAATATTGAGAAAGAAAGAAATTATTTTTGTTTAACCGATGGATGGACGGACGGACGGATGGATGGATGGATTAAACCAACATCATACCAAGACATAAACTATACAACATCAGCTTTACCTGGGATCATTAGGCAGTAATTAGTAATTTATTGAGGGGAAAAAGCCTTTCTAATCTAAAGTGTTACCACACATGCTGTTAGGGGCTAAATGTCTTCTCGGCCCAATAGTTAGTTTGGTTTTTTATCTTAATTAAAAGCAACAGTTATTAGCTAATTTGGATTGCATAATCACTAGCTACTTTTAACACAGGCAATAGACATTTTGAAGTAATGCCAACCTACAGTAAAAAAAATCCATAAAATATAAAAACAAACCACTTCTGCATTGTAAAATAAAATCTCTGTTGATTAATTGTTTGTGTATTCTGTGATTCACTAATGTATTCCGTTTATTAAAAGTTGTGAATTGCATTATGGGATGTTGATCTCTGTTCTGTCGACTTATGATGTTGAAAATTCAACTGTAAAGATTAACAAAGTGACTTTTATTCTCCTTTCCAGCGCAGTGAAATTAGACCTGATTTCTGTCCACTATGTCCTAAATGCAAGACAGAAATAGGTAACTTTACTGACTGTTTGTGGTTTTGTAACAAAATACAGAGGTTCTGGTTGGGGGTTTCTGAAGGAGAAAGTTTTGAGTGTTTCTGTGGTTCCAGATCCAGCATCTTATCTGTCCCCTCCTGTAAGTCTTGATTTGCAAGAAAATGTATACTTTTACAGTGGATCTCAGATAAGGCTCCCTCTGTTAGGATGTGGCATTAAACTATTCTTGAATACGTGTCGTTAGATTATCTGAGCTGTATTGTACATGATAAAAGTGGAGTTTTTCATAAGATTTGGGAGCCTTTCCTGGCATTTGTTGATTTTGATATTGCTGCTATCCTGACATAAGGATTTATTTAAGAATGTCATAGCTGGTTTTGTTGATTGTTTTACAGTTACTATTAATACTTCAATATTCTTTTAATTTTCCACACCTCCTGAACTCCCATGTATGTATATGTGCACCTTTGTGTATGTGAGCTAAAATGTGCCTTCTTGTTTGTTTGTTTGTTTTTTGTTATTTGTTTAACTGTTGTTTTCATTGTATCATCATTATTTTGCAAGGATGTTTTTTTTTTATAAAAGCAAAAATGTAATATATATATACACACTTGTATATATACCTGTGTGTGTGTGTGTGTGTATAAGTATATGGTATCACTTTACAATAAGGTTCATTAGTTAATGCATTTACTAACATGAACTAATCATGAAAAACACTTGTACAGCATTTATTAATCATAATTCAACATTCACTAATGAATTATTAACATCCAAGTTCATGCTTGTTAACATTAGTTAATGCACCGTGAAATAACATGAACTAACAATGAATAACTGTTTTTCATTAACTAACGTTAACTAACATGAACAAATGCTGTAGTAAATGTATTGTTCATTGTTTGTTCATGTTAGTAAATGCATGTTAGTAAATGTTAGTAAATGCATTAACTAAGGGTCGTTTTTGGGTCCCTTTCACACCACACTGATTGCTTTGGTCCGAACCAGCTGAAATGAACCAAAATGCAGTCATGTGACAAAATCTACATCACTCACTAGCCAGATGTTATTGGATGTATTTCCTAAACTGCTTTTCAATTGGTCAGAATTCACTTGGAACTACCGCAAATAAACAAACCGGCAGACACACAATGTCGCTGCGCTGGCTGACGCAGTATCCCTGGTCATAGTATACCATGTAGTTTGTATGCATCACTTTAGACAAATTGGGGCTGGAAAACAATGCATTGCAATCGGCGAAAGCATTAGGAGAAGGCGTGAAATAATTTAACTAAACTGCGACATGGTCATCTTTCGTAAATATCACCAATGATCCATCAGGTAATGTTTCTCTCTCTCTCTGTTTAAAACTGTTGGTAAAGCGCTGTCAACAAATATTTTTCCTCCAAACCCCATAAGATAGACAGCGCATCGCACTACGGCAGCTGGATTAGTCCAAAAAGGCGCAGTACTTTTTGCGGTTGGGTCTGTTTTACTTTGGATCACGTTCTCACCACAAACGAACCACTCCAGGGTTCGTTTGGAAGCGTACCGAGACCACCTCTTCAAGCAGGTCTCGGTACGCTTTTTGGTGCGCACCCAAGTGCGATTGCTACGTTCTCACCTGCCCAAACGAACCGCACCAAGAGGGAAAAACGAACTCTAGTGCGATTTAACCGAACTAAATAAGGCAGGTGTGAAAGCACCCTAACATTAACTAATGAACCTTATTGTAAAGCATTACACCATATATATATATATATATATATATATATATATATATATATATTTTTTTTTTTTTTTGTGACTTGAGTTTTTTAGTAGTTTGAAGTAATATATAGAGAAATAAGTCTGTAAAATAACAGAAAATGTATTGGCAGTTTATTACAAGGTTTTTGTACTTTAATATACAATAACAAGCAGACAATATATCACTTTAAATGATTAAAAATGCTAATAAAAGTCACTTGTTTAACTTTTCAAGGTTGTTGGAGGAAAGATCAAGGTCCCATAATTCAAAAGCATAAATAAACGTAAACAAAAACATAAATCACAAATACGAAAAACTGCTAATGTATGGATATTTTTTACAGTGTGCTGGTAATATAAAACAGATACAAATAAAATCAAATAAATGCTGCTCTTTTAGGGACACTAGACATTTTTATTTGATTCAGAAAAAAAACTAAACTGTAAAGCAGAATAAAATCAAGTCATTTACTTGATTAAAAAACAAACAAACAATCAAACAAACAAATGTATGGAACCAGGGGGCTATTCCATAAAGCAAGCTTAGAGGAAAAGCCAGGCTTATTTTGGTAAGTCAGGTTTATTAATGGCGGATTCGGTTTCATAAATCAAATTTACGATAGTTCAAACTTAGTTACCCTGGCAACTTATGCTGGGAAACTAGCCTGGTCTGGGGCAGGCTAACTCTCAGGCTAAGTCAAGTTCAAGCATAATCAAAGTAATGTTAACATTCACCTGCCATAGTTTGATGCCATTTTAATTGAGTTAACCTCTTAATAATGATTAAAACTTTATAGTCACTTAATAGTAAACATATATATATATCTAAATATACCCTACCTAACTTATAATCTAATGGAATTAGTTGGCAAATATATGCAGTGTAACTTAAATTCAACAAACGGACCATCAAAATAAAGTGTGACCATATATTTAAATTCATATAAGTTATTCCAAACAAAACAAATACAAACTACAACATTTCAACTGTATTTTAGATTTTTTCAACTAAATCTTATATAGTTTCTGTTGATTTTTTTTTTCTTGGTTATTAAAATTGTATTTAACATTTTTCCCCAACATGTTTATTTGGATGTACTAATTTTTGCACTGTGATCTTCAGTTTAGTTTTTGTTAGATTATTTCCAAGTTTTGATTTGGTAGTGAATAATTTAATGTACATGCACAAATATATTAAAGCATTCTGTAGAAAATATTAACTTAAAAGAAAGATCTGTGAGGGCTGTGTATGTATGTATATATATATATATATATATATATATATATATATATATATATATATATATATATATATATATATATATATATATATATATATAGCGTAATGAACCGCCAAATTATCCAGCATATGATTTACGTAGCGGACGCCTTTCCAGCTGCAACCCATCACTGGGAAACACATACACTATAGACAGTTTAGCTTACCAAATTCACCTATACCACATGTCTTTGGATTTGAGGGGGAAACCGGAGCACCCGGAGGAAACAGATGCCAACATGGGGAGACGAAAGCACTGACTGATATAAGGAAACAGACTACATTTCTAAAATAATGACTTTAAAGCTGCAAACCCTGAGTGGAATAATCGGGAGATGATCCGGGCCATGCAGTACGCTCACTTTAATGTAAAGATATTTTCCCACGGGGCGCGGGAAACACACGTGTCAAAGAGAAAGCAGCTATTTGCAGCAGTTTCGGGAGCAAATTAAAAATCCCGCCGCTTGTGTGTGCACGGCTCTTTGTTGTAATTTTAATGTGCTTACATTTAGCACATTTAGCATGTTACATTAAGGCTGCAATGCAATAAAGCTTTTCCTCGCAAGCAACAAATGGCAGTAAGCGCACATTCTCTCTCTCTCTCTCTCTCTCTCTCTCTCTCTCTCTCTCTCTCTCTCTCGCACGTGTGCGGTCAAGTACAATTTCTATCTATTATGACAAATATTTAATGTTAATAGGCCTAAATAATGGCTTATATTTTAAAATATATTGCTACATATGTGGCCTATTGAGATGATCTGCACTTTCTTGTCAGCCTTCTCTCTTGCAAGCCGTATTATTTGATTGTTAGGCTGTTAAATTATTACATATTTGAACTCTAAAAACTAATGCTGCTCACTCGCTGTGAACAGCTGTCTCATCTCAGAGCTCTTTCAGTTCTCGAAGTTGCCATGGTTGCACAAAACATAATCGATGTATCTATGATCGACCTTTAAGGTTTGACGACAGAAATGTGCACGAGCAGTTATCTAGACTATTTAAACTGAACTCAGACTAGTTAGATCAAATGATCTTCAACTTACTGTTATGGAACCAAATTAAGCGTGGATGTTTAGTTTGGCTCACTGAAGTCAGGCTTTTGACTTTAATCCCCGCTTTTCTAAACCACTTTTATGGAATAGCCCCCTGGTTTCATAAAAGTGGTTAAGACAAGCGGGGATTAAAGTCAAAAACCTGACTTTAATGAGCCGAACTAAACGTCCACGCTTAAATTGGTTCCATAACAGCAAGTTGAAGATGATTTGATCTAACTTATCAGAGTTCAGTTTAAATAATCTAGATAACTGCTCGTGGTCAAGAGATGTTCCCATTATTACATTATTGTTATTATTATTATTATTATTTATAATATTTTTTGTGGACCACCAGTGAGGCTACACAAGCAGATAGGATCTTAACATAGAAGCTTTTTAATTTAATTTATAATTATTCAATACATTAATATTTCTTTGAATTGTATGTTTTTATTAATATGGAAATACAAAAGAAACATATGTGCTATTTATCTTACAGTAAGTCTTCAGGGATTGTAGTATGCAATTGATAATATAATTAAGAAATAATCCTTGGTTAAATGTGCATTAAACATTTGAATGCATGATGTGGAAGCCAAAAGCATCCTTGATGAAAAAGGTGGCCTCCATGGAGTGCATTCAAATAATTTAATGCACAAACAGCCAAGGATAATTGCGCTTACACCATGGTCATTTGCCAGCACTGACAAGTTAAAACTGTTAATTAAGTCTGCAGTACAATATTTAGTCAGAATGGCAAAAATAAATAAATAAATGTTAAGGTTTGTTAGGTCTAGCACTGCGTCCACTGTGTGAGAGATGAAGCAGTGCAGTGAGTGCACATTTATTTAAATGAATAATTATTGAATTATTTTTCAAGAGACTAAAAGAGAGTAAGAAAAAGCAAGAGAGAATGAGAGAGAGTTTATAATTTAAACATAACATTATGTAGCATTTTTAAAAGGCATTTAATAAAATGTTTGTACATAAATGTTAATTAATTAAAATGATAGATAGATAGATAGATAGATAGATAGATAGATAGATAGATAGATAGATAGATAGATAGATAGATAGATTGATTGATTGATTGATTGATTGATTGATTGATTGATTGATTGATTTAACAACACGTGCCTCCCCACCACCGAATTTTTGCCAATTCTCTGGATTTTCCAGTTCTCTCCCAATTTTATTATCTTAACATCTAAGAAAACTAAATTAAATAGTGACTCGATTACAAAAATAACACTATAGAGTTTCAAATAGACACAAAAGCATTTACTGCAATAGTTTTCTTCATTGAATGTTTCCAACCCTTTTTTTTTGTCAATGATGGCTTATAAATGACTTCCCATACTGGCATTATTTCATCTTCCAGATATTTCCTCTAATGTGTGTCAATCCTTTTTTAGTTTTCTTTGTTGATTACTTAAACACACCCAGGAAAAAATATACATACTTTTCCTCTTACACTATTACAAATGGCAATAGCACTTTTGTGCAGGGTGGTTTTATCAACAGTGACTACGTTTACATGGACATCAGTAATGGAATTATTTGCATTAATCTGAATGAGACACTATGATTAAGGTGTTTACATGAGTTACTTTTTGATAGTTTATTTCATGATCCCGTTTTCCATGTTATAGCACATAATTCGATTAAAGTTATTGCGTCACCACATATATTCATTCATTCATTTTCTTGTCGGCTTTGTCCCTTGCGGGGTCGCCACAGCGGAATGAACCGCCAACTTATCCAGCACGATTTTACGCAGCGGATGCCCTTCCAGCCGCAACCCATCTCTGGAAACTTCCACACACACACATTCACACTCATACACTATGGACAATTTTAGCTTACCCAATTCACCTGTACTGCATGTCATTGGACTGTGGGGGAAACCGGAGCACCCGGAGGAAACCCACGCAAACGCAGGGAGAACATGCAAACTCCACACAGAAACGCCAACTGACCCAGCCCAGCCGAGGTTCGAACCTGCGACCCAGCGACGTTCTTGCTGTGAGGCAACAGCACTACCTACTGCGCCGTCACCACATATATATACAGTATATATATATACATATATATACAGTATATATATATACAGTATATATATATATATATATATATATATATATATATATATATATATATATATATATATATATATATATATATATATATATATATCATACCTGCCAACCCTTTTCCCGGGATTCTCCCGTATTTTACAGTTCTACCCGCTATTCTCCCGTATTTTCAGTCTTTCACTGAATGGTGGCAATAAACATTAAAGAGCAGAGCCTCCCTATACCCAACCCATACTGCCAAACCACCAGTGGTGGTCATTCATTGCTCTTTTGCTCCTAAATGTGAGTCTGTTCTGTGCTTTCGCTTTGTTTAGGCATGAAAACACTTTGAAATAAATATAAAAACGGCTGTATTCCCTTTCCTTTTATTACAGGTGCCGTCTTCCCTTCATATGCAATTCTCAAAACAGTCATATAGTGGTGCATGACTGTCAGCTGACGCGCTCCATAGTGATAAATAGACGCTGTTTCCCAAACAGATTCTATACACGCGATTTGAAACGGAGCGAAAGTCTGGGTTTTGGGTGTGTGTTTAAACAGACATATACATATAATTAATAATAATAATATCTAAAGATGTCGATCTCTGTGGTTTTTTTTCAAACCCAACTAATTTCATCTTAAATGAGCATAAAAAGTAAGGAAAGCAATCGAATGCTTTCTTTATAACGTTAGATGGTTGCATTTTTAAAGTGACACCTGTTATTTAATGTAATCAAACAAAAAAAAATCTAAATAAGAGATTCATTCATTGCTCTTTAATCAGAATGTGTGAGTTATACAGTGAGGAAACGGCTAATGAGATTTGATAGCTTGATTTTATTTCATTATAAAAGCTATTTATTTTATTAAGCTGAACTGTTTGCTAATGTATTTGCTGCTAATGTATAATAAAACATATTACTGACCATTTAACTGTTTATTTACAATAAAACAGCTCCAAATCAACATATTCAATAATTTGGGGTTGTCGGGAAAAATCCCTTATTATTGTGGGCATATATTAATCAGAGATCACCACAGCGGAATGAACCGCCAACTTATCCAGCATATGTTTTACGCAGCGGATGCACTTCCACCCGCAACCCAGCACTGGGAAACATCCATACACACTCTTTCCCACTCATACACTACGGCCAATTTAGCTTGTTCTATTCACCTGTACCACATGTCTTTGGACTATAGGGGAAACCGGAGCACCCGGAGGAAACCCACATAAACACTGGGAGAACATGCAAACTCTACATAGAAATGTCAACTGACCCAGCCAAGGCTCAAAACAGTGACCTTCTTGCTGTGAGGCTGTCATGCTACCCACTGCGCCACCGTGACGCCCTCTTTCCGATTCTTCTCTAAATATTTCTGTCTCTTCTCTGGGTCTGCATCATGTCGTTTACAATAAAGTTGTTGCTTTTCTGCAGCACTTACAGGTGGATTGGTACTCTGCAAGTATATAATACAAGCATATATTTCATGTAATACACTGACCAGCCACTTTATTAAGTACACCTTACTAGTACTAGGTTGGACCCCCTTTTGCCCTCAGAACTGACTTAATCCTTCATGGCATAGATTCAACAAGGTACTGGAAATATTTCAAATCGAGTTTTGATTGTAAACCAATTATTTTTATGTAAACAAAAGGTTACAGGTGCAATATGATTTTGAATCAAGGTGAATTTAGTATAATTTGCTGCTTGTCCAAACTACTTATTTAAAATGAGTTGAAATCACATTTCTAAAGTTGTTTTATGGACAACTTAATTTTTTTATGTTTAATCTACTTACATTTGTAAAAATGATTGAGTTAACTTGTGTTTGTAAAAAATAGGCTGAGTTCCACACAATTCCTTCATATTGTCCAGTGTATACACTGTAAAAAAATACAGGGTTCCACACAATTTATTCATGTTGTCCAAACACAAATCAATAAAGTTTACATAATGCTATGTTCACACCAGACGCGGAACGCTCGGATAAATCACGATATTCGTGCGTAAATAGACGC
Source organism: Danio kyathit (assembly GCA_903798195.1). Lineage (NCBI taxonomy): Eukaryota > Metazoa > Chordata > Actinopteri > Cypriniformes > Danionidae > Danio > Danio kyathit. Next base: position 54,729,950 of record LR812535.1, read on the forward strand.
ATGAACATTTGAGTTTACGCACTTCATTCACACGTCAAATTCACAAAACAGACACAGATCCGTGGGATGGTCAGGGCTTCTGTCTGCCTGGTGATTGTAGCTTCGTTGCTAAATGGCTAACATGAATTTTATTGAGAAAATAACTGTGTTTATGTGCTTTGATGAAGGCTGAAAAACAGCGTCAATACGTTTGGAGCAGTGTCTGAGTCCACTAGATCCTTTCAGAGGTGCACCCAGCTCTGTGAGCTCATAAACTCCTCCACGCATATCGCGCCGCAGGATGTCTATTCGGGCTTTTGCATTGACTTAGCATGTAAATCACTCGCGATTGACGCTTCTTCCGCGTCTGGTGTGAACACAGCATAACAAACTTACATGTTCTGAGCATAAAGTGATTAAGTTCCCTGCTGAAAAATCCAGCTTAAACCAGCCTAAGCTGGTTGGCTGGTTTTAGCTGGTCGACCAGCCTGGTTTTAGAGGGGTTTTGGCCATTTCCAGGCTGGTTTCCAGCCATTTCCAGCCTGGTCTTAGCTGGTCAGGCTGGAAAATGACCAGCTAACGCCAGCTAAAACCAGCTTGACCAGCCTGGTTTAAGCTGGACATAGCTGGTTTTGGCTGGTCAAGCTGGTTTTAGCTGGTCAACTCCCAGCCTGACCAGCTAAGACCAGGCTGGAAATGGCTGGAAACCAGCCTGGAAATGGCCAAAACCCCTCTAAAACCAGGCTGGTCAACCAGCTAAAACCAGCCAACCAGCTTAGGCTGGTTTAAGCTGGATTTTTCAGCAGGGTTGTCTCAAAAATCTCAAGAATTGTGTTTCAGTTTGTAAGCTGAGCAAATATTATATACTATTTTTTCGATGCTAATAAAGGACTACTGGGACATCACAATCAAAGGAGAAGTGGTAGTCCCAGTGTGGCAGAGTTCCTCACAGCTCCAATACACATCTTTGCTACTTGTCTTACAGTAACCATGTGCTTTTCACTACTGTATAAGCAAATGATCTGCTTGTGATTTTCTTTCATATAACTTTGTCATGTTTGGTGTCATTTGACTGTTGATTTTATCACTAAAACAAGTCATAAACTGAGACATTGATGCACTTCAATATACTATCTATTTACTATTGTTGAGTCGTGGCCTGAGGAGGGTATGTTAATGTATTTCTCCCCCACTTAGGGCACACTCACACTATACTATCTGAACCGTGCCCAGGCCCGTTTCCTGGATCGTTTGAGGAGTGTGAGTGCTCTAAAATCGGACTCAGGTGCAGTTCAGTTGACCGGCTCTGGCCCGGTTGGAAGAGGTGTGCCAGAGCGCGGTTCACTTGGGCTTAGTAGCGGTGCGCTTGTAGTGTGAGTGCAAAGCGCGCCTGAGCCCAAAACTGAAAGTGAGACATGACTTTTAAGGGACTGTTTGATATGGATTAATTAATGATTCATACTGTTTAATGAACGCAAACTGTCATAGATTATTAAAGAAGCAAACACCTCACTGCACCTTCAGCAAACCTCCTAATTCTTGCAGCCCGATGACTTTATGATTTTTTATGAGCATCAAAAGTGACTGATCTGTTCGGCAAAATATTTGATAATAAATGAATTTAAATTATACTAAACTAAAGAAATCTCCACTGTGCTGATCGAGAGCGCTTCTTAAACAGAACAGCGCATCATCGATGACGTAAGCGTGCTCAGGCTCAAATGCAGTGTGAGTGCGCGCCATCGGGGGAAACGAGAGGGTAGCATCCTTCGGCCTGTTTCAAGGCAACTGTACATAGTGTGAGTATGCCCTTAATCTTCTCAGCTTTGGTAGAATGGCTTTTACTCTGCTTCTCCCGCACACCAGTGCATTGCCTTATATGCTAACAAAGGCAGTTCATATGTTACAGCTAAGTTTCATACAGTATGTTGGTTTGTTTCATTCTACCGTCTGTATATTCAAACATGTAAATTTATAAACAACTTTGCCTGCTTTAGGGTGTAGAGATCTTTTCTCTTTATCAATCACAATAACAACTTTAATCAGGTTTAATCAGGAGCAGTGGTGGAAAGAGTACTGAATCATACTTAAGTAAAAGTACCATTACTTGCCTAAAAATGTAGTGCAGGTAGAGTAAAAGTATCTGTTGTAAATATTACTCAAAGTATGAGTAAAAAGTAGCCCTTTTAAAAGTACTCAAGAGTATTGAGTAGTGAGTATTAAGCTGTCAAAAGCTGATATGTTTACATGTAATTTGTGCATGTGTGTGTAAACGTAACATCCTGTAGTGCATTTAGTTGTTGCCCAGAAGGCACACAAGATCATGAGACATTAATATTAGGTTAGATTTAGGTTGTGATGTCAGGTGACCAAAATTAATTGTCAAGCCAGCAGTTAAGGGCATTTTGATGTCCAATAATGATGTCAAATGACGTTGATATTTGGTTAATTTTAGGTTGTTAGAAAGTGACCAAAATCCAGCGTCGAGCCAACATCTTAAACCAACGTCATATCAGAATCAGAATCAGAAAGAGCTTTATTGCCAGGTATGTACACACATACGAGGAATTTGTTTTCACGACAGAGCTTCTACAGTGCAACAGAATTACAGAGACAGGACTAAAAAACAGATAATAAATATTTTTTTAAAAAGTAGTGAATGCAAATATACAAATAGACAAGTGTATGTACAGGTATATTACTATATACAACATAATATGTGCAGCTGTTATATGCAAATTGGCATGTAAAGTGTGTTGTTAAATAAGAGTATATGTGTATAAAAAGTGTATAGCAAGTAGTGATGTTGGTTCCACAATTACTATCATCAAGTGTTTATGAGATGGATTGCCTGAGGGAAGAAACAATTTCTGTGTCGGGCTGTTCTGGTGCGCAGTGCTCTGTAGCGTCGACCAGAAGGTAAAAGTTCAAAGAGACAGTGTGCTGGATGTGAGTGGTCCAGAGTGATTTTGGCAGCCCTTCTGCTTGCTCTGGATAAGTACAGTTCTTGGAGAGTAGGGAGGGTTGTACCAATGATTCGCTCAGCAGTCCGAACTATTCGACTGTAGTCTTCGGAGGTCGGATTTGGTAGCTGAGCTAAACCAGACAGTTATTGATGTGCAGATGACTGATTCAATGATGGAGGTGAAGAACTGATTCAGCAGCTCCTTTGGGAGGTTGAACTTCCTCAGCTGACAAAGAAAGTACAGCCTCTGTTGAGCTTTTTTGATAATGGAGTCAATGTGAGTGTCCCACTTCAGGTCCTGAGAGATGGTAGTGCCCAGGAACCTGAATGACTCCACTGCTGCCACAATGCTGTCCATGATGCTCAGTGGGGGGAGAGCAGGGGGTTTCTCCTAAAGTCCACTATCATCTCCACTGTTTTGAGCGTGTTCAGCTCCAGGTTGTTGTAACTGGACCAGACAGCCAGCTCCTTAACCTCCTGTCTGTAAGCAGACTCGTCCACACAACGTCACACACAACGTCAAGCTGTAACATCATTAGATGTTGATATTTAGTTGGTTTAGGTTGGACATTGGATATTGATGTTGGCCTGACGTTGAGTTCTGACGTCAACCTGATTTTCATTTTCAAACAAAATGCAAAGTCCCCATGATTTTAGGGTTCAATGTCAATCAGACGTCATGTTGACGGCCTGTGCCTGCTGGGTGTTTAAGGCCATTTCGGTCATCATACAGTAAACATCCATCATCTTCTCATCAGTGACATGTATCTAAACAGTCTCTGGGTCAATGATTTTGAACATCTTCATGGAGACTTTTAATACTTCCAAACAGTTTGCTGCAATTATGAAGTGCACACGTCTTGAGGTAGTTCATTATGATGCGATTTACCTTCTACGGTATGTGCGATTTGATTGGACAGGAATCTCAGGACTGGTTTTTCTAATCCCCATAGACAAGAAAAATATAGTAGTGACTGTAGTACAAATACTGCACTAAAAATGTACTCAAGGCAAAGTAAAAGTACATATTTTTAAAACTGCTCAGTAAATTAAAATTCCTGAGAAAAACTACTTAATTGCAGTGATTTGAGTATTTGTAATTAGTTACTTTACACCACTGATCAGGAGTCAAATTAATAGATAAATAATTGATTTAAACACGCCATCCGTCAACTGCTTTTTGTTTCTGATTTATGATTCAGAATAGCAGTGTAAGCTCCAGGTCTTACAAGCTAATTTTAAATAAGTACTTTGAACAAGCAGCATTTTTTTTTAGAATAGAATTGTCATGAAAGTCATAAGGTCTAGTGCCAGATATTTCTGTAAGTGTAGGTCATTCAGTCTGAAGTGGACCTGGTTTCAAGTGACCAAGCAGAGCAGTAAGGTTTCAATCAATTATAATGAATCCCTTTAGGATTTGGCCTAAGGTCAATCAGATATTTCACCTCCAGACTGTGGGTTCAGTCTGCTCAAGAGGCCATTTTGGAGAAAGCTCCATGGGAAAGCTGGAAGATCAACCCATACAAGATCATTAGGTGGACAAGATGTCAAATATGATGGACAAAGTAATGCTTTGGTTGAAAAATCAAAGCTTTTAATGTAGGGAAAGTTGACCTGATGTGAATGGTCATTCCATTCCCCAAATTTGCTGATCTTCAATGAATCTATTGTCACATTTTACTATATTGTCCAACATGGCATGATATAGGAATGATCATAATACTTATAAATATTATTATCTTTTTTCTATCTCTGTCTTCCATTACTGAATTAATAATGGCTTTTAAGTTGACTTTAGGGTGACGCAGTGGCGCAGTAGGTAGTGCTGTCGCCTCACAGCAAGAAGGTCGCTGGTTCGAGCATCGGCTGGGTCAGTTGGCGTTTCTGTGTGGAGTTTGCATGTTCTCCCTGCATTCCCGTGGGTTTCCTCTGGGTGCTCCGATTTCCCACACATTCCAAAGACATGTGGTACAGGTGAATTGGGTAAGCTAAATTGTCCGTAGTGTATGAGTGTGAATGATTGTGTATGGATGTGTCCCAGAGATGGGTTGTGGCTGGAAGGGCATCCGCTGCGTAAAAAACGTGCTGGATAGTGGCGGTTCATTCCACTGTGGCAACCCCGGATTAATTAAGGGACTAAGCCGAAAAGAAAATGAATGAATGAATGAAGTTGACTTTATTGTGTTGGATATATAATTGTTTGTATTTTTAAGATATTCAATTGAGTCATGTGACCATAAGCTGTTCAAAGGAACTCCAGACACACCAGAACATTGTTACCCTAACAAAGGCAAGTTTTGCCAGAGGTGCTGTTTTAAATAATAGCCATGTTAATAAAGGCTTTTAAAAAAATTTGACGTACTTTTGAAGTCCCTTTCACTTATGATTTTGTTGTTTATCTTTATAAATTCCTTATCCAAAGAGCACAGACACATTAACTACCCCTGAATCACTTTTTAATTTAGATTATGGGGATGATCATGTTTTTCGAATCCAGATAAGTGAATAGTTTGACCAATTCAGAATGGAACTGCCAAAATTAGTCCATGTATAAACTCTATAAAGAGTGTTCAAACGATAATTTGGAGCAGTTGTTTCATGCTGACTTACAACTGCATAGAGATTTACTGTGGGTAGTTTGTAAATTAATCCATTACTACAAGAACATAATGATCCCTTTACATGTAATGGGCAGCTCAAATCAGCAGCAACTTTCTCAAACGGCATTGCTGATGAGGTGTTTGCGGCTTCCTTGATTAACAAGCCTGACATTTGTCAGACCGGTTTTCACACTTTCTCCACTTGTATTTTTTGTACCTAGAGATATGGGGCTAGCAGCATCTTTCTAGAGCACTGAAATGTCCATAGAGTCAATGACCCTGCAGAATTTCAAACGCATTATGTTGGAATTCAGGTGGAACTACAAACTGCATAATCAGTTAACTTGGTAGAAGTCCAAAAACTGGATCTACAAGTGACAAGCCCTGAGAATGATTCCTAGAAATGTTAAAATTTGTTTTTTTTGCATATGTAGGTCTTCAACCCTGCCTAGCCCTATATACATTTCTGAAATGTGCCAAATACATCTCAGGAGCTAAGTTTTTTTTGCAGTTGGTCTTGCAAATCCACCAGAGGCCACTGTGTACACTATTCAAGATCTCAAATTTCTCTTGTGAGTGCGACTTTTGCATGCTTTTCTCATGTAAATGCACCAGAGGCCACTGTCGACTGACTGGCCAATTGACTAATATCGCCACCCACCCCCTTCCCTAAACCCAACCAATAGTGTTTTAAAAAGCACTGATTAACCAGCGCCCACCCACTTCCCTAAACCCAACTGACAATGTTTTAAAAAGCTATGCAGAAAAAAAAAAAAAAACTCACGGCTGCCTGATTTTTAACACGTTTTCAAATTTTACCACATTCTCATCCTGTTATTTACTTGTTCATTTTATTTTTGGCTTTTGTTTTTGTCCTGCCTCCTTTTTGAAACCGTTCTTTGGCAGATTCGAACCAAATTTCACAGTCAACTCCACTCTGCTGCTCAATCCTCCGACGTATACAGCAAGTCACTGGACAAACTGGTAACAGCAGAAAAGTCATCCACATGGAGGAAAGTGGTCAGCTGGAAAGTGCTAAATGGAATGCCATCATACCGCCCTGTAACGTTTGTTTTAAAGATGGACGTTCCTCTGGCTACATAATTTGCGATCTCCAAAAATGTATATAGGGCTACGTTTTCAGAATGAGGCTATGTTGGAGGTATTTTCCTGCTGTAATCCCATTCAGAGTCAGAGACGGTGCTCAAAACAGGGTCATCATTCTGATGGACATCACCCAAAAACAAAAATTGATGATAATTACACACACTCACACTGTTCCAACCCCCAAGACTTTTGTACATCTTCAGAACACAAATACATATCTTTAAAATGACAGACAACAAAAGAAATGGTCTTCAGGACATTTTTTGTTTTATGTTCACACAAAAGAAATGACTATGCAACAATGTCTTCTCCTCAGTGTCAGTATTTTAATTTGATATTTTTTTGGTATTTTTCTGGAATTTGAACAAGTCAGGACCCTTCCTGTCAATGGAGGATAAGCGAATTCTCAGATTTCATACAACAAAGATCTCAGGGGTTTGGATCAACATGAGAGTAATTAACTAATTAAATATTTAAGTAAATCTTCACTATCCATATCATGGCTTGTAACCTACCCAGGCTCATTGTGATTACATACCCCATCTACATTTCTGGAGGGAGCAAAATTCGTCCCAGGACCTACATTTTATTGCAGTTTTTGTTTTCACGAATCCACCAGAGGCCACTGTCTATGCTTTTTGAGATCTCAAATTTCTCTTGTGAGTGTGATTCGCGCCTGCTCTCCTCATGTAAATCCACCAGAGGCCACTGTCGACTGACTGACTGACTGTCCAATCGACTGACCCACCCTCCAACTTTCCTAATCCCAACCGATAGTGTTTTAAAAAGCATCGATTGACCTGCCCACCCACTTCACTAAACCCAACATCAGTGTTTACAAAAGCAATTAAATACAGAAAAAGAAAAGCCCTCATGGACGCCTGATTTTTACCATGTTTTCAGATTTTACCACATTCTCTCCCTGTTATTTACTTATTCATTTTCTTTTTTGTCTTACCTGCTTTCTGAAACCGTTTTTCACCGAATTCAAATCCCTTCGTTGTGGTTAACTCCATTCTGCATCTCAAGTCCGCCTACTTACGTGGCGAGCCACTGGACAAACTGGTAACATCAGAAAAGCCATCCATATGGAGGTAAGCGGTCAGATGGCAAACGAGAAAAGGAACAACGTCATACCACATAGCATTGGTTTTAAAAATGAAATGCAGTGTAAATGTATATAGAATGAGCCTATGTTGCCTGTAACAGTTGGAACAAGTACAGACAACAGAATCTGATTTCTCAAATCCTGACCCTGCACCAGAAGAAAAAGCAATGCAGAAATAGGCTTTTCAACCACCAGTCTGCGTTGAAGCAGTAACAAAATGGACAGGCTTAAATTGTAAGTAATTTGGTACACTGCCTCTCCTGTCAGGTCAACGAGACATGACATAAGCATTAGCAATTTTGTGACCATGTCAGTACTCAATGGTCCCATCATAGAGTTCAATCTCCAGAACACACTTCACTCTCACTTTATCCCTATCCAATACTGTTTGTCTCAGATTAAACAAGGATTTATGATCTGTAATAATTTGACCATAAGATAAGAAATGAATGAACCAAAAAAGCCCACAACTCCTAGTGATAAATAGACCATAGCATCTCAGTAGGTGTCAGAATGTGACTTCCATAAAAAATTACATTTTTCAACAGAATCCTTTATCTATATATGTCCATTTTTTTGTAATGGAAGCATCTGTAAAGAGTAAAAACTCTTTGGAAAAGTCCAGATAGGAAACTATAGAATATTAAAAAGCTTCCTGTCCTACATTGGTCCAAGTAAACAGCATCTCCTTCTAAGTAAGAGCATGCAGAGGACGTTACATTCAAATAAAACTGCAAATGGAATTCTTGTAATATGAGCACAGGCCTCGAGGGGATCTAAATTCCGTAGGATTTTCGGGAGTGGACTATTCCTTAACCTTTTGAATGTGTTTCTCATCCGGCTGAAGTCCAGCCTTAGGTTCAATGTGTCTAAAAGCGTCAATTTACGTTGTGCAAAAAAAAAAACATTTACATGGTTTTAGCTTATTTTTCTGCTCTCATATGCTGAAAAATCTCTTGAATGTGCTCAGCAAAATATTTGGTTGCCCCAACAAAGTGCATTTATAATCTTCTAACCATAGACTGTAAAAGATATGGACGTAGTGTCCGTGACGTCACCCATAGGTTTCTGAACACTGCAAAAGAAGCCAAAAGTAGGCGCGGCCAACCGTCGCCATTTTGTTAGCGCGTCATACCAAATAAGGGCAAAGAGGCGGAGAGTGAGCGGAGCTAGACACATGCTGGATTCTCAGCATTTTGCTTGGACCTGGATTAAAACAGACTTATTACTTTGGGAGAATGTTAAATACTTCATTGCCTGTGACTCGTTTGCGTTCTGACCACATGTACTTGGTTGTACACTATATTAATAAAGTGTTTAGACTTTTAAAAACACTGTTGTAATACATTGAGCCACTAAACATTGTTCTTATGACGTTTTTCGACAGGAGGAAAACGCGAATTACTACCAAACACTTCAGATATAGTCTGTGTTAGTAAATGCAAGGCTGTTTATAAAAATCCAGCACTAACACTGTATGACAACGCTTCAGATGACTGTTTTATAGCCTACAACTAATCAATCTGTCAGATTCTGGAGTGCAATACTGGTCTAAAGAACATTTAAATGATGAATGATCTTAAATAAAACAAATACATTTATAGAGATGGTATAGAAGTATATAATTTCACTCACCTGTGAAATGGAGGAAACTTGGACGGTTTGTAAGCACAATTAAGTCCACACAGCATGCCATATCATCTGATAAATGCAGGAAATAATTCCAAAAGGCAAATGACGGTGTAAAGAAACATTAACCAAAACAAAAATACGATGTATATGCCGAGCTCAGCGATTATTAGCCAGAATCAGCTGAGGTGACGAGACAGCGAGCAGCGAGGGCTAGCTGTCACTTAAGTGGCCACGCCCTTAATTATGCAGACTTAATATAACTTAATAAAAACGAAACGGATGAGTTATAAAAAATTCACCCCCCTCAGAGTTGTCATGAAGGGTAATCATAGCTATATGCACCAAAGCCATCGTTTGTACCAGGCTGTAAACATGTTTTTATCAGCTGTTAAAATGGCCAATTTACCAATGCAAAAAGAAAGCCCTTGGACTTCCTGGAGCCAGCCCCCTAGGCGAGTCGATGAACTGCAGTTTTAGTTACTTCCGTATTGGCTTCCCGAGGGAGAGCGGGAGGTTGCCGCTTGCTTCTAACACATGGTAAGCCATTGATATCCATCTCATTTCATTGTCATTTATAAGTTAAAACTAATTTTATTCTTTGCAGTTCCCGTGTTTGAATCAGTCACACAGAGGGAGCAAGTACATGCGTCCAAGAGAGAGAAAACATATCTGAGCATGTAAAATGGCACAGGCATATCTAATAGCTCATAGTAACATGTTAGCTACTTTTTCACATATATTTTTGAGCATATTGCGAGTTTGTCAATCAATATCAGCTCTCTGCTAAAGCACATATCAGCGTCCTAAAGATTACACAGGGCTATAAATGCTCTGGCAACGTCAGTGAATTACTTAGTTTATTACTGACGTTTGAGGGAAGTGCATTTATTAAGAAATGTGATCGAAACTGACTGGAACTACCTTTGCATTAAACAATTTTGCTGCATCAAGTGGGCGGTGCATTTATTCATATGCATCTGCTTTTCTGAGGCCAGGTCATGAGGGCAGCACTCTTACTCTGTGTTCACACCAGATGCGGAAGAAGTGTCAAGCATGAGTGATTTACATGTTAAGTTAATGCAAAGACGCGAATAGACATCCTGTGGTGCGAATGAAGCGGCGTGAGTTAAGCATTTTGCGCGATTTTGGAAAATCTGAACTTTATGGGGAAATTTGCTAATAATTTGCTAAGACGTTAACTAATCAGGAGCTTGTTCTTGTAGGGGCGTGATTATGATGCAGCACCTATTGTTGGTGTCCTGGGGGAAATTCCTCCTGCCATCACCGACAACAGTTCATCAAACTGGGCTCGTCTCAGTCAGAAGCACTGCTGAAAGCTTCCATCATCCAGGTACAGTTTCTAGAGGAGTTTATGAACTCACAGAGCTGGGTGCACCTCTGAATGGATCTAATGGACTCAGACACAGCTCCAAACATCTTCATAAAGCACATAAACACAGTTATTCTCTCAATAAAATCCATGTTAGCCATTTAGCAATGAAGCTAGAGTCACCGGGCAGGCAGAAGCCCTGCCCATGACGCAAATCCGTGTCTATTGAGAAGTGAATTTGACGCGCGAATAAAGCGAGTAACTCAAAATGTTCACACGTCTATTTACGAGCAAATATCACCTAGTGTGAACACAGCATTAGGAGAGAACCCCAGACTTCCCTCTCCCCAGACACTTCCTCCAGGGGATCCTGAGGCATTCCCAGGCCAGCCGAGAGACATAGTCCCTCCAGCGTGTCTTCCCCGAGGCCTCCTCCTGGTTGAACTGAAACAGATGCCCGAGCTACCTCAGCTGACTTCTCTTGATGTGGAGGAGCAGCGGCTCTACTTCAAGCTCCTTCCGGGTAACAGAGCTCCTAACCCTAGGCAGTGCATTGACAAGGTCTGTTGGCATTACTGTAAACTGATATAAAGAGCACCTGCTAATAAACTGAAGAACAATCCAAAGTACTTAGGAAAGGATGAGACTTCTGAGTGCATCCAAGACATCATCTGTCCTGGGTAAAGTATGATCAGATTTGATATAGGCAGAATTAAGACCCCATATATAATTCTTCCATAATATACTTTGTCAACATGTCATCAACATGTGATTGAACTTGCATTTGAGGATGTGTATGAAAGACTCTATTCTCAGTTCAAGAGTTCGCACTTAGCTGATGATTGATAATAAAGCGTGTTTGGCATAATGTCCTGGGCGTGAGCACTGAGCTCAGTAGATCCTTGAGCCCGGGGCTCCCTCCCGTTTGAAGGGCGAGATGGGTAGGCCTCGAGAACTCCCCTGCTTGTTTATGGCTTATGACAAGTAAGGGATGCTATGGAGAGATTTATTGCTGACTAAGAGCTAATCTATAGTGCCAATTTGGTTTGGTCAATTTACTTATGTCGCATGTCTTTGCATGGTGGGAGGAAACCGGGGAACCCAGGGGAAACCCACGTGAACACGGGGAGTACATTTAAACTCTGCACCGAAACATCAACTGGCCTGGTAAGGACTTGAATCAGTTACATTCTTGCTGTAAGGCAACAGTGCTAACCATTGAGTCGCCGTGCCGGCCTATCTAGGAAAAGGGAGGAGGAGTAGGGGTGGAATGAGGGACTTTTCAAGATGAAGATAATTGAGGTAAGAGACTCTGGTTATTTATAGTGACTTAATAAGCATCTTATTAGTGCATCATGTGTTAGCTAATGTGGGACCAGCCGTGGTCAATGGGGATTGGGAATCCGCCCAATCTGGCAACACTGAACATGGACAAGAAAAGTTATATATCCTAGATGTTTTAGATACAGGAGTGATGTGCCTTATGTTTGCATTATTTTGTTAGGATTAATCCTGCTGCATTTAGAGATACACAAGATTTATTGTATTTCAGGGAGCTGTTATCAGATATCTGCTTTCAGCACTCAACATTTAATAAAGTGCATCTATGTATGTATATCTGAATAAACAGATGAATGAAATAATAAAAAAGAACAGTTAAACGCTGTCTTAAAAGTAAAAAGATTCAACGTTATATATTTACCTATTCAAGAGAAACCCTTTCATCCTTGCTACACTAGAGCAACCATTATAATTATTTAGGTAAAATGCTGACTTATTTATATTCATTGCCAGTAGTCTGTCTTGCACGTAAAACATGTCTCTCTTCATCTGTGCCAGATATTGTCCTCGCTGGCAATGTTGATGTTTCCTGAGCATAAATTTCAATTTCAAGGTAATTTCCTCAGGTTAACTTTGTTGCTTGGCAGTTGATTTTGTTGGAAGTAGATCATTTCAGTGCCTTGTAATTTATTTTGATGTGTTATAATAGTGATTTTCCCATTAGTTCACTGAAGCTTTACAATTATCCAGTGGTTTTCAAGCGAAGCACAGTGTATGAGACACTGTCCTGTCTCCATGGAAACATATAAAACATTTTATTTATTTATTTAGCTTTTTTTAACGTCCCCGGTGATTGGAGATGATCGTTTTGATATAAGATGTCTTGGCAGGTCCATGTTTCTCTGGTATGAAATGCCAATTAACAATACAGGGAATGTGTGAAGGCCATATGGTCTGAAAGAACTCTGAACTGCAGCTCTGATTTCACAGACCCCTGGATAACACCTGCACTCTGCAATCAGTCTCTATCCAGGCACATGATAAAATATTGAAGAGGGTGTGTGAGTGTGTATGTGACATGGGTATGACCTAGTTGTACTCTATTAATGTGGTTTACAATGACATGCTTTGTGTGTTCGTGATTCAAAACATTTAAAAATCATACTTAACAAGGCCTTGTCCAACATAGGCTCATTTTGAAAACGTACACCTGCATACATTTCTGGAGATCGTGAATTATGTAGCCAGAGGAACGTATGGCTGCATTTCATCTTTAAAGTTAACTCTTTACGGCAGTATGATGCAGTTCTTTTTCTCGCTTACCAACTGACTGCTTACGTCCATGTGGACGGCTTCTCTGCTGTTACCAGTTTGTCTGGTGGCTCGCCATGTACGTTGGAAGATTTCAGATGCAGAGTGGAGTTGACTGTGAAGATGTGGTATGAGTTTGGAGAAGAACAGTTCCAGAAAGCAGATAAGACAAAAACAAAAGCCAAAAAATAAAATAAACTAGTAAATAACAGGGTGAGAATGTGGTAAAATCTGAAAATGTGGTAAAAATCAGGCTGCTGCAAGGGCTTTTCTTTTTCTTGATTGCCTTTTAAAACACTATTGATTGGGTTTAGGGAAGGAGGAGGCTGGAGGAATTGGTAGGTCAGTCAGTCAGTCGACAGTGGCTTCTGGTGGATTTACGTGAAAAGAGTAGCGTAAATGGCATTCGCAAGAGAAATTTAAGATCTCAAAAAGCATACACAGTGGCCTCTGGTGGATTTGCGAAAACAAAAACCGAAAAAAAAAAAACCGTATCTCCTTGGACATACTTGGTGCTCTCCAGAAATGTATTTAGGGGTATGTAATCAGAATGAGCCTGGGTTGGTCTTATCACATTCTAGTTTAGCCACTGGTTACCTGTGAGGGTTGGATTTAATAGTAGGTCAATATAATAAGTGTTTTTTTTTTTTTAGATGTATAAAGTACGTTATGCCTATGGAGAGTCCTCATAAACCACCAATACCAAAAACCAAGAGCACAAATGTGTATACTAATGACATGGATATGACATAGACCAGGGGTGCTCAACCCTGTTCCTGGAGATCTACCTTCCTGCAGAGTTCAGCTCCAACACTGATCAAACACACCTGAACCAGTTAATTAGGACCTGAACAGCATTTGATAATTACAGGCAGGTGTGTTTGATATGGGTTGCAACTGAAATCTGCAGGAAGGTAGATGTCCAGGAACAGGGTTGAGCACCCCTGACATAGACATTACAAGGAGAAGATGAGTTACCATGTCTCCATGTTTCAAAATGATTTTAAATCAACTAGTGCACATGTGTTGAAGTGTGGTGTATTTGTATGTTTATTTGTAGATATGTGTTTGGACTGTGCACATGATGAAAAAAAAACATTGTTCAAAAAAGCAAGAAGTCACAAAAAAGCTCAATTGTGCAATATCTTGCAACTGAAAGGACCAGGGAGAAGGGAAAAAGACCCAGTGTACCTGAAGGATTGTGTCAAAGCAGCTTAACATAGAAGTTCTAGTAAATTAAAGCTGTCTCAGTCCAGTTGAAGTTCAGTTTAGTTCAGTTCAGTGTGGTTTAATTTTCACTGCTAAGAGTCCAAACACTAAAGAGCAAATATATCAATTTGCAGTTCCACAAGTCCCAAACCAAGCAAGACAGTGGCGAGGAACAAACTTCACCAATTGACGAAAGTGAAGGAAAAAACCTAGAGAGAAACCAGGCTCAGTTGGACAAGACCATTTCTCCTATGGGCAAACTTCTTGTGCAGAGTTCCAGTCTAGGCGCTGGCGGCTTGGGAACTCTGGACTTCTATCGTGAAGAAGCTGCAGGTGTGAGTAAGTCACCAGTGGGTGTTCAGGCTGCCCACAGGATCAATGCAGAGACTCGTTTGTCACTTCAATTTTTAAGGAATCAGTCTCATGTTCTCCACTCCTCCATGACCGCCACAGCATCTGCTCTGGATACGACCTGGACAAGGGTTTTGGAGACTTCTATAAGTCCTCTGGGGTTGGCGTCATCTCTTCACAGGACTTGGATCACATCACTGGCGCTACACACTCTCTATAGTGGCCTCGGGATGAGTATCTCTAGGTAATGTAATGTAATGTAATGTGTATTTATATAGCGCATTTATTGTGTATGGCCATACACCCAAAGCGCTTCACAATCATGAGGGGGGTCTCTCCACACCACCACCAGTGTGTAGCATCCACTTGGATGATGCGACGGCAGCCACAGGACAACTTCGCCAGTGCGCTCACCACACACCAGCTATTGGTGGAGTGAAGAGACAGTGATAGAGCCAATTTGGTGGATGGGGATTATTAGGAGGCCATGATGGGTAAGGGCCGATTGAGGGACTTTGGCCAGGACACCAGGGTTACACCCCTACTCTTTACGAGAAGTGCCATGGGATTTTTAATGACCACAGAGAGTCAGGACCTCGGTTTAACGTCTCATCCGAAAGATGGCGCCCACCGACAGTGTAGTGCCCCCTTCACTCCTACTGGGGCATTAGGACTCACACAGACCACAGGTTGAGCGCCCCCTGCTGGCCTCTCTAACACCACTTCCAACAGCAACCTAGTTTTCCCATGTGGTCTCCCATCCAGGTACTGACCAGGCTCAGCCCTGCTTAGCTTCAGTGAGTAACCGGTCTTGGGCTGCAGGGTGATATGGCTGTGGCAAATAAGTACCATATAACTGGCTGTGGAAATAAGTACCATATAACTGACAACTTCTAAACATCTCTTAAACATATGCCAGAGTAGTTGGCAGTTCTTTCTGTTGTGGCGACCCCTGATAAATCAGAGGAAAATTAATGAATGAATTTAAACTTTTCTAATAGGAGTATTAAAATTAAAAGTTTCTACAGAAGCTTTTTCACGTATTTGTGTGTTTAGTTTCTGGACTTCTGCTGTGTTTGCCAGCCTAAACAACTTAAATAAACGAAAACCTGCAGCTTGTTAAACTGACTGAATGTATGTATGTGCCATATTTGACCTGTTTGAATGTCATGCCGGTTTATATGTAACTCCTCCAGCCTTTTTTTGTAAACAAAGTCCTGTAGTGTGAAATAGGCAATGGCCACTTTGCTATTTAATTCCAATTTGAGCCAGATTTGCAAGTTAATGGTTGATCGTTACTTGGTTGTTTTGGCAGATGTAAAGATGGCTTACAGCCAAAGATGGCAAGTCATTTCATTTCATTTTCCTTCAGCTTAGTCCCTTTATTCATCAGGGGTCACCACAGCGAAATAAACCAGCATATGTTTTACGCAGCGGATGTCCTTCCAGCTGCAACCCAGAACTAAGAAACATCCATAGACACTCATTCACACACATACACTACGGCCTATTGAGTTTATTCAGTTCACCTATAGTGCATGTCTTTGGGGGAAACCGGAGCACCCAAAAGAAACCCACACCAACAAGTGGGGAAAACATGCAAACTCCACACAGAAATGTCAACTGACCCAGCCAGGACTCGAACCAGGGACCTTCTTGCTGTGAGGGGACAGTGCTAACTGTATCGCCCTCAACAAGTCATGGGCTGATCAAATTATTTCAAAAAACACATTTATTTCATCAATGTTTAATCAGAAGCCTGACTAATTGTTGTCTAAAGGAGAAAAAACTAAATACACTGTTTCATAGTTAAGATCATAACCATATAAACTTGTGTAAAAGCCATCCAAATCTGCCTTTAAAAAAACAAATGTAACTCTTCTCATAAATCTATTGACTTTATCAAACTAAGACTTTATATTGTGCAATTGTAACTTTATAACTGTTTGTATCCCACAGCCATGCTTTTGTCTCACAGTGTGACTTTATGTCTCAAAGGACAAAAGCATAAAGAAGGAAATAAGGGGGAATATAATAGGAAAAGATATGTCTTTATAAAGGTGAAAGTCAATACAATTGATTTTAAAATGGCATCACAACAGCCCATTCCCTTGCAGAAGAAGTTAGGGTGTAAAGTGTCTCAAAATGTTGTCTACTCGTGAATTAAGAAATCATTATATTTACAACATGAAGTAAATATGTTAAATAGAATAATAAGTATATAAAATGACAAAATTTTTCCAATGAAATTCATATAAGTATGAACATTTCTGTTTAGTTAATGATTACACCCAACCCAGGCTCATTCTGATTACATACCCCAGTATGCATTTCTGGAGAGAGCAAAGTACGTACCTGGAGGCACATTTTTTTTCGCAGTTTTTGCGAGTCCACTAGAGGCCACACTTTTTGATACCTCAAATTTCTCTCGCCAGTGCCATTTGCGCCTGCTCTTCTTGCATAAATTTACCAGAGGCCGCTGTCGACTGACTGACTGACCAACCCACTGATCACCTCACCCACCACCTTCCCTTAACCCAACCAGCTATGTTTTAAAAAGCACAGATTGACAGTGCTCACCCACTTCCCTAAACCCAACCGACAGTGTTTTGCAGAAAATAAAAAAAACCTCGGGGCCGCCTGATTTTTACCACTTTTTTGGATTTTACCACATTCTCTCCCTGTTATTTACTTGTTTATTTAATTTTTTTTGGCTTTTGTTTTTGTCTTCAACCAATTCTAAGTTTAAACTTGCACTCTGAGTTGACTTACCAAGTGATTAAAAACTAGAGTTAGGTTAATCAACTTTTAGTTGACCAACTCCGAGTTAAGGTGCGGTCACACTAATGTTTGAGCATGCAAAATTCTGTTGTATGGTGCTGCGAAAAGGGGCGGGATTAAACAAGATAATTAGACATTTAAAAAAGCAAGCGATGGGTCCATTTACATTTCTGTCCAGAGAGGTCATGTTTTGATCCTCGATTGGCCTCACGCAGTCAAGAGATGCGATTTTGCAGGTCAGAGTTCACCAAGCTTGAACTTTCCAATGCAGCAAACTGCAAAACTTGACACACGATCTTGCGTTTCCGGTCTCACGCATTCGCGTGGCTTATGGATGGAAGTCTATGGGAAGAAAAGTGCAGTATGCCTAAGGTGCGCACACCGCAACTATAAAAAGGCATTATCAATGGAGCTCAGATATTACGAGTCACCATGGCAACATCTGAAAAAGAAATCAGCATTTTTTTTCTCCAGCTGAACTTGATGTGCTCATGCAGCAAATATGACCATATTAAAAACGAAGCAACACCACTGCATCCGTGAAACAGAGAAAGTTAGCGTGGGAAGACATAGCTGCTCAAGTTAATGTGTAAGAATACATTAGAAATATTTAAAGATTTAATTATAATAACATTAGTAATGTAATGTGACATTTATAGATAAATAAGTTTTATTTTTCACTTGAAAAAGTGGGGAATCGGCTGTAATTTTGAATTTATTCCAGATGTAATTGCATTAAATTACATAAAACAGGCTACTGCATAGTTTCTACAATAAATATTATAAAACAAGAATGCATATAACCTTAACTCAATGTTCAGTGGAAATTTAATTTCCCACTTTTACACATGTTGATCAGTTTAAGATTAAATTTCTAAAAATTTACTGTTTAATAGATTTAAAAGTGCACTTGTGTGTCTGCGTTTTTTACTAATCAAGTGGTAGAGGTTGATATGACATTTAGAATGTAAGTAAAAAATATTTTTAGAACGAGTAATAATCCCATTAATCTAGTTAGAGTACATGTTCCCATCGAAGGACAGTGAATTTAAGATAATTATTATTTAAAAAGGGCAAGCCATTCTCGTGACTTTGTTCTTTGTGTGACTCAAATGTAGGTGTGGCATTGGGGGCTGCTGAGACCGCTGTTTGGTAAAAGAATGCACGACTACGCCACCCTGAAAATTAGTGGCCAGGGACCCACACTACATAATGTTCAGCAACAGTTTGGGACACGCAAATTCGTTGTGGCTCAATCAGACTTCAGACAACAAAATAGCTGAATTCACATTTATTACAAATTCTAGTTTTAAAACAGTGCAAACAATTTCAATAAATTTAAAAAGGCGAGTTTCACTTAGCGCTTCCTCCTCAGAACTGGGGGCACTGGATTTTAAGTGTTGGAGGCACACACACACACACACATACACACGCACTCCACACCACCAGTTGTGAACACAGCAGGCGAGAGATACCACCACCACACCACAGCAAGTCTTCCACGCCAGCACACCCCAATTCTGAAGAAAGAGGAAACAGCAGATAAAACCAGTACACAATGCTCACAAAACACAATACTCATAAAACGCGCGCACACACACACACACACAAAGACACACACACACACACACACACAAAAGGGCTCTCAACAATAGATGACTGTTCACAAATTACTACTCACAAGTCAGAGCCCCAAATGCACAGGACACAATCATATAAAAGGACTCACAACATGAACGTTTCTGAAGAATTGGACAAATAGCAAACCAGTAAATCACTCAAATACAGCGTAACATCAATAAATACAGCAATGTAAAGAGACAAAAGTGAAATATAGCCCAACAGTGGTGACTGGTAAAAATGGTCTCAATTAAACCGTATTCATGCTACAGAGCTCCTCAATTAAACAATGTCTTTAAACCCGACGTCACAACCGGTCACAGTTGATTCTGGTTAGAAACGAAAGTCACAGCAATTTAACTCAAATCACTTGCTTATACTCATCTCAGATCTCTTGTATGGCCTGGCGGCCACCGGAAGGAGCGAGACTGCAGTTGCGCCGACTTGCACGCCAAACACCCACGGCATTCAGTCTCCCGTTAGCGGCGCTGCGATGACGCAGCCTCTATAGATGCGACTGGAGAAAGACAGAGAGAGGAGAACTTTTCCCCCCGACGCTGATTCTAAATGGTAGCAAATGAGCCTGCTGCAACCCGTCGGACTCCCGTATCACTGAAATAAACGCATATTAAAGTGAAACTGAAGCCACATTACAAACATACACCACCCCCAGAACTAGTGAAGTTACTGAAAATATACCTGCAAGTGGCAATCCACCGCATCCACTGATGGCGTACACAAGTCCTCACTTGCGTTTTAATGTCTCACTTAAATACTCCCCGAGCCACACTGTACGTAGAGTTGAAACAGCATTTTTAATACCACTCAAAGCGCTAACAAATCGCACCACACAAACGGGTCCTACCTTTCTGACGCGCCCTGGAGATGACGTCACTCCCCAAAGACACAGACGCGCATAGTTCGGGGTCAGAGCAGTCTTTTATACACCCCGAATACCCCAATTAGAGGGTCCACCCACAATATGCTTAACGCTGACTGGTCGGTCACATCACTACATAGGCAATGTTTACATCCAAAAATGTGAATTAAATTTATGTGCAAAACTGAAATATTGTATAAAAGATATGCGAATAAAGCAGCGTTTCCATCCAACGAGTCATAGAGAACAAAATCGACACTTCCTGATTAACTGGCTCCAAATATCAACAGTAAAAACAGAATTTGTAGCAGTATGAGAAGCTGCGTCAATCTTTTCTTTATTTAATAAATGACTTTCACCTCCGAGATGGATGCCGACATGCAATGAACGCCTGGTGGCCATGAGACGCAGCGTACAGGCGCTCTTGACAGTTCTGGATTTAGAGAATAAAACCTGCTCCTGACCAGGTTAGGTTCACAGAGTAAGATACCATGGTAACTGACTCAGAGTAAAAATAACCTCTTTTTCAGAAACAGGCTTGACTTACCCTGCTTCTCAAGTTTGACAAACCTGCCATTTTGAAACTGAAAACACAGAGTTTCTCTCATTTTAGGGTTAACAAACTTTCTGGAACTGTTCTTCGCAAGACTCAAACCCCGTCGTCATGGTCAACTCTGCTCTGTTTCTCAAAACCTCCGATGTATACAACAAGCCACTGGACAAACTGTTAACGGTAAAAAAGCCGTCCACATGGAGGTAAGCGGTCAACTGGTAATCGCAAAAGAGAACGACGTCCTGTAGCGTTTGTTTTAAAGATGAAATGCAGCCATACGTACCTCTAGCTACATAATTCGCAATCTCCAGAAATGTATATAGGGCTACATTTTCAGAATGAGCCTATGTTGATTACACCACATGTAATTTTAGATTTATTGAATTTTTACTGAAAATGTTATGTTTAACAAGGGGTTTTAAGGGGAACATACTGTACAGTATCTGAAAATCTTCATGGACACACTTCGTTGTCGATGTATTACTCTATTATTCTTTTTCAGAATAGCAAAGCACACATTTCCAATGCCACGTGCAAATACACAGCATCAGTTCAGTATTTAAGAGACCTTGGAAGAATAATATCAACCACAATTATTAAGTAAACTTGAACAAGAACCATGACAAGAAAAATAAACACCCAAACACTGCTTTTTAAATAGCCCCTATTATGGGTTTATGAAAATGACCTTCCATGCATTGTGTAGCACAGCTCTAAGTGAAGTGAAATATCCAGCTAAGGCTTAAATCTGAAAGTGCACCGTGTTTAAAACTATTGACTCATCTATAAAAGAGTCGACTCAGAGTGGTTCGAATGACTCGCTGCTGTAACGAGTCTTTAGCCGTGTCTGTGTGACGTCAATACAGAACTCAAGCCCCGCCCATTTGTTGCAGACCCGGGAAAATCGGAAACCCTGGCCCCGCCCTCAAACACTGTAGAAAGAAAAAGAGGAAGACAAACACTGTAGCAGTTCCCAGTTGATTCAAGTCACATAGACGCTGTGCTCTGAAGTGTGAGGGAAAGTTGTTGTTGTTTTCCCTACCCAAAGCTTCAGCAATCTACACGGCTACAACGGGGGATTCATCAGCTGTTTGTTAAAGCAAGAATCAGAAAAGACTATAGATGTATGGGACTTTGTTAGAGCTTGACAGGCGCTTTACAGTACACATTTCATGGATCAGTTTCTTCCTCCATTTCACAAGTGTAAGTAAGTGTGATTAAAATGGTTGCCTCCTTGTTTTCTCTAGCTTGCAAATGATGTATTTAATTGTGTTTTGTTACTTGTAACCGCTTGTATCTGGTTAACTCTTTATATTCTCATATCGCGTCTAAAGCCACGTTGAAAATGTGATGTGTGGGGCTTTGTTTATGGATTTAAATGCGTTTGTGAGCTCACGATACACTGCCGTCAGCTGTTCCTACACATGTGCGGTGGTCAAGTTTAAAAATAGTTCAGCTTTTGCCAATGTGTGGATTAATACTCAATGCGTGTCACTGTTTTTACTTATGGTTAAAAATAGAGCAACATGCTTGTGTTAAACTGCATTGCTTTTAATTTTTGTGTTTTAACTGCATTGCTCAACCCTGTTCCTGGCGATGGACCTTCCAGCTGATTTCAGCTCCAACCCTGATCAAACACACCTGAACCAATTATTTAGAACGTGAGGAGCACTTGATAATTACAGGCAGGTGTGTTTGATAAGAGCTGCAACTGAAAACTGCAGGAAGGTCGATCGCCAGGAATAGGGTTGAGCACCCCTGCTTTAATGCATTGGGCTCACACATACACTCTGCACTCTGACTACTTCAATATTGTTGATAAGCCGTGGTAGGCATTTCTCTCTGTTTCACGCTGAACGCAGTCAACCAATCACAGTAGACTGGGTCATCGGACCAATTAGCGCAGATTAGCATCGCGCTAAGTTTGGGAGGGGTTTGGGAACAAATAAATCGCTGAACGAATCATATGGGACTCGTTGGGATAATTAGGTAAAAATAAATGCATATTTTAAGACAATGAAAGTGTTTTTTGACCTTGCATGCATATCAGACTGTTGTTGGAGACCCCCCAAACCAAAATATGACCCTTTTTAATGCAAAATAGTGGCTCTTTAAGTGGAACATAATCATATGCATTTAAAGCCCCATACTGCCCTGCCACCAGGTCCTACACCCAGGTCTAAAAGGACATCGCCATAAATTAGCACTGCCTCTTCCCAAATAATGTATTCATTTAATGAATAAACAAACCTCCCCAATCACCTAGTGGCAATCCAAATCGCCAGGACCATCTGCTGTATGACATGCACTGATTCATTATAGTTTGTTTAATGTCGCTTTTGTCATTTCCTACAACAAAATACTCCATTTGGCTAACTTGTCCCCAAGCTCATTGTACACAGGTGCACAATAAGTTAAAATAATGAATTTATTCTGTGGTTGGACAAGCTGTCCCTTCAATAACTGATATCTGAATAAAAACCTGTCTGCAAATGGATATTTTCCTTGCAAAGACCATCGTGACCCGCAATCTGAAAGGCATGTGCTGACAGCACTTCTACAAATAGATTTGTTAAATGATGATCCCAGTGCCATCGACATTCAGGAGCATACTGATCAGATGGTATATTTTCCTATCAGACATATTTGAGGGACAGATTCTCAGTGTAATATCTGATGACACATTACACTAGCAATATAATCAGGGCCATGACTAATGACAACCACATCCGTTGCCTGGCACATAACTTAGTGGTAACAAGTTTCTTTGAAAGTTTGCCAGAGCTTATGTTACGCCATCTGTCTGAAGAAGAAAATTCTGGAATCATCCACAAATCCAATAAATCTACAGCAAAACCTCCTGCCTGAAGTCCAAGAGCAGGTAATCCTCCCACACCAGAAGAGTATTTTTTTTTTTTGCCCCGGGGACTGAAAATGAGGGATTCCTGTTATACCATCATTTGGAACTGCTGGATGTCTCATTGAATTGTTGTATTGTTTTGCAGTAGTTCTGCCATTACTCAAAAGTACATTTGCAGAATACAAAAGAATATATTTTAAACAACGTTTGCTTATTTTTATGTCAACTGAGCTGGCCTAAGGGGTATGAGGAAGGGATGGACGAAAAATTGAATGATCCTTTTCTAGTTTGAAATGTAATTATTCCTGTGAAATGTGCAAACCTGCTTACAGACACAAAGACAATATATTCGTATAACACAACAATGAGACCATCCCTGCTGAAAAATCCAGCTTAAACCAGCCTAAGCTGGTTGGCTGGTTTTAGCTGGTTGACCAGCCTGGTTTTAGAGGGGGTTTAGCCATTTCCAACCTAGTCTTAGCTGGTCAGGCTGGAAAATGACCAGCTTAAACCAGCTAAAACCAGCTTGACCAGCCTGGTTTAAGCTGGACATAGCTGGTTTTGGCTAGTCAAGCTGGTTTAAGCTGGTCAACTTCCAGCCTGACCAGCTAAGACCAGGCTGGAAATGGCTGGAAACCAGCCTGGAAATGGCCAAAACCCCTCTAAAACCAGGCTGGTTGACCAGCTCAAGTGCACAAGTGTCCAAACAACCACTGTCAAAGAAGGAGGACTGAGACCAGAGCTGAGTACAAGTAAACGGTTTATTGCAGAATTATGTAAACAGGATACATGCCAAACAGGTAAAGTATTTTTTCTTGCAGATGGTGAGCAGCGGAGCTGTGATGGAATGAACAGGAGACTGATGAACATGTTGGACACAGATGGGATTGGGAGACACACAACCAGGAGGGAATCACACTTGGAAGAGACAAGACACTGTGGGTACACTTGGGGCAGACAAGGGAAGTATAACTCAGAATAATAGGACTAGACTGACCGTAGATTTCGTCCTTCTCAATATGACAAGGCCAGACACTGAGACTGTGTCCGAAGCCACCTACTGCTCAGGTGACTCAATTCTCTCGCGGGGCATCTTAGGATAGCATAGCATCCATCTGATGCACACTTCAGAATCTCGCCGGAAGTAGTAGGTCATCCGGGTACTTCTCACATACTGATTTTCAAATTCTATAAATTGGGACATACTACTCGGCTTGCATACTGATTTTAGTGTATTATATACAGTAGTATGAAAGTATTTGATCTTGGACACAGCCTGCGTGAGGGAGCATGCAGGAATTTATGGGCTGGAGTGATGAGCGTGAGATGACGTGCAGGTGCGGTGGTGATTAGTATTCAGGTGACTGAGATCTTGCTGATTGCGGTGAAGATGAACAGGGTGAATCATTTGACTGTGAGTGGGGAGAACCTGGCCTGGCTGTGACAACCACACTATACCCAGAGTTTTGGAAAGTCTTCACCCTGGTTTTCAAAATGTTTTGATTTCAGTCACCCGTTACTGCATTTTTTCATCGCATAGAAAAAAGTGTGGTTTTAAAAATGTCCGCGTTTGTGTGGACAGGGCCTGACCCTGCTGAAAAAAACAGCTTAAACCAGCCTAAGCCTGGTTTTAGAGGGGTTTTTGGTCATTTCCAGGCTGGTTTGCAGCCATTTCCAGCCTGGTCATAGCTGGTCAGGCTGGAAAATGACCAGCTAAAACAAGCTTGACCAGCCTGGTTTAAGCTGGACATAGCTGGTTTTGGCTGGTCAAGCTGGGTTTAGTTGGTCAACTCCCAGCCTGACCAGCCTGGTCGACCAGCTAAAACCAGCCAACCATCTTAGGCTGGTTTAAGCTGGATTTTTCAGCAGGGGAGTGTTAGAACATGTAGGTCACAGGTGTCAAACTCTTGATTTTTGGAGTGCCACAGCTCTGCACAGTTTATTTCCAGCTCTAATTAAACATCTAAACAAACAACAACAAAAAAAATGAGTCCTTTAGACTTAATTGAAACCTACAAGCAAGTGTGTTAGAGCAGAGTTGCAGCCCTCTAGAAACTTAGTTTGTAAGTCCTGTGACACAGCCACAAGTCATTAAATTTATTATGGTATCAGTTATGAAATAGTTTGACCACAAGCAGGAAATGTTCATGGCCCAATGACAACACCACATTGAAATGGTCAATATAGTCATTGTCACAAGGAGGCATGGCAGAGAGCTATGGAAATGCAGTGAGGCCTGTGACATGAAGGCCACTTGTGTGCCACATTGGTCTCAAATTTCATTGAGAGGAGCTCTGGAAGGATAAAAGAGAAGTGATGGCATGAAGACAAGGCCTAGGATACTTTATGGTTTTTTGTTTAGGTGGCAGTCGTCAGTGAGGGACTGTTGTCACACACTTGCTTTTTTTTGTTTTTTATTAAAGGGTTTAAAGTGGTTGTCACTTCCCACCCCCTTCTTCCATTAAATTAGGGAGTGTTAACTATGTTATAGTCATGTTTTTTTTTTGTTTAGGCATATCATTGCCATTTTTACCTTTATTGGGATATGACAGTATGTAGAGAGAATGCGAAGTTGGAGAGAGAGAGAGAGGAGCTGGCATTGGTCAAAGTCCACCAGGCTGGACTCGAGATTCTCACCCTACCTCTTGGTTTCTGATTAGCCAGCCTGGCCATTTCTATCAGCGGTGAGTCACTGCATTCCATTCAAAAGGGTTCATCCCAATGCCCTAATCTCTTCAAAGAGTTTACCCTCCTGAGTGACAGCTTCAAAGAGATCATGGGCCAAAAAAGCCTTTTTATGCAAGAGTACATTCTGAGTCATCTTAAAGAGATGATTAAGGAGGTGTGCCCTCATCACACTTTTTGTGTGCTTGAAACTCAATAAACATACTCAGAATGTTGAGTACATTGTGCATGCTGTGCCTTATTTATGTATGTACGTATGTGTCATGATTTTAAGCTAGAGTGCCCACAAGACTCCCCAGAGGGCACTCCAGCTATGCGTAGACTCCACCAGCCATTCACCTGGGGCCTCATGTATCAACGCTGCGTACGCACAAAAACTTTGAATACGCCAGATTTCGCGCTCACGTTTGTATTTACTAACGATGAAATTAACGTGAGAATGTGCATTGGTCCTTGCCAACTTCATGTCTGGCGTACGTGCATTTCCTGTGTGTGTGTGTTTTATTTCCATTGGCGACTCCTAGAGGCAATTATGTTAAATTGCACAATACAAAGTATCTTTGAACCATTCAATGGCAGCTGTATGGGACGGGATCATCCGCATGTCTAGCAGGTATATAAGGTTTCCATACCATGCAGTTGACCAGCATTTTTAAAATAAATGATATCCAGTACATATATTTCTAGTCTACAAAGATTTAACTTATTTTAAAGCTTACTTTGAAAAAAAAAAAAAACTAACAAAACAAGTTAAAATTAATGGATTTTAATATACATGTTCAGGTTCACTGAAGCAGAACAAATTTTATATTTAAGGGTATTTTTAATGTATAACTTCTACGACGTCTCTGTCAATCAAACGGTGATGGGTGGGAATCACTCAATTAGCTCATTCCAACGAGGTGTGCTGTTTGCACTTAGCCTAAATAGACACTACACAATCGTGCAATCCCCCCCCTCCCCCTCACAGGGGCCCCAAGTGCGCACGGGCCCCTTTGGCCTGTGCCCATAATGCCCATTGGTTAATCCGGCCCTGCACACAGACACAAATACTAGACAGTAAAGTCCACAATTGAGGCAACTCTCTCCTCAAAGGGTATTAGTTCAGCATCCCCTGTTCCCCCGCCTGTTCGGTCGACACTTTGATGGTACGCCGCTGTTCTCCTCTTAACCTGCACCCTTACATCGGACCATTTCTTTTTTAATTCCCTCAGTGCAATGTTCAGACCCCACTGCGTTAACCGCGTCAGCTAAACTCTCTCACTCTATTTTTTTTGTTAATAATTCCGGAGGACAAACTTGCAAATAACACAGTTTTTCTCCGGTCTACCTCCGATAGGAGCACCTCCAATCCACATTCTGTGAAGTTTCTCTTCTTGCTTGCTTTTGCCATTGCATTTTCGTTTGGTTTTGCCAAAGTGAAGTCATTACCATATTTATTAGGGGGAGGAGGCAGGGAGGGGTTTTGCGCTCGTGCACGTGCGCTCAGTTTCACGTTAATTCGGATGTACAAAGATAATATGCGTGGGATTCCGCGTACGCAGTGTTTCATACATCTGAATTGTTTACTGCGTACGCACATTTACAGCTTTGTGCATACGAAATTTTTTAGTATGAATTCAACACAAGTCTTTGTACATGAGGCCCCTGGACTACACCTCCCAACTAGAGGTCTGCATTCCACTGGACCCGACCAGATTTCTTGCGGCACGGGAATACACTTCCAAATAAAACACAGTAGAGGTCGGTAACTCTGGTGTAATTTGAATGGGAGCGGACGGTCTAACAACATAGCTTTCCCGACAGATAAAGAGAGAGAGAAAGAGCGCACACATCCGCCGTAGTGCAGTGTGTGTGTTTGTGTGTGTTGTAAATAAGAGAGAGCACGGTCAACAGCCGTGGTGCTTTGTGTTACTTGTTATAGGCTGTCTGGACTCTGTAGCATCCAGCAGGGTGTTTTTGGGAGGCATATTTAATCGCTATACATTTTGCATTCTTCCTTGGCCCAATGTGTACCTGCTATGTGTATAGAACGATTGCTGATATGATATATGAAACACAACCTGAAGTTGGCAAATATATTGAGTGGATATTTTTGCAAATCTGACTTTGAAAGAGTTAGTGCCTCACCAGCCACAAACCTCACCGCACCTCACTGTTTAAGGCGGCACTCATGTCTCATCACAAAGGGGCAAACAAAACTAAACTGACATTTAGCCTACAGTCCTTGCACAACCACCTACAGTTTTATCTGTTATCTCTCTCTTTTGGTTGTACCCAATTTTAAGATTTTGGAAACCAGATCTAAATTTAGCAGAAATGGGTAAAAAACAGGGCGGGGCGGGCTGCGGGTAAACAAAGGCTAAATATACAGCGGGAGCGGTCGTGTGCGGAATAATACCTGGTGTGAGCGGGACTAAAACTTTAGTCCTGCGCAGATCTCTACCTTCAACCATGCATTGTGCTAATCCACCACTACAGCTGTGACCCATCCGGACTGATTACCCAGATACAACTGCAGAACATTTCCATAAATTCCTATGCTGCGTCCCAATTCGCACACTTATACTACGACCTAAAAGTATGTACTTTTTTGTGGAGGAAAAATATATACTTTTGAGTGTGTAACAGAAAAGTATGCAAGCTTTGGGACATACTACTTTCTCGTTACACAGATCGTTGTGTTGCTTAGTTAAGAGCCCTGTCAATCATCCACATTTCTGTCGTATTTAATTTCCTACCTTATTGGAGAAGCAGCAGCAGGATAATCTCCCATTCAAGAGTCTTTCATGCAGAGAAATCTCCTCAGGTCTTTGGATAATTCTGCATTCAGACGGTAATGTCCAAACACGTCTTTATATAAGTTCAGTATTGTTGTTGCAGATGAAATATAACACAGACAACACCATTTAAATATTCTCCAGTGGGCTAGATATTAATTAACAGTCATACAACATATTTACCGAAGCCTCTCTGCTTGACGGTTGGTCTCGCGCGTCCATCATGTTTGTAGTTTGTTTACACTTTTCACCTGCGTTTTGTAGTTCTAATCGAATTCGCGTCCAACGTGCAATGTACTGTGGGCAATATCAGCAGTTAGAGTATGGACGCTTCTACACTTAAAACTTTGACCGGAAATAGTAAACCATCCGGGAATTTTTGGCATACTCTTTTCAGCATACTACGATTTGGGACATACTAATTCTATTTTCACATACTATTTAGGACGGATAGTATGCGGATTGGGACGCAGCACTAGTCTTTGTTTGTTCATGTTTTTGACATGTCTATTTTTGCAACCCTGGACTGCTTTTAAGGTTTATGATTGTTTGACTTCTTTGCCTTTTACATTTCAAACGTTGTTTGCCCCTGTTTTTTAACACTGCCTGTCTAATCATTTTTCTTTTTAAATAAATGTTGCATATTGAACTTTCATAACTGTATTTAATATTTTTATTATTTATTTATTTTATTATTTGTTTTATTTAATTATTTATTGCTTTATTTCTAAATATAAATATTACAGTAGCATACAGAAAAGTATTATACATTAATTTATAGGTAAAGTCAAACTCCAAACCTTCAGTTTTCATTCTGTGACACCAAAAATACTTCCCTGGTCAAATGATCACGGGTACCTGAAGTGTCCATCAGTTGTACCCTTAAATCCTTCATTCCAAAGGGCCCTTTGAAGTGGCCAGTTTTGAGCACTTCAGTTTGTCATAACACTTCAATGTGACAGCCAAGATTGTTTTTCACTCCAAAGTGCTCTTCAGAGGGGATATATCCCTTTTGGAATGCACAGAGTCATTTTATAGTTGCTGCTTTCAAGATCTGCTCTCTTTTAGTAATGAACAAACACGTAAGAATCATAAACATCTGCTGCTAAAGCCTAGTTCACACTACAGGATTTTAAGCCTGATTTGAGCCCGATTTGGAAGTTAACGAGCTCGCCGACAGATCGGGCTGTGATCGGGGAAAAATCTGCGGGTGCTCAGCGCTTGGCAGTCTTTATGTGTGAACTACTGAACAACGCATCAAAGAGGCTCTCTGACGCGTCGCCGACACCTCGCAGACGACAATCCAATATCTAGCATGCTGAATATTCCAGAGCACTCGGCCGACTCGACCCCATGAGCGGTCAGATGTAGTGACGAGCTGCAGCCAATGAGAGAGCATATCAGCATGAGCTGAATGGCCCGGTGGTCAGGAGCTCAACAGAAAAGTCTGTGATTGGCCAGAATGGACATCTATGCACTTGTTTCATTCTGTGTTAACACAGACACCAGAGTAGGCTATGTTAACAGCGAAACTAGAATTCTGTAACTATTAGACTTACCATACTGGTCTTTCCGACCGTTCTCATATAAGACGTCATATTGTCACGTCATATTTACATTCAAAACTTCTATTGAGATATTAAAATTAAGCTTTGAATGTCTGTCATCATATTGTATGACAGCATTACCCTAAAAATATCAGCTTTTTTTGGTAATACAGCCTATAAATATGTAGTTAAGATACTAGAACACGCAAAGGTCTGGGCCTCGCTTTCATTTTCACTTTCAAACAGGAGCTATATCGCAGCACAAAATATGCTGTTTTGAAAGATATATCTTAAGTAAATTTATGTTTTTGCTAACAGAAAGTTTTGTTTATGTTAGCAGTAAGTTGCTAGGCCAAAAAAAAAAATGCATGCATATTTAAAGTTACAGCGAAAAGTAGCAGACATGTATGCAGTCATTTTGACCAATATGGTAATTAAAGGTAGAAATGCTCAGTTCTTTACTGTTTTGTAATTTTAAAAAAATAACAGTGTTAGAAAGAAATACACAGATATTTAGAAAACGTCAGGGTGTTATAGATATGTACGTTTTATTTTGAACGAGTTATTAAATTACAATAATTAAAAACTCTCTGTGTATCTTTTCACTTGAACCTTGCAGATGAGCGATTGATCCGCTGATGCATCAGCTGACTGATGATGTTTTTAAATGCTCCCTTGAAAGCTTAAAATGTTGTCAGTGATGTCAGCACACAAGCAGCCAATAGTGTTCAGGTTTTTCTGACGGCTTCTCCCTCAAAATTTCATTGGCTGGTTTGGTAGCTAGACTGAGCTGTTGGGGAACGAGTTGTTGTCAGATCATGTAGTGTGTGACCCCCCTCTTGTGGATCATTTATGTAGTGTCGCGTAGTGTGAATTCCACAGTGATTACAAGACAAAATCAAGTCATGTAGTGTGAACGGCACAGCGATCTGCCGATGTTTAAAACCCTGTAGTGTGAACTAGGCTTAACAGAGCTTATTGTCTGCAGCCATTAAAACCACTAAAAAGCCCTACTGTTTTTTTATTTTTTATTTTTTGTCAAGTGAACCAGGATGAAACTGACTTACCATTGGCCTAAAAAACGATACTTCTGTATTATTGGTGATGGACCAATGGTGATGGGCTGAACGATGACAGATAATAAATCAGCAACCAATGCAAAAAGATATGAGGAAGTAAACAAACAACAGCAACTAATTGCCAAAAGTTTGCCAGGCAAGTAGCATTTCTGACAGATGTTTAAAAGTCTTTTATATATAATAATGAACAATACGTGAAATGTACACTCAATCATTCATTTTTCTTCAGCCAAGTCCTTTTAGGGGTCGCCACAGCAGAATGAACCAGCAAATGTTTTGGACTGTGGGGGAAACCGGAGCACCTGGAGGAAATCCACGCAAACATGGGAAGAACATGCAAACTCCACACAGAAACGCCAACTGACCCAGCCGGGCCTTTGAACCAGCAACGATCTTGCTGTGAGGTGACATTGCTAACCACTGAGCCACCATGCCGCCCCAAATTCTCTGGTATGTGTACAAAATGACAGATATTTTATTAGGCTGAAAAGCCTTCATTGAAGTCCATCTTAAGATGTCTAAAAGATAGCTGCAGCTTATGCTACCACTGAGTCGAGCACAAATAAGTAAACTCAGCCTGATGCATGGGAACAATGTTAATCATGACTCAGGCAGGTAATGCTCCATTTGCCACACTTCCTGCTCCATTACTGTTGAGTGGAAAGATCTGGTCTGTGTCAACATCTCTTCCAGTAGCTATAAAAAACAAAAACTGGCACATCTTCCCTTGAAGTGCTTTGAAATACTGACCTGTTTTTCCAGAAGTGATTCTTCTTCTTCTTCTTTTTTCTTCAGGTGGAAGAAAGAAATGCAGAGCTATAAGGCTGGAAAATATTTATCATCTACACACTTACCTGCTCTATTGTTTCTCCACATTAACCAGACTACTTCCTTGCCCTCTGACTCCATATTTTGTGACTGGATACATCAACAACAATTTGTTCCAACTTCGCACAATGTGGCTTTCGTTGCAGTAACAGCACCAAACAGAGTTCAAATAGGCCAGGAGTGTGAAATCCGCCAGTGTATCTACCAAGTGTCCCCTTGTGCAGGCCAAATTTGTTAAACCTTACACCAAGTTCACACTGCATGATTTTTAAAGTTGTCGGATCGTTGATGTTTTCACATTGCATGACTCACTGGGGTAGCATTCAGTTGCTGATGTGTTACACACTGCATGAATACACTAGAAACAATTGCTGACTCTGTTTGTAAATGCACGTGAGAATAGATGAGGAAATAACACAAGACCATGTGCAAGACTGGATATGATACACTGCAGTAAGTATTTTTAAT
This sequence comes from Danio kyathit, assembly GCA_903798195.1. NCBI lineage: Eukaryota > Metazoa > Chordata > Actinopteri > Cypriniformes > Danionidae > Danio > Danio kyathit. Next base: position 54,762,904 of record LR812535.1, read on the forward strand.
AGTTTGCCATTATAGTTTGCCGAAAAAAGATTATGGAGGAAATGGTTGGGGAAATGCAGGGAGGAAGAATTGTGCGTTCTGTAAATAGAGAGAGAAAAACAGTTGGTTGTCAATAAATAATTGTGTGTTTCTGCTCTTTTTCTGTTTTATGTTATAGTAAAGCTTATTTTACTTCATAACATCTTCCTGGGCGACACAGTGGCTCAGTGGTTAGTTCTGTGGCCTCACAGCAAAAAGGTTGCTGGTTCGAGTCCCGGCCGGGCCAGTTGCCATTTCTGTGTGGAGTTTGCATTTTCTCCTTGTGTTGGTGTGGGTTTCCTCCAGGTGCTCTGATTTCCCCCACAGTCCAAAGACATGTGGTATTGGTGAATTGAACAAACTAAATTGACCGTAGAGTATGTGTGTGAGTGAATGAGTGAGTGTGTATGGGTGTTTCCCAGTACTGCGTTGCAGCTGGAAGGGCATCTGCTGTGTAAAACATACTGTATGGTAGATGAGGGCACACTATGCTATCCGAACCATGCCCAGGCCCGTTTCCCGCATCGTTTGAGAAGTGTGAGTGCTCTGAATTGGGCTCAGGCAACTGATTGAGCCCGAAACTGAAGACGTGACTTTAACCTCTTAAGGCCCAAGGTGTTTTTTTACATGCATTTTTTATTTCTCTCTGCTATTTGGGCTTATTGGAACCTAATTAGAATAAAAATCTAAGTATCATCTTTTGATATGATGTACTTTTAGAGAAAAATGATGTCCATATATGTGGACTTGTGGCCCGAATTTACATAAAACACTTTTTCCCGAATTTTCATATGCATATTTAACATAGAATTTTTTTTTTTGAACTTGCTTTGACTATCAGAGAGTAAAAACAATTTTTTCCCCCATTTTGGACAGTTAAAAATAGGGTTTGGGACATTTCATGAGTGTCAAAAGTGGCTGATCTGTTCGGCGAAATATTTGACTGCGTGTCACCGCATCCCACACGACTAAAACGATATAAAGGCGCAAACACCAGAAAAAAAATCTAACTGTTGGTAAAGTAAGAGTGTAAATGCCATTTTTCAGTGATGTATCAAAAAACAAAAACATGACTAACGCATACAATAAATGCATCACAAATCAGTTCATTTTAGTTTAATTTGGGTTTATTATCAGTAATGAAGAAGTCAAGATAATCAGTAAACACACACAAACACACTCATGCTGTTTTAAACAGCAAACACGGAAAACAGTAAGGGCATGACTTACATCACAACCTGCCAGCCAACTCCGTTTGTCATAACAAGTGCTGAAAGCCCCGAGTATACGCGCGCCCGCGATCACTTGACTACTGGTGAATTTGCAAGGAAGGTCGATCTGGTCCAAGATCCTCGATTCTTTTTTTTTTTCTTCATCCAAACGCCTTGTGAACGGATATCTTTGCAAAGATACAACGGAATTTTCCTTCACACAAGAAATTGCACTTGCTTTCACTATGATTAAAGGTTGGCACAGACGAGCTGCTGCTGAACGGTCTAAGTGAGAATGGTCCAACCACATAAGGCCAATCATATAAAAACAAATTTGATTCGTTCTAACAACAAAAATAGGAGGGTTCGGGACGCAGAGCGCTGCGCCCCAAGGACAATTTAAAACAGGCCAATTCGAGCTTATCGTCATATCACGTGCATTTCAAAAGTTCGTGTACCTACATAGACACCCATTAGTCCGGCGCCCCGCACACATATGAAAAAATATTGTTCATACATTTTTTTTCAATAAATGTTAGTATGACTACAATAAATGTTAGAATGTTATAATTAAATCAATTTATTTTGTTAATATTTGTGATAATAAACATTAACATATTAAAGGGGTCTAACTTGAAGGGGGGGCGGCGCCCCAGCGCCCTCTATTGACCAGCCGCCACTGAATATGAGTGCAGGCCGTCGTCGGAGACGGGAGGGAGGACAATCGTGCTTCGGCCCGGTTCAAGGCAACTGTACATAGTGTGAGTACGCCCTAAGTTGGGTTCATTCCATACAATACCCTTGTTTGTGTGGACAGGGCCTCATTTCACACAGCATGACGAATATTCACGGACGTCTGCAATTTTTCTTTTCACTGTGATTTTCATTCTCATAAATGAGCACCGACTTGCCACTGATTCCAATTCCATAACAAGTTTCACGAATCCTGTCAGTGAGTGAAAATCAGGGTTAAAGTCATACCGTGTGAACTCCGCATTAGTTTGCTCACAATAGTTTGTTAAAAAAGGACACTGAAATGGTCAACAAGTGGCGGAAGGTCCCTGTTTTAAGTGATTCATTGACTCGTTAATTTAAACAAATGGTTTGAAACGGCTGATTAATTTGTAAACAGAGAAAATGACAGTCATTATGAATGGGTCATTGAGTCAGATGATTTATTAAAAAAGGATTCATTCATGAACTGAGATATGCATCATTCTGCTCTGGCATAATTATCCACAAGAGGTCACAAACAGAAAACATTGTGTTTGAAATGTAAGTTTACAAAAACAATTTTTAAACTGGTCTATACAATCAGTTCATTTGCAATTAAAGGACACCTATAGTGAAAAATCTACTTTTCAAGCTGTTTGGAGACATATGTGTAGGTATAGTGTATATACCGTCATATTGGGGTGATATAAACACACCCAGTCCTTTTTTTTTTTCAATTAGAGAACAAACACAGTGGACCAATTGGAGCGGTTTTCATACCGACTGCAACTTGATGTAGGAGTGTGGTCCCCCCGCCCACCAAATTGATTGACAGCTGCGTATTAACATGTCTCCAAAGTAACGTGTATAATCATATCAACAAGACAGGACATGCACAAAGCAACCGGGAACAAAAAATCTGTTCAGTTTGCTAGGATCATCAATCATCATCAAATGTGATCAAGAGTGAGTTTTACAAGGTTAAAATGTTTTAAAACAGTGCATGTTAATGAATTAAAGCGATTTACTTCAGCTTTACTTCATCACCACAGCCGCATGTCAGAACAATTATACAAGAAGACGCTTCAATCCTGGTTTGTGGATGTTAAATCAGGTTTTTTTTGTACATTAAGATAACAGATATCCATACAGCAGTGGATATTAACCTGTTTTCTGTCACATTTGCGTGCAAAAAGACTGCAAAGCTAAACGCGCGTGCTGTCTGTGTGTGTGTATGTGTATTTGTGTGTGCGTGAACTTTGTAACGACATTGTGTATGATTCATCGTTGCAACTTCACAACAAATGCATCAAATACTCATTGGTAAAGTTCTTACTGTAGTATTTCTCACAAACGTTACGTTAGATCTTATTCCCTCGTGTCTGTCTGTTGTCTGACGCAGCCAAGGGAGATTAAGGCACACTGACAGGCACGTGGAAACGGTGGGCGTGAAGGACTAGCTTTAAAGGCTAAAAAAGGCAAAAAACGCTACCTGATGCTCAGAGCTATAAAATAGAAACTTCTGAAAGCTATAATAAATAATCTGATTGGTGTTTTGAGCTGAAACTTTACAGATACATTCTGGAAACACAAAAGACTTATATTAAATCTGGAAAAAGTGGTAACCTAGGTGCCTTTTAAAGAAATGTGGTTAACACTTTCAGGCGACACGGTGGCTCAGTAGTTAGCACTGTCGCCTCAAAGCAAGAAGGTCACTTGAGTCCTGGCTGGGTCAGTTGGCATTTCTGTGTGGAGTATGCATGTTCTCTCCATGTCGACGTGGGTTTCCTCCGGGTGCTCCGGTTTCCCCCACAGTCAAGACATGCACTATAGGTAAATTGAATTAACTAAATTGGCCGTAGTGTATGTCTGCGAATGTGAGTGTGTATGGGTGTTTCCTAGTACTGGGTTGCAGCTGGAAGGGCATCCACTGCGTAAAATTTATGCTGGATAAGTTGCTGCTTCATTCTACTGTGGCGACCCTTGATGAATAAAGGGACCAAGCTGACAGAAAATGAATGAATGTTTAACACTTTACAATAACAGTACATAAATAAAGATGTACTAATATTAAGCGCTAATCATGAACTAACTTTAACTAAAACGTGGCTACCTTTGATATTTCTTAGGTTATGTTGGTTAATGCCAAGCGGCAACCTCCCGCTCTCCCTCGGGAAGCCAATACGGAAGTAACTAAAACTGCAGTTCATCGACTCGCCTGGGGGGCTGGCTCCAGGAAGTCCAAGTGCTTTCTTTCTGCATTGGTAAATTGGCCATTTTTACAGCTGATAAAAACATGTTTACAGCCTGGTACAAACGATGACTTTGGTGCATATAGCTATGATTACCCTTCATGACAACTCTGAGGGGGTGAATTTTTTTATAACTCATCCGTTTCGTTTTTATTGGGTTATATTAAGTTTGCATAATTAAGGGCGTGGCCACTTGAGTGACAGCTAGCCCTCGCTGCTCGCTGTCTCGTCACCTCAGCTGATTCTGGCTAATTAGCCGCTGAGCTCGGCATATAAATCGTGTATTTGTTTTGGTTAATGTTTCTTTACACCGTCATTTGCCTTTTGGAATTATTTCCTGCAATTATCAGATGATATGGCATGCTGTGTGGACTTACTTGTGCTTACAAACCGTTCAAGTTGCCTCCATTTCACAGGTGAGTGAAATTATATACTTCTATACCATCTCTATAAATGTATTTGTTTTATTTAAGATCATTTATCATTTAAATGTTCTTTAGACCAGTATTGCACTCCAGAATCTGACAGATTGATTAGTTGTAGGCTATAAAACAGTCATCTGAAGCATTGTCATACAGTGTTAGTGCTGGATTTTTATAAACAGCCTTGCATTTACTAACACAGACTATATCTGAAGTGTTTGATAGTAATTCACGTTTTTCTCCTGTCAAAAAATGTCATAAGAACAATGTTTAGTGGCTCAATGTGTTACAACAGTGTTTTTAAAAGTCTAAACACTTTATTAATATAGTGTACTACCAAGCACATGTGGTCAGAACACAAACGAGTCACAGGTAATGAAGTATTAAAAGTTCTCCCAAAGTAATAAGTCTGTTTTAATCCAGGTCCAAGCAAAATGCTGAGAATCAAGCATGCGTCTGTAGCTCCGCTCACTCTCCGCCTCTTTGCCCCTATTTGGTATGCCGCGTTTGGTGCGATGACGCGCTAACAAAATGGCGACGGTTGGCCGCGCCTACTTGTGGCTTCTTTTGCAGTGTTCAGAAACCTATGGGTGACGTCACGGACACTACGTCCATATCTTTTACAGTCTATGGTTAATACATGCATTAATTAACTCTTTTAGTTTGCGCTAAATGTAACTAACATGAACTCATAGCCTGCTAATGTATCTTTATGTCATCACTTTACGTGAAGGGGCACAATATCATTCTTAACTACTCATGAACTCTTTTGTTAATACTGTTAATTTTGCTAAATAAATAACACTTTTCTATAGTTTTTCAATGTAAAAGCACTAAATGGACGTGCATAACTGTTACATTAAACACAGGAGTTCATGAGTAGTTAAGAATTAATTAATGATAATGAGCCCCTCCAAGTAAAGTCATGACATAAAGCTACATAACAGCTCATGAGTTCATGTTAGTTACATTTAGCTTAAAGTGTTAATTAATACATTAATTAACAAACATGACCTAAAAAGTAATTAAAGTAGTTGTTATTCATACTTGCACTCATGTTGTAGTTAATGTTAGTTCAGGATAAGCTCATCGTTAGTCCGTAATGACGTGTTGTTGAATATACATATTAGTATATGATTATTCATGTGCTGTTACTGTAAAGTTTTAGCTAAATTTGTGATCAGAAAAACTGCACTCTTACTGATGTGATACTATAGTAGTTTGTTCACTTAAAGAGCACCTATGGTGAAAAATCTACTTTTCAAGCTGTTTGGATCGACATATGTGTAGGTATAGTGTATAGACCATCATATTGGGGTGATATAAACACACCCAGTCCTTTTTTTTTCAATTTACAACATAAAAACAGTGGACCAATTGGAGCGGTTTTGAGATCGACCGCAACTTGACGTAGGAGTGCGGTCCCCCCGCCCACCAATATTGATTGACAGGTGTGCATTACCATATCCTCAGTTTGTTGTTTCACGTCCGCCATTTTCAGCGTGTGTCAAAGCGACGTCATCAAAGAACTACCCTTGCTCTATTTTTAAATGTAAGGTTCATTGGGCTCAACATTCACCACGTTAGCACTCTCCTCGCCGCCAGTGTTTGTGAGTTTTGGTGGGTTTGCATACATGTGTACTTTTCATTGCGTCTTACTTAAACTTCAGCGGTTTGCATTTCCCGCGGTCACAGAAGCTCCCTGTCATCTTAACTAGGTGCAGCTGGAAAGTGCGAGCACGTTGCCTCACGTGCGCGTCCCTCCATTGGAAATAACGAACTAACGCAGCGACATGCATTTCACGTTGTTGCGGATGAAAGTGAGGACCGGGAGGGTGTCGAGGATGAAAGTGAGGACCGGGGGGTTTGCTCCTTATTCTGCCGCCTAGGTCGCCTCTATGGACGCGCTGGCCCTGTTCAGGACACTTCATATTTCTGCTGTGCCACAGAGCGTTATCTGAATAGTTTCATTTTAAATAACATGCGAATGTGCGCGTCTGGTGTGCCGTGTCGTGGCTCTGAGCGGCGCATCCGGTGTATGACACCCTTTAGTTATAGCCTGCACACCAGAAGCACCGCTCGGCGACAAGCAGCGTCACGCCACACAGCCGCATGCATTTCTGAATTCTATCTAAGTTTCTATCAGGGGTTGATGCCCTTCATTCAAAGTTAATTCAGTGTGCTTGGTTATTAGTCTCTGTGTAGGCTACAAGCTCGGAGCTTTAAACTAGCACACAGTTGGCTGTAAAACTATACAAAGACACAAATGATTTTTGTAGTCTCTGCTTGGTCTGTGTCCGAGTCGTACATGTACGGCTGAATGCTGGTCCTCTCACTCATGTTGCTTCTCTCTGTCTGCCTGTCTGTAGCCATACACAAAGCGGGGGGGCTCTTGGCTCCGCCCCCTAGTTAAGTTGGGCGGGAAGTCGAAACTAATTTTCGTGTGAAGCAACACGCCCCTATAACGACGACCTGTGTACACGCCCCCAAAATGGCACTTTTTAACACATTATAATAAAAAAATCTGAATTGTGTTTTGACCTGAACCTAAACGAAGAACCATAATATTAATATGAAATCTTAAAAAAGGGGTAAAATAGGTGCCCTTTAAATATAATAAAACATTTCTCATAAACATTTTTGTCATTGATTATGTCATGAATCATATGGGATTGTTTGACTACATTCTAAATATAAATGTCTTAATTAAAATACTGTTAATACACTGTAGTCATTTTTTTTTTTAAATAATGTTTTATTTATTATTATTTGATAGTTTATCTAACCAACCTCCTGTCTCGCTACAACCCAACCCGCTCTTTACGATCTCAAAACTCAGGGCTTCTGGTAGTACCTAGAATATCAAAGTCGAGTAAAGGAGGTCGAGCTTTCTCATTTATGGCCCCTAAACTCTGGAATAGCCTTCCTGATAATGTCCGAGGCTCAGACACACTCTCGCTCTTCAAAACTAGATTAAAGACCTATCTTTTTAGCAAAGCATACACTCAGTGCATTACATAGCGGTATGACGCATGATGTGCCCCACACATGATTTTGGTTCTCGTTTATATACACTATGAACAGCAGCTACGCTAATTATTCTCCTTATTCTGTATTTCCACCTGGAGGTACTCATCTTGAGGTCCTCAGACTACGCAGTGCCACTGACGCGATCGGAGACCAGCGACGAGATGATCCCAAGGTTTTCGGGACCAGGCCGTATCTTGAGCAGCTGCGGTGGTGGTTTTCGTGGAGTGAGAGCATGAGACTGACTCCTGTGATGCTCCAAGGACAGACGAGTCTTCGCTGAGGTCCAGCTTCCTGCGCCTAGACTGCAGCTCTGCACAAGACGTTTGGCCATAGGGGAAATGGTCGTGCCCAACTGAGCCAGGTTTCTCTCGAGGTTTTTTAAATCTTCGCTTTCGCCAATTGGTGAAGTTTTTTCCTTGCCGCTGTCGACACTGGCTTGCATGGTTCGGGATCTGTAGAGCTGCGCATCGATGGATTTGCTCTTCAGTGTTTGGACTCTCAGTAGTGATTATTAACCCACACTGAACTGAGCTAAACTGAACTGAACTTAATCTCTGAAAACTGAACTGACTTTGTTTCAATTCACTATAATCTTCCATGTGAAGCTGCTTTGACACAATCTACATTGTATAAGCGCTATACAAATAAAGATGAATTGAATTGAATTGAATTGAATATTATTGTTTAAATCAATCCTCCGGACAGATTAGAGAGCTCTGTGGCCTCCGGGCTGTAAGCATGTAACAATCTTTTTAGATCACAATATTCTTAGAGCAAATTAAGCCAAGTCAGTCACAGTTTGCAAGTACATGATGAAAACATTTTAAGTCTGATGACAAGTCTGATGAAAACATGCAATGTGTGAACAGCAGAGTCATTTTTATTCTTTGTTCATTATTGCAAAATTTTCAAGTGTCAGTTAACCCCGAAAAAATTAATTATACTATTAATTGCTCCCAATTGTGTGGTTCCTACACTCTGAGACCTTCATTCATCTTCAGAACACAAATTAGGATATTTTTACCAATGTTTAAAAACAAATATGCAATGAAAATCTACCGTGGAGGCTAAGGATCAATGAAGTGTTCAATTGGTTTGAATTATCAAACCAATATCGAGAAGATATAACCACAAGCTGAAAACATGGGGGAAAGAAGTATGTAAAACTCACTATAGATACACTAGAAATCAGCAGAACATGACAATGAATCAATCCATAGTTAAATAAATATATGAATTTCTGTTCATTTACTTCAACAGCGTCTCACTTATTTATTTATTTTTTAAGTTTGCTTTATGTGCTAATACTTCTTCAGTTATTTGTATACTTATAAATATGCTAAATAAATAAATAAAGATAAAAAAATAAATGAACACAAATGAATGAATAAATAAATACAAATAAACAAACAAATAAATAAATAAATGAAGGAAGAAAAAAATGAATAAATAAAAAAATACATGTAAATAAATAAAAAACAAATAAATAAAACTAAACAAATAAATGAAGGAATAAATAAATAAAACAAATAAATAAATAAAGGAATGAATAAATAAATGGAACACATAAATATATGAAGGAATAAATAAATGAATACAAAAAATAAAAATAAACACACTTGAACAAATAAATAAATGAACACATAAATAATAAATAAATAAATACAAATAAACAAACAAATAAATTAAATAAAGAAATAAATAAAAACAACCAAATAAATAAATAAATAAATACAATAGTTTTGAATGGACATTTAATGGAGGGACACATTGTAGTAGTAAATGCAATGATGTCTAAATACTTTACAGTATGGCCACTTTGCTAGGTTTCTGTATTTTTAAAGAGATCTAAGTAATTAAGTATACAATATAAGTGAAGAATTGTGTAAATTAATAAGTGACAAAAAATATAAATCCATTGCAATGCATCATACAGCTCTTGTTCGCAGTTGAAGTAATACTAAAGTTACATTGATTGTAAATTCCAAATTATTTATTTGCCAATCCAGAGTTTCATTCCATCGGGGTGTATAGCCATCCAGCTAATGAAATTCAATTAGGCTTGAGGCAGCAGACATGTGAAAGGCTAATTAGTTTAGTTTGCCTGGGTCTCTCTCCCTTGAGTGGGAGGTCTGTGGTCCATGTCCAATTAAGACTTTCACAATCAAAGAAGAAAAAAAGGCCACCTTGGAGAAAGCAGGGTGAATCTGTAGATCTGCAGGGTTGAATCAGTAGGCCAGAAATCTAACATTACAAGTACATTAGCACACTTAAAAAAAAAAAAATTCATTAGATTTACTTTTTTTAAGGTAAGTGGTTGCAAACTATTTATATAGGCTAAATTTAAACAGACAAATCAAATTTAGTAATGTTCAACTGAATTTATTATTTTAAATTGAGCCCAAATAAATTGTTTGCAACCAATTATCTTAAAAAGATTTAGCAAATCAAATGAATATATATTTTATACTGTAGGTTTAACAACAAATACATTGAAATTAATATTATTGGTTTGTTTATTATTATTACTATTATTATTATTATATGGTGGTTCGTTAGCTTAGTTTTTCTACAAACTTGTATATATATATATATATATATATATATATATATATATATATATATATATATATATATATATATATATATATATATATATGCAAAATTGACCATTAACCTAGCTATATTGGCTTTAATAATTTAAATAATATTACTATATTTTCTTCATAATAGTTTTGTTTTGAGGAAAGTGACTCCAGTCTCCACAAAATCTGTGTTTAACGCTAGAGCTGGAGCTGCTACTTGAACCATCCATAACAACAAGCGTGTCAACTTTGTCTTCTTCTTCTGTGTTACAAGCGGGTGTCAGAAGCTTAAAGTTGTGTAGCGCCATCTAACGTCAAGGAGAGATTTTGCATACTCTTCTGCTCGACGCCTGTGAAAATCGATTGGGTTTGAATCCGGAAAAACTTCTTGAAAACCGCTGACTATAAACACAAACGAAAAGCGCCCCAATGTGTACGAGTCTTAAGAATAGAGAAATACGCTGGTGTTTAACTGCATTACTTTAATCCATTCCTACATTGGGCTCACACATACTCTATACTTTGGCTACTTCATAACCATAGTCAGCATTTATTTCCATCTCACGCTGAACCTTGTCGACCAATTACAACAGACTGGGTCATCGGACCAATCCCCGCAGTTTAGCGTCATGCAAAGGAAGGGTTTGGGAACAAATAAATCGCTGAACAAATCATATGAGAGTCGTTGCGATAATTCCGTAAAAATAAATGCATATTAAAATAAGTTTTTTAGGGGTAAAAAACTGTTTAATTAATTTAAACTTATAAAAACAATTAAGTTAACTTAATAGATTTGTCTTAGGAAAACATGAAGTATTTGTGTGAAACCCTGCATGTAGATAGATGAACAAGGCATGAACTAGATTCTCACTCCCAAACTCACCATAACCTTTAACACTTTAACCTTTAAGACCTATAACTTGTCATTAAGTGAGTGCAGCATGATTTGTGCCATACAACCAGTCTTCATGCCAGAGCTATAATTGCAGCTGCTGCTGTTACATGAAGTTGCACTTAGGGATGCAGCATGAATACTGGAACCTGCTAATGGAGACCAAAAATAAACATGCAGCGCTTACATGTGTGAAACGGGCCTAATAATAATTTTCATGAACGTCCATCTGGCAAATGGTTGATAAATCTATGCATAGCGGTTCAGTGTTATTTAATTCACTTTCTTTGGAAAAAGAAAAATACTATTATTTCCGTGTAGTTACTTACTTTATTAATATTTATTATTTTAGTTATTTTACTTATTTACTCACCTGTTATTAACCATAACTGGCTTTTTCAGTATCAGACAATGTTAATTGGCTCATTTCACACTGAGTCTACATCTACACTAATCCAGATAAATATGAAATCTGGGTAGCACTTTACAATAACAGTACATGAATAATGATGTATTAATATGTAAACTAAACATTACTTTATTATGAATTAATGATGAGTTAATGTATGCACTAATCATAAACTAACTTGAACTACAACATGTCACATGAGTTCATGTGTGAATTACGGCTACCTTAATTACTTGTTAGTACATGATTGTTTGTTAATTAATGTATTAATTACCACATTAGTTTATGCTTAATTTAATCATCATGAACTCATGATATGTTAATATATAATTATGTTGTGACTTTACTTGAAGGGGCACATCCTCATTAACCCATTCTTAACTACTCATGAACTCCTTATGCTCGTCCAACTAGTGAGTTTACACTGAATAACAATAGAAAAGTGTTCTGTCAACATCAGCATGAACAGGAGTTCATGAGTAGTTAAGGATGAGTTAATGATGATGTGCCCCTCCAAGTAAAGTCATGACATAATCATACATTAACAGCTCATGAGTTCATGTTGGTTACATTTAGCTTAAACTTAAATGTTAATTAATACATTAAATAACAACATGTACTAACAAGTAATTAAGGTAGCCGTTATTCACACATGAACTCATGTGACTCATGTTGTAGTTAGAGTTAGTTCATGATTAGTGCATACCTTAACTCATCATTAATTCATAATAAAATAATGTTTAGTTTGCACATTAATACATCATTATTCATGTACTGTTATTGTAAAGTGTTACCGAAATCTGTGTTTTTGTCTAAAACTGCTCCATGTCCACACGATCATTTTTAGTTGTTTCTGAAAAAATTGATCATCCACACTAAACCGACTGAAAACTCTTTTGTTGATGTACTGTGCATGCAAACAGACATAAGGCTATTTTACAGTACATGCATCATATCCGCCTGTCGTTTATTTACTTTCAGTCATTTTGAAACATCACAGCAAAATGTCAGGAAATCACCCAAAATCTCCACTCCATGTATGGTCTGTAACGCAACTGCAGTTTTCTTCCGCCACTGAACAACAGCTCCTTGTAGCCATTACGGGCCCATAATACACCCGGTGCAATAAGTCACAAGACGTGTTTGGCGTGATTTGTTACTATTTTCAGACCAGCGCAACTCTAATTTTCACGTTTTGCACCACGTTGTTCATTCATTCATTCATTTTCTTTTCGGCTTAGTCCCTTTATTAATCTGGGGTCGCCACAGCGGAATGAACCGCTAACTTATCCAGCATATGTTTTACGCAGTGGATGCCCTTCCAGCTGCAACCCATCACTGGGAAACATCCATACACTCTCATTCACACACATACAGTACGAACAATTTTAGCTTACCCAATTCACCTGTACCGCATGTCTTTGGACTCGTGGGGGAAACCGGAGCACCCAGAGAAAACCCACGTGAATGCGGGGAGGACATGCAAACTCCACACAGAAATGCCAACTGACCCAGCCGAGGCTTGAACCAGCAACCTTCTTGCTGTGAGGTGACAGCACTACCTACTGCGCCACCACGTTGCCCTGCACCATGTTGTTTAAATAGCAAATCCATTTATACCACTTTGGGTGTGCTGATCTGAAAAAGAGGTGTGTTTCTCCCTTGCCTGGCGTTCTCTGGGTCCGCTCCTTCTAGAGCGGTATGTATCAGGATAAGTTTCTTAAAAGAGCAACACGGTCATGCAGCGCATCTTATTAAAGATGTTAATGTGGTACTCGCGGACAGCGCATGTCATGCCATTGCAGTGAAGATCACGGCTCCCTCTTGCAAAAGAACGAACCTCTCCTTTTGTCCCCCGCAATAGCGGTTGGCAGTCGGGCAGATCTGAGGGTTACAATAGGGGTCAATCCGCCACCCTTGTGCTTGTGGACCCCCCCCATTCCTCAGCGTGCTCCATCCAAGGGATAACACTGAGGACTAGATATCCAACGCTGCATCGGAGGGTGGGCTGTCATTTTGCAATGACAATTCGGACCCGCTCTCTCAGAGGTAGTAAGCGAGGCTCCGGATATGGAATCTGATATGATGGCCGTGCTAACCCAGGCTGCTTCGGCAGCAAGGCTGGAGATGGCTTGTCCCCCAGCTCCGCCGCCGGACCGATTTAGGGGTGTGACATGGAGAATAAGAAGGGGAAAGCCTTCCGTCCCCTTCTTCCCCGAGGTGCACAGTAAGTTCACGCAGTGCTGAGGGCACCTCACCTTCCTTGAGGAAGGAGCGGCCAGGGGGTACGAGGCGAATCCCGAGGCGAATGTGATGCCCCTTCCTGGCGTGGTTAGCCATATGTATGGCGTTGACAAAGTTCGCTTTCTTAACACACCCTTATCCCAGGCTGGCCTGTTCGGCAACACAGAGGGGGAATTCACGCAGGAATTCACCATGGTGAAAGAGCACTCAAGTGCGATCGGCTTTTAAAAATCTCCCCGTTGACTTTGGCTGCTGAGGCACTTGTCTGAGCCACAGACGATCACCGCCCCCTGCCTCAGGGCGCCGCTAAGTCTGGTATGGCCCAGAAGCGTCCCTGAGACAGGCCACTCTAAGAAAGGAGGGGTTGCTTTTTCCCTGGCGTAGGGCCACAGACACCCATATCATTAACTTATGGCCGTATGGCTACCAAAAATTTTAAAAAAGCAATTTCTCCTTTCTTCCGGTGTGACAGCCTGAACACTGCCAGCATGGGACGCTATGCCTTCCAGCTCGCAGGATGGCTGCTCTTCGCCACAGGCTCTGAGAGTGCCAGAGGACAGGCTCCATTCTTTTGCACTCCCAGCTGCCCTGCGGGCTCGTGAGACGAAGTTAAGATTAACCTCTTATCTTCAGCTCTTCCTCGGGACGCGCGCTTCCCGGGGTGAGCTCTTCTATCCTGTGCTGCCCCACCGCTGGTGCGTCAGTGATTGTGCCAATGATGTCACTTGCGCGGGCTCTGCCAGCCTGGTTAGTGCGGCCCAGCCCGTCGCGATGGCTCATTGGCACAATCAGACTCTGATTTGCGATTCAGTTCACCAAAAGGACCCCCAAGTTCACGGGGGTGTATTACACCTGGGTCAGCCCTGTATCCGCCCCTGTCTTTCGCGTGGAGATTGCTGTTCCCTGTCAAAGGACGCAATCAAGCCATTCCCTCCTGCTGAGATGAGGTATGGGCTTGTTAGTCATCCTAAAAGAGCAGTGGGTTATGACCAATCCTAGTTCTGCATGGTTTGACCTGCTGCCTTACAAAGCAGCTGCTCAGAATGCTCATGCAGAATCACATCCCCCCGTGCGTTCATCCTCAGGATTGGTCTGCAGCGATAGACCTGAAGGACTCACATGTTCATTTTCCCACGTCACCGGCAGTTTTGCGGTTGCATGCAAGGATCGAGCATGATAGTACAAAGTATTCCTTTCCGGGCTCTCCCTGTCTCCGGGTTTTCACCAAGCTCACGGAGGATGCCCTAACGCCCCCTTTGGCTTGCAGGCATCCGCATACTCATTCATCTTGATGACTGGCTTTTTTCAGCTCACTAGCGGGATCAATTGATTGTCGGATAAACAGGCATGACACGCGGGCATGCACCGGGTGACTGCCACTCCGCTGTGTCACCGCGCCCTCAGCCTCTGAATGGACCCTGCATTTCTACAGGCCTGTGTGCTTCTGGAACAAGTGTCCAGGCATGTCGTCATTTTGACGGATGTTTCCTTCTCTGGAACCTCACGTGTGGTCCATAGATGGACCCTGGAGGACTTAGGTGACCTACCGATTAGGTGGTTAACACCGTCACCCAGGCTAGATCACCCTCGATGAGGCATGCCTACACCCTGAAGTGGAGTCTATTCACTGTGTGGTGTACTTCTCTCCGAGAAGGACCCAGGACTTGCCAGATCAGTGTGATGCTATCTTCGCTGGGAAAGCATCGCCTCATCATCCAGTTCCCAGAGGCACGAGACATGGATAATTAATTCTATCCTGTCCCCCTTTCATACCCTTGGGAATCTCTCATAGGAGAGGTCTGCTCGATCCACTCCACTCAGTATCTTTAAGATTTCTGTCCAGGTAGACAGCTCTGCTGGTCGCGTTGGCATCGGTCAAATGGGTCTGTTATCTGGAGGCATTTTTGGTCAGCGTAATGTGCCAGCAATTTGGACCGGCCCACTCTCACGTTTTCCTGAGACCCTGGCCCACCTAGGTGCCCTAGGTTCATACAGCGTTCTTTTTAGACTAAGTAGTGAACCAGCAAGCGCTGCCCACGGAGGAGGCAGACTAAGCCCCTTTCATTGCTGTGTCCTGTTCGTGCTTTGCATATTATGTGGACTGCACTCAGAGCTTTAGATCCTCTAAGCAGCTCTTTATCTGTTACAGTGGTTGACAGAAGGGAAGTGCCGTATCCAAACAGAGGTTGGCCCACTGAACAGTGAATGCCATCTTCCTCGCTTATCAGAGCCAGGACGAGCCATGTCCCCCAGGAGTGAGAGCGCACTCCACTTGGAGCGCGCATCCTCTTGGGCGTTAGCAAGTGGCGCCTCTCTAACAGACATTGCAGAGCTGTAGGCTGGGCGACACCTAATACATTTGCAAGATTTTTTAATCTTAATTTTTTTATTTCCTCGCGTGTGCTGGGAAACCCCGGTGAATAAGGAAATTTGGTTTAGTGTTGTAAAACGCTGCTGCACCTTTCTCTCTAACACAGAGATAAGTGAGCTTTTTTCCCCGCTTTGCGAACCCTGCAGAGTTCCTCCGAGGCCCCCAGCATCTGACTCAGCGGAGGGGTCAGGTCAGGTGTTTGGCCCGTTACATGGTTGGAATGCCCGCTGGTCAGCCCGCGTCCTGGGTATAGGTGTCTGCTATGTGCGATTCCCACTGGCAATCCCATATGCTTCACTCAGCCATGGTTTAGTCCCCCCTTATAGGCAGGCTCGTGTCTTCCCTCCCCGCTTCATATGTGTACTCCCCCTTCTCAGGGTTAGTCCATATGTCTTCTTGCCACCAAGTCTCCCCTTCTGGGCAGCAGGTGGCCTCCGCAGCATTCTCCCTATCCGCTTTGCCAACATACTGTCGTATCTTAAATTCCTAGAATTAACTAGGTGCATTTTTACGACTCCATGAAAAATATATCTAAGTCTGTAAAGCTTCTCAGGTAAGTGAGGTAAGTTAGGACCAGGGGGCACGTTGGAGGGCTCTGCCTCTGGTGATGGGGTGCGCTCACGCCGTAGCCTGACAAACCTCTCACCAGTAATGTGGTAAGGTTCGATCGCTGTGGCGTTTTCCGTACATTTCCCCATAGCAGAAATACCATCCACCTACCATTGAAGTTCCCCTCCCATTGGGGATCGAAACGATTACCAAAGTAACCCTCGTTCCCTGAGGGGGGGGATGGCGGTGAAGGAAATGCTATGTTCCTTTGCCACAGCAATTGCCCCTTAGCTGTTAGCTGTAAAAGGCTCTTCAGCTAGAAAATGTGAATCAGTGATGCACAGCTGGCATCTTTATACAACATTGATTGTCATTGCTGTCAGCTGTGCACGCTGCCAACTCATTGGCATTTCATTGGCTCGTTTTATTACTCTTTCAGGTGATTGGCTTCTGACGAAATCCCCATAATGGAAGTTTCCACACAGCATTTCTGACCCCCCTTCCCCCCCCCTTCTCGGGGAATGAGGATTACTTTAGTAACCATTTTGTTCTGTGATCATTTACTCATTCTTTACTTGTTTCAAACCTTTATGCCGTTCTTTTTTCAGTAAATCACAAAAGAAGATGTTTTGAAGAAAGCTGAACACCTGTAACCAGTGACTTCCATTGTAGAAAAACAAGTACTATGCCATTCAATGGTTAGCGGTTTTCAGCCTACTTCAAAACGTCTTCTTTTGTGTTCACCAGAAGAAAGAATCTCATAAAGGGTTGAAACCACTTGAGAGTGAATAAACCGTGAGTACATTATAATTTTCGAATAAACTGACCTTTTAAATGAAATATTGTGCAACATGAGCATATCTTTTTAATGTATCCAGCATACAGTTAACTGATGTTGTTTTTAGCTTTGATATTCTTAAGAATGCTATTGACCTGCTTGCAACAAACATTAGAGACACCATATGGTCTTGCATATTAACATGCCACATGTTTGTCAGTCCCTGTGTGAAACTCAACATTAAAATGCGCTTGAATGAATTTGGAGATTAATGGCATCTATTAATTAATTGTTTTCAGCTTTGAAAAAAAAAGCACATCAGTGTATATTTACCATTCCTTTGTGTCTCTCTCACATATAACTGGGATAGTTTTTCAAAAAGAATGTGAACGGCTCTCTAGTGTACAAAAATAGGTCATTACAGACTAATAAATTCTGACGACAAGAAAACAGAGAGAAGGGGGAATCGCTTTTTTCGTCAACATCAAAACACTGAAACAAAGATATTGTTGAAAGGCAGTTGTGGCCATGTGGTGCTGCATGTGAAATATTCAAGCCTATTTTAAATAAAACTCTGCAGCTTCTTTGACACAGCAGGGGTAGACAAAGAGTAACTGTGAAAAGCTGACTGACAGCCAGCCAAGTAGAGAAAGATAGTTTCCATGAACCTTAAAGACTTTAAAGATGAACGCCCTAGTTGTTCTTGTACCCTCAAAAAAGAAAAGAAAAAGTGCTTTTCTATAAACCTTTTAAAGTATCTGAAGTCTCACTAAATGTATTTTCTAAATTCAGAGACAGTGATGTATTGTTAATTGTTTTATCACATCTTTGTTTATTTGCGAAACGAATCTCCAAATGCTCACAGAGTGATGGTAGCAATGGGGGCCTCAGCAAAGCCCTTTGGCAGTGTAATGCTAAATGATGGCTTCCGAGAACAGCGTTTCAATTTAAAAAAAAATAGGTGGCTGACAAGCTGAATGTTCTATATTAGTAATTATTCTCAGCAGGAGCTTCTTAATGACACACAAATACACTTATCTGAACTGACACACCAGGCCCGGCTTCAGCTTGGAACTTTAGGGTGGGCCAAGTGACATTTCAGCTGGGGCAAATTTTTTTTTTAATTAATATATATATATGTATATATATATATATATATATATATATATATATATATATATATATATATATATATATATACACACAACAATTATTTTAAAGGTAATAAAATAATTTATAGCATTTTAAAAGTAATGTATTTATCTTTTTAAATGTTCTCTGTCTATTTTAATAAAAGCAAACTAACTTTTATTTTATAACTGTTATTTGTACTGCAGACTATATTTATCACAGTGTTTGCTTGCTTCAGTATGTGTGTAAGAGAGTGATGTTTGCTAAGTTTATTTCTTTAATCACACTGGACAATTTAAAAATATTTTTATCCTTATTTCAGTGTCATGTGATCTCACCATTTATAGCAAGTAGAATGTTTTTATTACTACACATTACTAAAATCATCTATAACTTTGACAAACAATTATATATATATATATATATATATATATATATATATATATATATATATATATATATATATACACATACATACATACATACAAACATATATATATATATATATATATATATATATATATATATATATATATATATATATATATATATATATATATATACATATATATAAATATATACTTTTTATTCCCTAAACTTAAAACTTTTAATCATTTATGTTTGACAAAATCTGAATTATTAAAATTAAATATGCTTTTAATAAGATACTGGAAATAATTGTTGTTTTTAAAGAGTTTTATTCCTTAACTTTTTGAAATGTCAACTATACGAGCAATTTAATCACCCAAATTGCTTTTAATCCATATAATATTGTTTACAATAACTGTGGTCTTGTCACGATGCTGGCACTTCCAAGTTTGAGATGATACCTTCAAAAAATATCAACATTTGATACTATTTTCTATATTTTGTGATTTAAAAAAAATCTTAATATTATTATTAATTATTATTTAAAGCCCATTTTAACTAATTTGGCAGTATGCTTAGGGTCATGGTCTGTTTGGAAGACCCATTTGTGGCCAAGTTTTAATTTCCTGGCTGATGTCTTGAGATTTTTTACATTTCTACATAATGTTCTTTCTTCATGATGCCATCTATGCTGTGAAGAGGACCAGTCCCTCCTGCAACAAAACAGAATCACAACATTATGCTGCCGCCTATATTTCACAGTTGGGATGGTGTTCCTAGGCTTGTAAGCTTTCCCCTTGTCCTCCAAATGTAACACTGGTCATTATGGCCAAACAGTTCAATCTTAGTTCATCAGACCACAGGACATGTCTCCAAAAATTATTCTTTTTCCCAGTGTAATTTAGCAAATTGTAATCTGGCTTTTTTTTGTTAATTCTGGCTTGTTGATTTTCCCATGTTGTCACACAAGGAAGCAGTGTGTTTGAGGTTTTCCTTAAATACTATTCTACAGTTGTGCCGCCAATTAACTCAAATGTTGTCAATTAGCCAATCAGAAACTTCCAAAACCTTGACACCAGCATCTGAGCTTTTTCAGAGGCATGATAATCTTATTGTATGTAAACTTGACTTTCAAGAAGTTATAACAATTTCTCAAAAAAATGTCTCTCATTATTCTGCTATTAAGCATTACAGAAACAAATTTGATCCTAACTTACCTAAAAGAAAAAAAGCTTAGTCCCATTAACATCTGACTTTTTTTTTAAATGGTTATGTGCTTTTTTTATACAGTGTATGTAATCTTCTGGTTTCAACTGTATGTCCCAGGAGCTATGTTTTTGAGGGTTTTTTTCTCATGAATTCGCCAGAGGCCACTGTGTATGCTTTTTGAGACCTCAAATTTCTCTCGCGAGTGCCGTTTGTGACTGCTGTTCTCATGTAAATACACCAGAGGCTGCTGTTGACTGACTGACCGACCCACCCACCCGACCAACTGCCCCCTCTGCTATGCGTTTTTAAATCCTCCAACTTATACGACAACACACTGGACAAACTGGTATCAGCAGAAAAGCTGTCCATACGGAGGTAATCGGTCAGCTGGTAAGCAAGAAAAGGAACGGCTTCATACCGCCCATGTCAGGCAGTCACTGGAATCACCCAGTTCACTAGGACTCACACACACCTGTTCCCAATTACCAGATTACTAATCACCATCACCTGCGCACACACACACACACACAGTATAAAAAACACCTCCGTTCACTCAAGCACTGTCGGTCCTGATACTCACATCCTGAGCGATTCTACAGCTTTTCTCCTAACTCTGCATTCCCTTCTGTGTGTCGTGTGTCTGCAATGGATTTCCCTTAGCTACATCTATGAACTCTCAACCACAAAGCTAAGACTCTGAATTACCATTGGTTTCAATAAACTGTGTTGATTTTCCTACCTCTTCTGTCAAGTCCTCAGTGTGTTATGACAGCCCCATAGTGTTTGTTTTGAGGATGAAATGCAGCCATATGTTCCTCTGGCTACATAATTTGCGATCTCCAGAAATGTATATAGGGCTACGTTTTCAGAATGAGCCTATGTTGAAATTATGAGGTAATTTAAATTTTTGGGTGAATGATTACTTCAGCCATTTTGAATCTACAATGACCTAACAGAGAGTCAAGTGAAGTGATTTACATTCAAAATGATCCTCTTATTTATTGTAAAGAAACAACTATTCATCTTGTCATGTGTGTTAACTGTGATCAAAGTAAAAGCACTGTATGTAGGACATTTTCTGGTTGATTGGTCAGACTTGAACAAGGATTGGTTTCATTGATTTTACATTTCCACACAACCACACATATTTGCTTGATGGGGCTTGGCACACAAATTTGCTTATCTTGAATACAAGCACAAAATATTCCAATTCGTGTTTAGGCACAGTTGTGATCAGACTATAAATGTCACTCTTCCATAATATCAGTCTTTTATGTGAGTGTACTTTCTGTGAACGTTTGAATCTTTCATATATAGGTCATAGGGGGAAAGATATGTAACCTGGAGAGGTGTGTGAACTGATTAAAGCCAATAAATGCTTTTTGAAATGAGACTTCTAAATTGCAACGAGACTTTAAGCACACTGGTGGATTAGTTAATCCCATTTGATAAATGACTGTAATATCAGATTAATATTTCTTCAGCTACCAGGGCATCATCTGACACCGTTAACAGTTGACACAGTACTTAACTGAGTCACACACTGATTTCCAACATCTACTTTGTGGTATTTTGGAGAGTATAATGCAGAGAGGAGTTGACCACGATGACAGGGTTCTAGTCTTCCGAAGAACGGTTCCTGAAAGCGGGTGAGACAAAAACAGGAACCGAAAAATAAAATAATCAAATAAATAGCAGGGTGAGAATGGGGTAAAATCTGAAAACGTGGTAAAAATCAAACAAGGGATTTTTTTTTCTGGATTGTTTTTAAAACTGACGGTTAGGTTTAGGGAAGTGGGTATAGGCAGGTCAATCAGTGGTTTTGAAAACACTATTGGTTGGGTTTCGAGAAGGAGGAGGGTGGGTCAGTCAATTGGCCTGTCATTCAATCAGTCTATCGACAATGGCCTCTGGTGGATTTTTGCGAGAACAGCAGGCGCAAATGGCACTCGCGAAAGAAATTTGAGATCTCAAAAAGCATATACAGCGACCTCTGATGGATTTGCAAAAACCGCAAAAAAACGTACCTCCTGGGATGTATTTGGCGCTCTCCAGAAATGTATATAGGGGTACGATTTCAGAATGAACCAGGGTTATAAAAAATTTCTCTCTCCAAATTATTGCCAAAGCAGTGCAGATTACATAAACAATGAATAAAGTCGTAAAGTGATAAATATAATACGAATAGTTGCAAGAAAAGGAATGTGAACCCTTTCGGATTTTGGCATAACTTTTAACAAAAATGTGTTTTGAAGTCAACAATAGAAAAACACAGTCTGTTAAAGTAATACCACACAAACATTATACGTTTTCATGATTTTATTGAACACAATATGTACACATTCACAGTGTGGGGTGGAAAAAAAGTATGTGAACCCCTAGGCTATTGTGTTCTCCAAGAGCTAATTTGAGCCAGGAGTCAGCCAACCTGGAGTCCAATCAATGTGATGAGATTTGATGTGCTGGTTAAAGCTGCCCTGCCCTATAAAACACACATACCAGTTTTGACTGGTTTGCTGTTTCCAGGAAGCATTGCCTGATGTGAATCATGCCTCACACAAAAGAGCTCTCAGAAGACCTACGATCAAGAATTGTTCAGTTGGATGAAGCTGGAAAGGGTTGCAAAACGATCATTAAAAGCCATGATGTTTATGTGTCTACTGTAAGACAGACTGTCTACAAATGGAGAAATTTCAGCACTGTTGCTACACTCCCTAGGCATGGCGATGACTGCAAGAGCACAGTGCAGAATGCTCAATGAGGTGAAGAAACGTCCAGTGTGACCGCGGCTTTAAGCGGTGGCCACACTGCACTTTTCGCCCCATAGACTTCCATTCTTACGCATGTGATTGCGTCAGACTGGAAACGCAAGCTTGTGTGACAAGTTTCACAGTTCGCTGCACTGCAAAGTTCAAGCTTTGTGAACTCTGCCCTGGAAAATCACATCACGTGATTACGTGAGATTAAAACATGTTCACTCTGTACAATAATTTCAAATATTGACCAATTGATTGTTTTTTAAAATGTCTAATCATCTTGTTCAATCACGCCCCTTTTTTGCAGAGCCGTACACAATTTGTGTCTAAAATTTGTTAAAGGGTCACGAAACACCAAAACACATTTTTTGAGCTGTTGACAGTCATATATGTGTCCCATGCTGCTATAAACACTATTAGGACACATATATTTCACTAAAAAGTGAAAATTGGTTGTTTTTGCGTTATTTTGAGCAAATTCGTTCTTCCGGTTTGAAACGAATTTTTGAAGCTACGTCACGGCCATGAGATACTTAGGTGTAAATCCAGCCTGGAGACTGGCTCTCTGTCTTTTCGCGGACATTCTGACGTATGTGAGTGTGGAGCATTAATTCATGAGAAAGACGTGCTTCAAACCAATCAGCGCGCTCTATTGTGTATGACGTGAAACTTCATTAATATGCATGATAGCTCCGGAGATTGTTTACAGCGTTCAGACGGCAGAGAGACGCCACGTTGTGTTGCCAAAACAAGTGAAAGAACAAGAATTTGGAGACACAGATCGTCGGTGTTGCGTTTATTGTTGTGCTTCAACGAAGGTTTTGTTTTCGTTTTCCCTCTATGTGAGAGCTGCTGGACTCACGTGTGGATTACAGTGCACGCGACAGAAACGCGTTTGTAAGGAACATTTTTACCCGAGAGCTTTTCGCATCTGGAAATGATGAAATCCGGATTTGCCGCTCGTCTACTTTTATTAAAAAGACACAGCTCCAGTTTGATTGTCTGTCTACAGATGTGGTAAGTGTTTGCAGTGCTGTCCCCTTTGTTTTACCCAGATTGCAAAGTTAGTTTGTATCGTCAGCAGTGCTCTTTCAGTTTTTAAAGACATACCAGTCAAAATTATTTAGTTACCAAGTTTACAGTATGTTAATATCACTGCAATATTACAGTACAATATTATAGACTGAAAGATCCGCTGTAAATGCTGCTCTCCGAGTGTAAACATGTAAACACAAACTATTCCCGTCGTGCAGGATTTTCGCCGCATTTTGTGACAGGATCGTCTATACACACACGGCTTTCTGACGCTACCTACCGAGTACATAAGTTACAGAGAGATGCGGAGGATTTTTTTTCTCTCATTCGCCATGCGGTATCAAATCAGCCTCTGTATGTTTGTTTTGCCTGTGAAATCAGCGCGTGGCCAAATGGAAACTCCCTTTTATGCAAATCCTACCCTCTTTCCCTCCCCCGACACTCCCACACTCCCAGAGCTGGACACGCCCAACTTTCCTGACTTTTTTCAAAACAGAGGTGTGAAAACACCCTGCTGAGACAGGGGGTTTCGTGGCCCTTTAAAAAGTGGGAAGAACCTGGCCTGGCTATGACTCTTTCTCTCTCATTTTATTTCCTCCCTTTCAAACTAAATTTCTCTGCCTTTGGAGTAAAGCCACATTGCACTGAATCTTCAGGAACTGGGTTGGACTGATCTAGCTTAGCACAGCGCTCAACAGGCAGATCTATTGATCAACACATTAGTTTCCAATATAATTGCTCATCCAAATGCATTAATGCCCACAAGAGTAATTACTCACGCTATTGAAGTTCCCATTCAGGAACAAGGTAACAGCATGAGGATTTGTAGGCAAGAAATGCAGCAAACAATAATCCAATAGCACACAGCTCAGCTGGGATCTCTTATGCCTGAACTCATGTGATGTGTGGTCAATAATGTAACATCACAGAATAGACTGGCATGCTTTCTATAGGTAGTTGAGGTAGGTCTCTTTTTTTATGTTTGGTGAAATTTAAGGTTACAGTTCATTTTGATTGCCCTTTGTTAATTATATTTTACAATACAACTATATGCCAACTAGGGCATTACTAGACTGTAAAGATATGGTTAGGGTTATTGTAAGTTGACATGTACTTGCAAAGTTTCTATAGTCAGAAGAATGAACAGTCTACTAAGCAGACTAATACTTTAAACACTACAAGTGGACAGGTGCTGGTCAAATAATTAGAACATTTCCAAAAAGTTGAATTATTTCACTAATTCTATTCAAGAAGTGAAACTTGTATAATGTATACATTCATTCCACAGAGACTGATATATTACAAGTGTTTTTTTCTTGTAATTATGATGATTTTTATAACTAATGACAACCCCAAATTCAATATCTCAGAAAATTAGAATATAACTGAAGACCAATATAAAGAAAGGATTTTTAGATATCGTGGCCAACTGAAAAGTATGAATATGAAAAGTATGAGCATGCAG
The DNA here is from genome assembly GCA_903798195.1 of Danio kyathit. NCBI lineage: Eukaryota > Metazoa > Chordata > Actinopteri > Cypriniformes > Danionidae > Danio > Danio kyathit. Next base: position 54,788,344 of record LR812535.1, read on the forward strand.
AGCACTCAATACTTAATTGGTGCTCCTTTTGCCTGAATTACTGCAGCAATGTGGCGTGCCATAGAGTTGATAAGTCTGTGGCACTGCTCAGATGTTATGAGGGCCTAGGTTGCTCTGATAGTGGTCTTCAGCTCTTCTGCATTGTTGGGTCTGGCATATCTGTCATCACCTTTACAATAGATTTTCAATGGGGTTAAGGTCAGGCGAGTTTGCTAGCAAATTAACATGAATACTGGTCCTCAGGCCAGATACTGGTAGCTTTGGTGCTGTGTTCAGGTTCCAAGTCCTGTTGGAAAATGAAATCTGCATCTCCATAAAGTTTGTGAGCAGCAGGAAGCATGACGTGCTCTAAAATGTCCTGGTATAGAGCTGCATTGACCTTGGAACACAAAAAACAGAGGAGCAACGCCAGTAGATGACATGGCACCCTTAACCATCACTGACTGAAAACTTTGCACTAGACGTCAAGCAACGTGGCTTGTGTGCCTCTCCTCTCATCCTCCAGACTGATTTCCAAAAGAAATTAAAAATTTACTTTTATCAGAGAACATAACTTTGGAGCACCAGTCCAGTCTTCTGACACTGTCTGTTGTTCAAGAGTGGCTTGGCACAAGGAATGCTAAAGCTAAAACCTGTCTCTTGCATATGTCTGTTCATAGTGGTTCTTGAAGCACTGACTCCAGCTGCAGTCCACTCTTTGTGAATCTCCCCTACATTTTTGAATGGGTTTTGTTTCACAATTCTCTCCAGGGTGTGGTTATCCCTATTGCTTGTACACTTTTTTTCTACCACATGTTTTCCTTCCCTTCGCCTCTCTATTAATGTGCTTGGACACATAGCTCTGTGAACAGCCAGCCTCTTTTACAATGACCTTTTGTGTCTTGTCCTCCTTGTGCAACTGTCAAATCAGCCGTCTTCTCCATGATAGTTTAGCCTAAAGAACTAGACTGAGGCTGCGTTCGAAATCGCCTACTACTCAGTAGGTACTGCCTTTGAATTTACATGTACGCTCTATATAGTATGAATGTCAGTAGCATGAATGAAACTCGGGCGTACTGTATCAGCTATTTTGTCATCATCACGTGACCTACCCATGTCAGTTGCGTCGCTTCATTACCATTCATGAATTCTCCCGCGCATGAATTCTCCCGGGGGATGAACTTCAGAATCTCCCTGGAAGTAGAAGGTCATCCGGGTACTTCTCAAATACTGTTTTTCGAATTCTATGAATTTGGACGTACTACTCGGCTTGCATATTGATTTTAGCGTACTATATAGTATGGAAGTATGTGATTTCGGACGCAGCTTGAGAGATTAATAAGCCTTTGCAAGTGTTTTAAGTTTTCAATTCTGAACCTTTTCACAATATTCAAATGTTCTGAAATACTGCGCACACACACATACATATAAGTATACACATATACTTACTTACTTACTCCCAGGGCCATTTATATTGAAGTTGATTTTTAGCCACACTATGTTAGTTTCGTAACATCTAATTTTTAAAAGGTGGGTCGTTAGCTCAATGCTCAACCCCCAACTTGGAGGACCAGGACATACACACATACACTATGGACAATTCAGCTTACCCAATTTACCTATAGAAAATGTCTTTGGACTGTGGGGAAACTGGAGCACCTGGAGGAACCCACACACTCCACACAGAAATGCCAACTCACCCAGCCGGGGCTCGAACCAGCGACCTTCTTGCTGTGAGGTGACAGTGCCACCCCCCTGACTACTTAAAATACTTGACATTTACAAAATCTAGATGTAACTTTACATATACATACATACATGCAAGATATAAATCCTAAAACATAATTAATAGCTTACTTTTACTTAAGTCAAAAGTTTCTATATTGTGGAGTGAACAATCTTGGTTCATTACAGAGAATACTATTGCCTGTCAATCAAATGTTGGTTGTCTCGATAAGAATATAAATAAAAATATATCACACCTAGTTTGGAAATAAATGTCAGAATAATAAATCTGGGACAACAGTATGTCACCAATAGGCATGCATTCTGAGTACGCCTAGTGATTTATACTGTTTAAAAAATGCAAAGGTTTAATCAACGGTGCCTGAAATGAGAACGTCCTCCCCCCTAATGACACCTTCTATTAGCAAGTAACAAATCATGGCTCATGGTTGTGTAAACTAAAAACTATTAGTACCACCCTAGTGTACAATAGAGTAACACAGGAAATAAAAAAGGGAAAAAAGTATTTATCAAGACATTTTACAGCGTCTAGCCATAAGTATTCTAAGGGGGGAAAAAAAGAAAGATTTTATTCAGGAAGATGATGAAACAGGTGGTCCTGACATGAAATCCTTGACATATCTGATGTTTTTTATCTTGTGCACAATACGGCTGCATTCATCACTGGAAGCTGATCAAACAGGTTGTCTTGACCTGTACTGGGCCACAAGATTGCTCTTTCCAGCCCTCGACATCATAGTTTTGTTTCGTTTTTTTCAGTTTTCCCATCAAATACACCCACTCTTGTATTTATTGCATAGTGGCAGCCTAAAAGTTAGCGATCAAGGCTGTTAATACAGCGGTTTCAGCACAAGTCCCAAGTAGGAGGGCAAAAGAAGAGAAAAACTGCTGAAGTTACAATACTGTTAGAGTAACCAGTCACTTTTACAGGCATCACGGTAAGTTCTAGGCTAGATGAGCTGTCTGGAAGTCTCAGCCCTCATTATATAGTGGGTTGCATGTAACTTTAATGAAACTACATAATTTACACACATACAGTATAGTATAGTATATTATATATACATATTTGTTGAATGATCTGTGAAATATTGTTGGATTTCATAACATGTATGTGACCCTGGACCACAAAACCAGTTATATGTATTATTTTTGGGGGAAATTGAGATTCATGCATGATGTGCTGGTTATATAAATATGGTTTCTATTGATGTATATTTTGTTTCATGGTGCAGAGCAATGGAATTTAATGTAGTGCTTTTTGTACAGTCTGAGACCCATTTAATATTGTACAGTTGCAATCAGAATTATTCAACCCCCTGATTTATTAGCCCCTCTGTTTATTTTTTTCCCCAATTTCTGTTTAACGGAGAGAAAAATTTTTCAACACATTTCTAAACATAATAGTTTTAATAACTCATCTCTAATAACTGATTTATTTTAACTTTGCCATGATGACAGTAAATAATATTTTACTATATATTTTTCAAGACATTTCTATACAGCTTAAAATGACATTTAAAGGCTTAACTAGGTTAATTAGGTTAACTAGGCAGGTTAGGGTAATTAGGCAAGTTATTGTATAACGATGGTTTGTTCTGTAGACTATCGAAAAAAAAAATATAGCTTAAAGGGGCTAATAATTTTGACCTTAAAATGGGTTTTAAAAAATTAAAAACTGCTTTTATTCTAGCCGGAAAAAAAAAAAAACAAATAAGACTTTCTCCAGAAGAAAAAATATTATCAGACATACTGTGAAAATTTGCTTGTTCTGTTAAACATCATTTGGGAAATATTTAAAAAAGAAAAAAAAATTCAAACGGGGTTCAATAATTCTGATTGCAACCTTATATCAATCAGGCAGTGACCATCATTGATTTTTAAAGAAACCAGATCTTGAACGTGGTAATTTTGTAAGCGATTAATCTGGGTTACTGAAAATTAAAAGTCCTTGTGCATATACCTATTGCTGCATGATAGTCCCACACCATATTTTAAATTCTAGTACCCAATGACTTGACAGAATAACCTCAGAAAAGCCTAGAGGCAGATGATTAGCTATTTACAGCTCATCTGGTATAACATTAATGTTATTTTCTTGTGGTTACATCCATGGAATTGATCCACCAGTCGAAATAAGGGTTGCTTGAGGATACCTGGAGCCTCATACATTTTCAATCGGCAAATTAGCGCTTTTCTAAAGCCCAGGTACAATGCAAAATAACTTTGCAAAACTACTGCAGATGACATCTTGTATAATGTATGAACTAGTGATATGATGATGTATGCAGGTATAGTCAACATAGGCTCATTCTGAAAGCGTAGCCCTAAATACATTTCTGGAGATCGCAAATTATGTAGCCAGAGCTACGTATGGCTGCATTTCATCTTTAAAATGAACGCTATGGGGTGGTATGATGCCATTTCTTCTCTCACTTACTAGCTGGCCGTTTACCTCCATATGGACGGCTTTTCCGCTGTTACCAGTTTGTCCAGTAGCTCGACATGTACGTTAGTGGACTTGAGACGCAGGGAGGAGTTGATCACGACAACAGGGTTCAAGTCAGGTGAAGAACGGTTCCAGAAAGCAGGTAAGACAAAAACAGAATCCAAAAAATAAAATAAACAAGTAAACAACAGGGTGAGAATGTGGTAAAATCTGAAAATGTGGTAAAAATCAGGGGGCTTTTCTTTTTCTGGATTGCTTTTCAAAACACTGTCAGGTTGGGTTTAGGGAAGGGGGTGGGTGGGTCAATCGGTGCTTTTTAAACCACTATTGGTTGGGTATAGGGAAGGGGGTGGGTGGGGGATTGGTCGGTTGGTCAGTTAGTCAGTCGACAGTGGCCTCTAGTGGATTTACGCGAGAAGAGCAGACACGAATGGCACTCGCGAGAGAAATTTGAGATTTGAAAAAGCGTAGACAGCGGCTACTGGTGGATTCAGGAAAACAAAATCTGCATAAAAACATAGCTCCTGGGATGTATTTTGCTCTCTCCAGAAATGTATATATGGGTAAGTAATCAGAATGAGCCTGGTTTAAGTATAGTAATGGTGTCCCATTTTCTTGGGGAATTTTTCTTTTTTTTATCCCTACCACTTTACACTTTTCAAACGGAAGGGCTGGAATTGGAACTTGGGCTAAAATAGAAATATGATAGGGCCTTGAATGGACTTAGCCACTGTCCATTTACTTGTGTCTATTGTAGATTTTAAGTCTGCTTTTCACTCATCGACTGTTGTGTGGTAATCTTCAAAAACAAGGTCAATATTTGAGTCAACATTCATGTTGGCATAAATGATGATTGCATTGTGTGAGTGAATAGTATGAAAAAAAAAAAAAGTTCCATTATAGATGCCCGGGAATACTTAACAGGGTAAAAAAGTGATTTAGTCATTGATCCACTGCATAAACCACAGTAACAAATGAACTTTGCTGTCGAATTTTGATGGTTTTATATTGTTTAGTAAAATAATTAATCTATGTTTGATGATACCCAGCAGACACACAACGTCATAAGATATTAATATTAGGTTAGAAACATCTAAGAACAATGATGTTTTGATGTCCAATAACGACATGAAATGTTGTTGATATTTTGTGGATTTTAGGTTGTGTTGGAACATGACCAAAATCCAATATTGAACCAACATTTTAGGCCCAATCCCAATTCTATTTTTGTACCTCTACCTCTTACCCTTGGCCCTTAAAACTGAGGGTGAAGGGGAAGGGCTTTAAAATTTACCCCTAAGAATTGGGACAGCGCTACAGCACCTGCACACGTCATCATATATCACCACGATTTCTTGCTTCATATGAGATCAGACGATCGCGACTGCTGTAGTTATTCCAGTTGTGTTATTTTTTGGTATTTATCTTCAGGAAATCACTGAAGGCATATATTATGTTATCATAACAATCTAATGTGGCAATAAGATGGTAACTGTACTGTGCATTTATACTGTGACCATATTCATGGATGTAAACACACCAAAACAACATTAACATTTTCCCAGAGACTGTAAAAATCCCAGCCACTAGAGATTTCTGACAGGGTATTCGAGCGTAATCGAGTGTCAGAATGATATGGGACTGCTATACAAGAGTTATGATTATGGATTATGATCGTGAAATTTAGCGGTTGTTATTTTAGCGTTTTTTTTTTTTTTTTATAGAATGACGGTAAAACACTAACGCGGTTATGAATATATTAAAACATGTGCTTGTTTGTTGTAAAAATTCATAATAATGACAAAAAATACTAATTTGTGGATCTCCTTACTTCCGGGTGCAGCTGTGGCTGGTGTGTTCTGGGAAATTTTCTTACCCCTTGGTTTCGAGTGTGGTCTGAAAAATCTTTGTTTGAAAGGGTATCTACCCCTTGCCCTTAGCCCCACGCCTTCAAGCTAAAGTGAATTGGGACACCCCTACCCCTTCACAGGAATGCGCAAAACAAGGGGTAAGGGGAAGGGCTAAGGGGTAGAATTGGGATTGGGCCTTAAACTAACATCATGCTGATGTCAAATACTCACATTTATTCGTTAGACATGGCAACCAAAATTCAACATCTGATAGATGTCATATTGGTAACATCCACACAAGCTGTCACACCATTAGATGTTGATATTTTGTTGTTTTGTTAGGTTGTGTTGGAAAGTTACCAAAATGCAACGTCTTTCCGATGTTGGACATTGTCGTCAACCCGATTTTCATTTCCAATCAAAATGCAATGCCCCACAACAATGGGTACAATGTCAATCAAAAATCATTTTAAAGTCCTGTGCCTGCTGGGTATGGATAAAGGTAATCATAGCTAGGGCTTTATATTTACAAATGCGGGTAGATTTCAGTGGTGGCGGGTTAGACAGACACTCTCACTAGCCACTTTGGCTGGTTGAAGATCATTTTTAAATGATAGTTTTCTTAAAAGCAGCGTTCAACAATAAAGATTTCCCAATATCAAATGTTAACTTAGAATCAAGAATCAGCATGACCGACAAAAATAGTGTTCTCGTGAGCAAAAGAAAGCAGGTGAATACCAAATGAGAGGATGATCACTCGCGTGCACAGGTGATGTGATGCGCGTGACTGTTTAAAATGCGTGCGCGCTCCCGTTTCCTGGCGTGAAGCAACCGTGCCTGGAAATGCAACTGCTGCGATTGGTTCTCTTTGAAATAGACTGGACAAAAAAGTGATGCTCGTGCACACACAGTCCTGCGGCTTCCAACAGCTCCGGATGTTTTTAAAATATGTCTATTTGTAAGCGGCAGCGGTTGCCAGTTTTAACTGTTCTTTGAACAGAACAGATTATGGGCCTAACGTTACCCGTGTGCTCGTGATCATCCTTCCATGATCACACACAGTATGGATTTCACCTGCTTTTTTTTTGCTTAGTTATTTTTGTTAATATGGTTTAATATCATTGTTAAGTTAACATTACTTTAATAGGAGATTAACTCCCCATGTATGTGTAGTTAACTAGTGATCTGAGAGACCTCTAGCCTGGACAGACTAGGCTACTGTGCATAGTTTTTTAGATACATTATGTAATTGTTTTTTTAAGAAACATTTTGTTGAATAAAAAGAGCATGTATACAGCTACTTGCATGTTTTGACATATTATTTAACATTTGTGGCTAAGAAATAAACATTTATTTATTTTTTTTGTGGTCAGAGATAAATTTGGTTAATCCTCAGTGTTGAGCCCTGAAAAGTCCCGTGTAATAAAAACGAATTGCTATACGACACTATGAAACCACAGCCCATTTGCTCATGCACATTAAGCAAGTTCATACACACAAAAAAGTGAAATGAATGAGAAGGCATGTGGACATAACACAAAGTCTAAATCAAGTCATTTTAGCATGCCAAAGTCAAATTTATGCATATAAAATATAGTTTCCCAACAACAAAATTGTGGCTAGTGAAAATGGTGAGTGGCTAGTAATGTTGGAAAACTACTAGCCACAGTCGCTGGTGATCAAAAAAGTTAATGTCAAGCCCTGATGATAGCCATGCTGATATAAATCCATATTGCACATATACATTCATTCTTGCGTTTAATCTCATATTCATAATAAAGCATTAGCTTGAATGTCTGCTGTGGAATGCAACCTTCTTCCAAGATGGTGCTAGTACATGCAAAAGTTTGTTACATTTTACAATGTGCTGTTGAAACAGCAAGGATAATGTAATTCTTTACCGCTTTGCTTTGGTTACTTTCAGTTCACAAGTCTTTGCTACTGACTCAACAGCTACATTTACATTTAAATAAGATAATTTTATGTATGCGCAAAAGTGGAATATTGCATAAAACATTTGTAAATAAAGCACTGTTTCCATCTAATGTGTCATAAAAGCTAAATTGCCCTGATAAGTTGGCATCCAAAAGCCACTGTTGGACATTTTTCTCATATGATAAATTACTTTGTGCCTCAGAAGATGAAGCTGAAAAGCAATGAACTCATGGTGGCTTTTAGCAGCCTGAGACCACGACATGACTTTTTTTAAAATGGGCATGCTGGAATTTATTAAGTAAATGTTTATGCGCATATTTTCTTATCGGATAAAAAGTTTATCCAGTTGTGCGCACATGTTTTTATGTGCATTTCAAAATGTATGTGCATCTTGACGTGTCCATCAAACTACTTTTTATGCTATGTTCCAAAATGCGCATAACAATAGATGGATAGAAACATAATAAAAGTTTAGACATGGGGTTGGATCCAAACAGTATTTATTGAGAGAATGGTCAGACAGGCAGTGGTGGAAAGCCAGCAACTCAAAACAACAGAGACAATCCAAAGTGCAATCCAAACAACAGGCTAAAAGGTCAAAACAGGCGGCAAGAATCAAAAACGACAAACAATGCAAAAGGTCGAAAACACAGGAAGTGCAAAAGCAATGATAAACACTTAGAAAAGCAGCAACAGCTAACAAGACTCATCAATGGTAGAGTGTTTGAGTGGTGTTTGAATAGTGCTTGTAATCAGTGTAAATGATCTACAGTTGTGCGTGTCAGCATTCAGATTACTTTCAGCTGTAGCAGGAGTTGATTGGCACAATGTCTCATGAGAGTTGTAGTTCAGTAGGCTACAAAAAAATGATCTCAGGTGAGGGCAACACCGCTGGCAATCACAACAGATGTGGCTGAGAGCCGTGGGCACAGAATGTGGCCTGTTATATGAGTTCTGAAGAGCGTCACCTGTATGCCCCACCTGTCTCAAGTCCCACAGGAGAAGCAGAAGTATAACTGGAATAGTGATGACAGAAGACAACATCTGGAGCTTGTGTTTTGTTTGGCTTTCAGTTCAGCCATTGTCAGTGGTGTAAAGTACTTGAGTAAATGGACTTCGTTACTTTACTTAAGTATTTTTTTGGCTACTTTGTACTTGTACTGAGTATCAAAAATATAAGCAACTTTTACTCTCTACTTGACTACATTTTTGATTGAATATATGTACTCTTTACTCCACTACATTTGAACGGACGCTTACCGTTACTCATTACATTGTGATTGTGCGCGACAAGACGGCATCTTTATCAACCACGGCTAATTTGTTGGGCGGATGAGGCGATATCGCCATCTGCAGGGTGCTGAAGGTACTGTATGCTATTTATGGGCTAAATCACATAAATGTGAATTAGCAGCTTGCCTAATACCAGGTGTTTAATTAGCGACATGGCTGCAGCCAGTGATGAAGCTGAAGCCGGCACATCAAGCAGTGCCAGCACTGATGAACATCCATGGCCTTATCTGAAAGAAATGTTTTCATTTGGCGATATACAGAATGGCTCTTACAGGATGCAGTGTCTACTTTGTTTGCCACAAACCACGAAAATAAGTGCTTTAAGAATTTATCTTCAAGTTTAAAAAAACACATTGAGGTAAGAGTCTATTTAATGTGAATTTAGTCAAATTATGTCTGACTTTACAATGGTATTGTAAGTATGTTACCAAAAATTAATACAGTTACTGATATGGCAAAACCCACTGCGACATGACTATATTTTAGCTTTTTTTTTTTCTTTTTTTTTTTTTTTTTGTGCAATGTGAATAAATGTATCACTAAAATTATACATTTTGCATCAAGTGCATTTAGCTGTGAGTATGTTTTATTACATTCAGTATGAGTAAAATACTTAAGTTCTTTTAAAATTGGATACTTTAATACTTTTACTCAAGTCTTATTTGAATTGGTGACTTGGTGACTTGTAACTTGTAATGGAGTAATTTCTACAGTATGGTATCTGTACTTTTACTCAAGTATGGTTTTCAGGTACTCTTTACACCTCTGGCCATTGTTGGCTGAGAAAGACTGCTGCCACTCATTTAATTGATGTTTATTTTTATGGTTTCTTCCAGGTGCTCCGGTTTCCCCCACAGTCCAAAGACATGCGCTATAGGTGAATTGAATAAACTAAATTGTTCGAAGAGTATGAGTGTGTGTGAATGAGTGGGTATGGGTGTTTCCCAATATTGGGTTGCGGCTGGAAGGGCATCTGCTGCGTAAAACATGCTGGAATAGTTGGCGGTTCATTCTGCTTTGGCAACCCCTGAAATGGAGACTAAGCTGAAGGAAAATGAATAAATTAAACAACAGCCATTTATATAAGTTGCTAAGCAATTCAGTCAACAGTACAATAGCACCTTCTGATACAAATAATTGATTAATGAGGCCACAGATTGCACATTAAAAGTCCAATTCTAATGTGACTCTGAGGCTATATCTAGACTTACAATCCAGAACAATTTAATAACTACATTTTCATTTAAAAATGCTCCATGTCCACACTATCGTTTACAATTCTTTCCGTCATCCTGAGTAAAACGACTGAAAATGCTTTCATTCATGTACTGTGTATGACACTTTTACCGGTGCCATATCCACAGGCTTTTAATTTCTTTGAAATATTGCAAAATGTCAAAGAAAATCACCCAAAATCTCCGTTCCATGTACAGTCTGTAACTCAACTGTGGTCTGCCTCAACTGTGGAACAATAGCTCCCAGTAAACAGTCCATGTTCTTTGAAGAGAAGCAATATGGAGCATGTACAACCTGACATTAATCTTTAATAACGCTGACAAAAACAGACAGCATACAATACATCTTGCGTATCCATTCTTCATACCTTGCTTAAATGATCTAAGATGATTTGACAGATCCTGGATCTTTTAATCTTGATAACTGATCTCTGGCTAATTTGGTTCTTCAAACAAGTTTGCAAATCAGATTAAAATGTCTGGATGAACTGATCTGAGATCTCTGCGTGTGTTGTGACGGACAGATCTATCAATACTCGAAATCATGATCAGCAATGCAACGATTAACTAACAGCACAGCAGCTTAATGACATCATTTGATTAATATTCCATTATCCATGTGAGCAAATTCACATAAAATTCGTAGTAAACGGTTGGTTAAATATAATATGCAATAACTTTCCACATTTGTTGTGGGCTTCAGGCTTTACACTTTAATGTGTCAAGAGTATTTAGCAGTTTATTTAGTTGTACTTTTATAGTGGATTTTCTTCTTAGGCCTATACAAGTTTCTTAATAAATGGCAGCTTAAATTAATTTAGCATCAAAAAAGCATTTTGATATTGGTAAAGGTGTTTGCAACTTTTGCGAAGCATCAAATCACAGACATATTAGCTGTCAAAATGTGTGCATGACTGCAAAAAAATATTTATAAAAATACGAGAATATTGTGCATGTCTATTAAGATATACAAAATGTACTAAAGTTGGGTCTGTACCTTAAAATAGTATGTAAAAATTCTATACTAATAATCTTTCTCTAAATAACGACGTCAAATTACGTTGATATTTGGTAGATTTTAGGTTATGTTGAAAAGTGACCAAAATTCAACGTCTCATAGATGTCATGGTGGTAACGTTCACACAACGTCAAAATGTAACATGATTAGATGTTGATATTTAATTGATTTTAGGTTGGACATTGACTTTGGCCTGACATTGGGTTCTGATATCAACCCGATTTTCATTTCAAAACAAAATCCAACGTCCCCATGACGTTGGGGTACAATGTCAATATGACATCATGTTGACGTCCTGTGCCTGCAGGATGTAAAGCCTGTACCCCACAACAAAGGTGGAAAGGTATTAAGTATCATATTTAACAAACCGTTTATTACAAATTGTATGTAATTTTGCTTATATGGACAATTGAATATTAATCAAATGATGTCATTGCACTGCTGTGCTGTCAACCAATCGTTGCATTGCTGATCATGATTTCGTGGAGCGATAGATCTGTCCTTCACAACACAGGCAGCGATCTCAGATCAGTTCATCCACACATTTTAATCTGATTCGCGAACTTGATTGAAGAACTAAATTAGCCCAAGATCAGTTATCAAGATTAAAAGATCCAGGATCTGCCAAATCATCTTAGATCATTTAAGTGAGGTACGAAAAACAGACCCCAGACCTTTTGCTATGACAACAACTCTCAAATGAGTTTTGAAGAATGAAACCATCCTGGATCGTGTCAAATCGTCAATAACCAAACCCAGCTAATTGAGTAATCCACGTATGAAGAACGAACCCCTGCTTTGCAATGTCATCCTCCTTGTTAGCTGAATTGGTCGCATGACTAAAAATGCATCTTTGTTATGTTTATAAATGTTTTCACAGTTCACTTCAAATTTATCCACTTTGGACAGCATTTTCAAAAAGATATGTATTCGTTTCCTAAAAACGCTGTCTCGGAAGGCCGAAACAAAATACATTTTTAAATGAAAATGTATTAGTGGGGTGGTGCGGTGGCACAGTGGGTAGCGCTGTCGCCTCACAGCAAAAAGGTCACTGGTTCGAGTATTGGCTGGGTCAGTTGGCATTTCTGTGTGCATGTTTTCCTCGTGTTCGTGTTGGTTTCCACTGGGTGCTCCGGTTTCCTCCACAAGTCCAAAGACATGCGCTAGGTGAATTGGGTAAGATAAATTGTCCGTAGTGCATGTGTGTGAATGAGAGTGTATGGATGTTGCCCAGTGGTGGGTTGCAGCTGGAAGGGCATCTGCTGCGTAAAACATATGCTGTATAAGTTGGCAGTTAATTCTGCTGTGGCGACCCCTGATTAATAAAGGGACTAAGCAGAAATGAATATGAATGAATGTATTAGTGTGGACATGGCCTAAAATATAGATCAAGTTCTAAACTATTATTTAGCCAGTATAGAGACAATCTTTATAAATAAACCACATATTTAAACTTTCAATTTGAAGTTCTGCTATGATGCACCATGTGAGAATCGCTGGAGGAGGAGTGACACAAACAGTGAAATGGTCTCTAATACTGCTAGAATATATATAGATAGGTGCGCAAAGCTCTTGGGATGTGCCCTATAATACTATAATAAGAGCACCATAACTGATTTGCATGTACCAGCAAAATAGCAAGCAACTTTAACAGCACAAACAAAGTGATTCCATCAGTTCAGTCACTAGGCAATGGAATGGAGTTGCTAAGGCTTTCTCTCACTTTTATGTGTATTTTTAATACAGACTCGGTAATGAAGCGAGTCTTGAGTGGTGAATTAATGAAGGTCTATTTGAATAGTGTAAATGAGACAGGAAGTGGCCCCTTCAGCAGGCATGCACATTTAGCTGGCGAATAAAGAGAAAGAAGCAGAACTGCAGAGTTCGGCGTTCCTTTGACCAACCCTGGGGAGTCTGTGACATTTCAATGGGCTACCGTGTCACTATCACTCAAGTGTAGAGAGTGTGATCCTTCACCTAAACTCCTGATGAATGTGAGTGTTGAGAGAGTCTTGACAGACTGTAAATGAAGAGACGAAACATTATAACGTCAGTCTTAGCTTGCTTCTGCTCTGTTGTCAAACAAGATGGCGGGTGTTCTTTAGAGGTAAAAGGCTCATGTTTTGAAGCACAGTTAAAGGGGCGGTTCACCCCAAAATTAAAATGTCTTCACTATTTACTCACGGTAAAGTGTTTCCAAACCTTTGAGTTTCTTTATTCACCATCATCAAAAGATGTTTTAAAGAAAGCTGAAAACCTGTAACCATTGACTTCCATAGTAGGAGAAACAAATACTATAGAAATCAGTGGTTGCAGCTTTACAAAAACATGTTAAACACAAAAAGAAGATATATTTATTTATTCAACAGTTCTGTCTGGTTCTTGATTCTGATTTGCTGATAGCCGTGAGATATTCAAGTAATATCGGCACTCTTACAGCCTCTTCACCCTTGTCTATTACTCCACCCACACGAGCAAGTAGAGGACTACAAATAGTGCAGCTGTTGGACAACATAATGTACTTTTGAGGCTTTTTAGGCGAGAATGTAGTTGTTTAGATTGCAACACAGTTTATTTATAAGGATGGTGCCTATTTTAAATATTCATAATTTTGGAGATTACTGAGCAGAGCTAAGACGGTTGACGTTCCACCACAAGATGGCGACAGAGGCTGCATAATAAGTCCTTAGGGGAGAAAAACAGCATTTTTTCAGGCTACGTTTCAAACTACAGCTAAACAAATCATTACATCTCTCTCTTTTGTATTTTTTTGTGCTGTATTTATACCATATTTAAACCATATTAATCTAGTAGTAGCTCTGCTCTGGCTTTTTTGCAGTTAATTATTGTGATCTCCCGAATGCAACAGAGAAATAATGGGAAAGTTCAGCCTTATAATCCTAAAATGTAAGCAAAATGATCTGTTTTGTCATCCATAGCAACGGTTACTGCTGTTGTGATGTCAGATGCAGATGTGTATGAACGGCAGAACAAAGAAAGTAGTTCCTCTAAAAAAGAGGATTTTGAGACTGTGTTTGATTTTTTTTTTATATATACACGATTATGCTGTTGAACTGTTCTATAAATGCAATTTCACACTCGTAGCAGTGCGATATTGCTGTATATCGTCACTGGTGGGACACTAAGGCTGATATACAGCCATATCACACTGCTACTCATGTGATATTTATATATACTTTAAATATATGTATATGTGTGTATATATATACCCTAACCTGCCTAGTTAACCTAATTAACCTAGTTAAGCCTTTGAATGTCACTTTAAGCTGTATAGAAGTGTCTTGAAAAATATCTAGTCAAATATTATTTACTGTCATCATGGCTAAGATAAAATAAATCCATAAGTTATTAGAGATGAGTTATTAAAACTATTATGTTTAGAAATGTGTTGAAAATATTTTCTCTTCGTAACACCACGCATCTCGTTTATATACACTATGAACAACAATTATTCTCTTTATTTTCTATTTCCACCTGGGAATACTCATCCTGAGGCCCTCAGAGACTATGCAGCGCCACTGATTTGTTCCAAGACCTGTGAAGAGATGATCCCAAAGTTTCCATAATCCTGGACCAGGCTGTATCCTGAGCAGCTGCTGTGGTGGTCATGGAGGAGTGGAGAGCATGAGACTGATTCCAGTGAGACTCCAGGGACAGACAAGTCTTCCCTGAGGTCCAGTGTTCTCCAGCCTCCGGCGCCTAGACTGCAGCTCTGCACAAGACGTTTGGCCATAGGAGAAATGGTCGTGCCCAACTGAGCCTGGTTTCTCTCAAGGTTTATTTTTCCTTCACTTTCATCAATTGATAAAGTTTTTTCCTTGCCGCTGTGGCCACTGGCTTGCATAGTTCGGGACCTGTAGAGCTGCGCATCGATGGAATACTCTTCAGTGCTTGGACTCTCAGCAGTGAATATTAAAACACACTGAATGAACTGAACTAAACTGAACTTAATCTCTGAAAACTGAACTGACACTGTTTCAATTCACTATAATCTTCTATGTGAAGCTGCTTTGACACAATCTACATTGTAAAAGCGCTATACAAATAAAGATGAATTGAATTTATGAAACTGCAACGAGTAATAATATTACAAAAACATTAATAGTAATGTGTTATATTACTGTTACTGCAAAAAGTTACTACTGTAATCACATTCCTTTTGTAATGCATTACTTCCCAGCACTGACAATTGATCTATAGTATTTGTATTGCTACTATGGAAGTCAATCTATAGATTTCAGCTTTTTTTTTCTTCAGAATATCTTATTTTGTGTTCAAACTGACTTAAGAAACTCATAATGATTTAGATTCACTTGAGGTGAATAAATTCCCATGTTTGGGTGAACTATCCCTTTAACAAGACCAATAATTTAAGCCATATAACAGGCGTTGTGCAATTTTAATTTAACATACAACCAGACACAAAAGTATAGACAATTTTCAAACACATACTTTTCAAAAGAGCTGTTATGATACCAAATAGGATAAAGTGCTCAGGCATCAAAAGTTTTACAGAAAATCCCCTCCTGTGATTTCCTTTATCTATCCAGTATAGTAAGACATTACACCCATACAAAACCAGATGGTGGGCTTCACAGTTACACACTATCAAGTAGAATCCGTTGAGGACGAAGTGAAATGCTGACAACATTTGCAAATGTGTATTTTGAGAAAGTATATGTGCTGTATGAGTGAAATTCAAGCTGTGTTTTAAACATGATTTGGCAACGTCTTTAAGAGTTGTTCTCAAATTCCAGTATAGGGAAGAGATGTTATAAAATAAAATGAAAAACTATTGTTTTTATTATTATTATTACTCATGTATTATTATTATTACTCATGTATTATTATTATTATTATTATTATTATTATTATTATTATTATTGTCGTTACTCCTAATAATAATAATATAATATTAATATAATATATAATAATAATATTATCATATTATATGTAATTATTAATATCATTATTAATATTAATGATAAGAATACTACTACTGCTAATATTTGTAGTCGTAGTATTTGTAATAGCAATAAAATATTTCATTTATTATTATTATTATTCATAATAATATTGCTAATATTAAATGGTGATACTGATGCATCTATTCCATTTAGTAAATGAGTATCATGCATATTTAGATTTCCATTTTCAATATACAGTACAATATAGTTCTTATTATTAAACACTTATTCTTATAATTATTATTAATATGTATTATTATTGTCATTATTCTTAATAATAATATTATGTTATATATGACTATTATTATTATTAATGATAAGAATACTACACCTACTACTACTAATATGTGTAGTCGTAGTATTTGTAATAGCAATAAAAATATTAGCATTATTATTATGCATAATACTAATAAATAAAATAAAATTCTGATACTGATGCATCTATTCCATTTAGTAAATGGGTATCATGTATATTTAGATTTCCATATGCAATATACAGTACAATGTAGTTATTATTATTATTAAACACTTATTTTATTATTATTATTATTATTGTTGTTTTTGTTGTCATTATTCTTAATAATAATATTATCATATTATATGTGACTATTATTATTATCATCATTATTATTATTAATAATAAGAATAATACACCTACTGCTACTAATATTCCTAGTCGTAGTATTTGTAATAGCAATAAAAATATTAGCAATATTATTATGCATAATAATATTAAAAAATAAAATAAAATTGTGATACTGATGCATCGATTGCATTTATTAATTGGGTATCATGCATATTTAGATTTCCATATGCAATATACAGTACAATATACAGTTATTATTATTATTATTATTAAACACTTATTATTATAATAATACTTATTATTATTATTATTATCATGTGGTATTATGTATTATTGTTGTTGTTATTCTTATTAATGATAATATCATATTATATGTGATTATTATTATTATTATTCATATTATTATCAATATTATTAATGATAAGAATGTTACTACTACTACTAATATTCGTAGTCGTAGTATTTGTAATAGCAATAAAACAAAATAAGCAATATTATTATGAATAATAATAATAAAAAAATAAAAACATGATACTGATGCATCTACTTTACTTACAGTAAATGAGTATCATGCGTATTTAGATTTCCATATGCAATATGCAGTACAATATACAGTTAGTATTATTAAACATGTATTATTATTATCATGAATTTTTTATTGTCGTCATTTTTAATAATAATATTATTATATTATATGTGATTATTATTATTATTATTATTATTAATATTATTATCATTATTATTAATAAGAATGTTACTACTAATAATATTCGTAGTCGTAGTATTTGTAATAGCGATAAAACAAATTAGCAATATTATTATGAATAATAATAATAAAAATAATAAAAAACTTGATACTGATGCATCTACTCTACTTACAGTAAATGAGTATCATGCATATTTAGATGTCCATATGCAATATACAGTACAATATAAAGTTAGTATTATTAAACGTATTATTATTATTATGAATTTTTTATTGTCGTTATTCTTAATAATAATATTATCATATTAAATGTGATTATTATTATTATTATTAGCATTATTATTATTAATGATAAGAATGCTACTACTACTGCTACTAATATTCATAGTCGTAGTATTTGTAATAGTATTAAAACATAAAATAAAATGGCCCAGTGATGGGTTGCAGCTGGAAAGGCATCCGCTGCATAAAAAATGTGCTGGATAAGTTGGCGGTTCATTCCGCTGTGGCGACCCCAGATTGATAAAGGGACTAAGCCGAAAAAGAAAATGAATGAATGAATGAAATAATAAAATGGTGATACTGATGCATCTACTCCATTTAGTAGATGGGTATCATGCGTATTTAGATTTCCATTTGCAATATACAGTTATTATTATTAAACACATTATTATTATTATTATTATTATTATTATTATTATGTATCATTGTCATTATTCTTAATAATAATATCATATTATATGTGATTATTTGTATTATTGTAATTATTATTATTATCATTATTATTAATGATAAGAATGCGACTCCTAGTACTGCTAATATTCGTTGTCAAAGTTTTTGTAGTAGTAATAAAAATATTAGCAATATTATTATGAATAATAATAAAAAATTCTAATAAAATGATGATACTGATGCATCTACTCCACTTACAGTAAATGAGGATCATGCATATTTAGATTTCCATGTGCAATACAGTACCGGTTTGAAAAAGAAATCAAGTATGAAGCACATATTATATTTCAGATATCTGATTTGACCAGTTTTATGAATGTACACAATCACAAATCATCGCTGGACATCTTTAGTTGGATTCACTTGGATTGTTTCAGTGTGTTTCAAATCATTTCTCCAACAGTGCCATCAAGTGATTCGTGCAGGTATCGCAGCCAAATCAAAACTCTGCCTGGACCACCCTCGAGGCTTCGTGGTTTTGATATTCGGAGTGCTGGATGCCAAATAATGCTCAACATTATCAGAACTTCAGTAGTTTATTCTCTGATATATAAAAACGGACCTCCCCGCATCAAGACCACAGCTCTATCATTTTTTTTCATGCTCCTTTGAGTACTTGAACGTAATTGCAAAGCAGCACCGGACCTTGCTGAGCTCATGTAAAATGAAGATTGCTAAATAATGAACTTGCGTGCAGCGTGACGGGTACAATCAGCACGTGTAGTGCTTTATGTTAGCATGCCGAGCACACAGAGCCGTACTGTAGAGGAACTTCTGTTCTCAAATAGCGCTGGAGGCAGATTGCAGCATGAATGCCAAACCTGAACACGCACTCCTCCACCCAATACCAATGAGATCCTGTTAAATGAAGGCTTACTCGGCAGAAGCCCTTCTGGTGTGCTGGTCTCCCTGACAAGTTTTCATAAAGGAAGTCTTCAGCAATGGAAAAGCTGTCTTTTAAGCAGCAAAAGAAAAGAAAATAGGCATCTAAATGCGAGAAATAAATGATTTACGGAGATATAGAAGCCAGTCAAATTATCTGCCAGTGATAATTATAAATTTTCTTGAAATAAGGAAACTTACCTACACCTTTAAAAATGTCAACTGTGAACTGTAAAAACTTGACACTATGGGCTCTATTTTAACGGTCTAGGCCAGGGATGGGAAAACTTGATTCTGGAGGGCCGGTGTCCCTGCAGACTTTTGCTCCAACACTAGTCAAACACACCTGAACACACTAATCAGTGTCTTCAAGATCACTAGAAAGCTGGAGGCAAGTGTGTTTGATTAGGGTTGGAGCAAAAGTCTGCAGGCACACCGGCCCTCCAGGATCAAGTTTAGTCTAGGAGCAAAGTCTGAAGCGCTGGGTGCAAAAGCATTAAGGGTGTGTCTGAATCCACTTTTGCTATTTTAAGGACGGGAAAGTCCGCTTTGCGCTGCAGTGCATGGTCTAACAGGGTTGAGCTTATTCTCTTAATGAGTTATAGGTGTGTTTTGAGAATAATCAGCCTGATCTCACGAGGAAACGTAAGTATTTTACGTTTTGTCAGTTTAGTGGCTAATTCGTACAAATTCGTACGAGTTCAGTCTTACAAAAATGTACGAATTTAAAAAGGAGGCGTGGCACCTAACCCCACCGCTAACCCCAACCGTCATTGGGTGATGAGCAAATCATACTAATTTGTACGAATTCAAACGAATTAGCCACTAAATCAAAAAGTTACGAAATTCAGTGAGATTGCGTTGGAATGAACCAATCAGAGTCTCATTCCCTTTAAGAGTCAGTTGCGTTGCTCTATGGCGCATTTGCTATTTACATGGCGGACTTTGTAAGTGGAAAAACTGACCACTTCAAAACAGTTAAGAAAACAGGTAAACAGCATCTGCAGCAAGAGGATAATGAGCCTCCACCATTCGGCCTTTACTTTCACTTTTTCTCTTTCGTGGATAAGGAAAGGGTGTTGTACGCTCTCCACTGAAGACATCCATTAGCCTACATAATTAATTTTGTTTGTTAAGCGCAAAGATTTGTTTCAAAACTATTTCTAAATTCAGTTCTAATTTCCAGCAAATGAATAAATGAACAATAATAACGAAGTGTTGTCAAAAAACTGAGTTATATCCAAACACACGTCCTATTCTTATGCCCCATATGGTGGACAAATCAGGTGGACAAATCTAAGCTTGTTTTCAATAAAACAAATATAAATATGCATATAATAAATAATACTAATTATAATAATAACATTATACAAAAGCAAGTTGTTGTGGATAAACTGAAAAAAAGCCCCCTGAGGTGAAGAAGGCATGCAGGTACTGGTTTTTATATTTATAGAAAATAATTTTTGTAATATTTTAATCCTTTAATTCTTTTTCATTTGTAAAGATATTTCTGTATTGCTCTACATCCTGCATGTTTTAAGCAATGTTTAAGCGAGGTGCGCAACTAACATGCTCTGAGCTGGACTTTAGACCTGCTCTCAGCTGGTCTATTGAGCAGTCTATTTTAGTTCCTCAAAATAGCAACGCACCAACAATAATAATAATAATAATTCCTTACATTTATATAGCGCTTTTCTGGGTTCTCAAAGCGCTTTACACATAGGGGGGGAATCTCCTCATCTTACCAATAATACACAATGCACCTTAACACACCTCTTTTCCAGAACAGAACACCCATGAGTCCACAAAGTGGCGCAAATGGATTTGTTATTTAAACAATGTGGCGGAAAAAAAAATAGTGTTGCGTTGGTCTGAAACTAGCAACACGTCGTGGACACACGTCTTGCACCTTATTGCGCGGGGTGTATGATAGGGTCCTATAAATTAGTAACCTGGGTAAAAACAGTACGTTTTTAGTGTAGTTATACGGTTATTAATCGTAAATTCACTTTCCCAAAATTCCTTACATGACACTTCACATGTTTTTGTTGTTGTATTGGTATGGTTTATTTCGTTTTGTTGTTTTTTTTCCCCCAAGTTGCACACATTAGAGTTTTATGTTACTTGTAATGTTGATAAATAATGTTTATTGTATTAGATAGATTAGATTGCACAAACCAATATCTACAGTATAATCTCCTGCTGGGTGTACAATGTAAAGGCACTACTGTTCTGCATGAACAGAGCCGAAAAGAGCAAGAAAAATACTGCAAAACTGCAAAAACTGGAGAGATGAGAGCCTCGCGATGTGTACGTGCCGCCATCTTGTCTGAGGAAATAAAAAGCACTTTAATTGTATGTGTGTTACCCCATGGTGTTTCGTAGTTTTGCATTCATTTTTTTCTGCTTGAGTAGGAATAGTTGTTTGTGATCAGCATTCTCATCCACACTTTAAAGTCAAGTTGTTTAGATATTAGTACTTCAAAACACTGGAGTATAATACAATTAGTAATTAAAAAATGAATGAAATACCGTTGAAATGTTTTTTACGTTCATACAGTTAAAGTCAGAATTATTAGCCCCCTGTTTATTTTTCCCCCATTTTCTGTTTAACGGAGAGAAGATTTTTTTTAACACATGTCTAAACATAATAGTTTTAATAACTCATTTCTAATAACTTTATCTTTGCCATGATGACAGTAAATAATATTTTACTAGATATTTGCAAGACACTTCTAGACAGCTTAAAGGGGCTAATAATTTTGACCTTAAAATGTTTATTAAAAATTAAAAACTGCTTTTATTCTAACCAAAATAAAACAAATAAGACTTTCTCCAGAAGAAATTTTTTTTATCAGACATACTGTGAAAATGTTCTTGCTCTGTTAAACATCATTTGGGAAATTATATATATATGTGTGTATATATATATATATATATATATATATATATATATATATATATATATATATATATATATATATATATATATTTAATTAAAGAGGGTCTAATAATTCTGACTTCAACTGTACTCAATTTTAAAACTTACAGTTTAGCCTTCAGTAAAGCAACAAAATATTCCAAGGTTTGCATTTAGTCAAATTGTCTTAAAACTAGCTTGTTAATAGTTTTTTAAACTGTATGCTTTTCTTATTTTGTGTGAAAAGGTCTTCAAACTAGTTACTAAACATGAGAATTCCTCTTTAATTTAAGAATACTACAGTATATTAAAATTATTAAAAGCATTTAAACTTAAAACAAGATTATGCATTAAGTATGAATCACACATTGTCCTCAATTTTATATTCAAATTAAAACTTGACAGTAGTTACAATGTCAAATTATTATTTATTGCTTCTCAACATTTACTGAAGCTTAACGCTAGTTAGTAACAAAATACAACAAAATGTATTTTGTTACTAACCAACAAGTGTATGACTGAGCTTTTTTTTTAATGGACAACCAAAAAACATGGTATTACCACTACAATTAGAATATGTGTGATTATTGAGCATTTATGAGTCTTATCATGAGCATTCTTTTATTATTTAAAATATATATAGCTGATCTTAAATCAACCCAGGCTCATTCTGATTACATACCGCTATATACATTTCTGGAGAGTGTGAAATACTTCCCAGGAGCTACATTTTTGCAGCTTTTGTTTTTGCAAATCCATTAGAGGCCGCTGTGTATGCTTTTTGCGATCTCAAATTTCTTTCGCGAGTGCCATTCACGCCTGTTCTTCTTGCGTAAATCCACCAGAGGCCGCTGTCAACTGACTGATTGTCTGACAAACCTACCGATAACCCCACCCACCTGTTCCCTAAACCCAACCAATAGTGTTTTCAAAAGCAATCCAGAAATAGAAAAGCCCTCGCCTGATTTTTACCAGGTTTTCAGATTAACTTCCTGGTATTTACTTGATCAGCTGGTAAGCGCAAAAAGGAACGGCATCATACCGCCCAGTAGTGTTTGCGTTAAAGATGAAATGCAGCCATACGTTCCTCTGGCTACATAATTCACAATCTCCAGAAATGTATATAGGGGTATGTTTTCAGAATGTTCTCTTAAATTATGTCTAATGAAGCTAAATTGGCAGTTAAAATGCCTTACTTTAAGCTTTACCCAGATAGCATGTGAATGTGGGCCACTTTAGGCAGTTATGCGGCACTGGTGGTATTCCAAAATGAATGTGAGCCGGATGGACCATCTGTACAATGGCAAAGGGGGGCCAAAGATTCAAATTCATACAGTTGAAGTCAGAATTATTTCCCAAATGATGTTTAACAGAGCAAGGACATTTTCACAGTATGTCTGATAATATTTTTTTCTTCTGGAGAAAGTCTTATTTGTTTTATTTTGGCTAGAATAAAAGCAGTTTTTAATTTTTTTTAACACCATTTTAAGGATAAAATTATTAGCCCCTTTAGGCAATTTTTTTTTCCGATAGTCTACAGAACAAACCATCGTTATACAATAACTTGCCTAATTACCCTAACCTGCCTAGTTAACCTAATTAACCTAGTTAAGCCTTTAAATGTTACTTTAAGCTGTATAGAAGTGTCTTGAAAAATATCTAGTAAAATATTATTTACTGTCATCATGGCAAAGAGAAAATAAATCAGTTATTAGAGATGAGTTATTAAAACTATTATGTTTAGAAATGTGTTTAAAAAATCTCTCTCTTAAACAGAAAACAGGAAAAAATAAACAGGGGGGCTAATAATTCTGAGTTCAACTGTATATGGGCCATTTAAGGCAAAGATTTGGCACTTATGGCAAAATTTAATCTGAATGTGAGCCTAATGTGGCCCATGTGGAAAATGATCAATATGTCCCAAATGATGGAGGATAAATTTGGGCCTCAGTTGGCAAATATTCGGCACAGTAAACTCTGGCTAATGCAGCCGTTAGCCTATAGTGGCCCAGAGAAGATATGGAAAATGTGGCCCAGTTGTCTTAAAACATGTGGGCCACTTTTGGCGAATATTCGGCACAATAAGCGATGGCTAATGTGGATTTAAGCCTATAGTGGCCGAGAGAAGATATGACAAATGTGGCCCAGTTATCCTAAAACAAATGTGGGCCACTTTTGGCAAATATTTGGCAGTTAGCTCTGGCTAATGTGACTGTGAGTCTAATGTGGCCCAGAGAAGATATGGCAAATGCGGCCCAGTTATCCTAAAACAAATGTGGGCCACTTTTGGAAAATATTTGGCACAGTTAGCACTGGCTAATGTGGCTGTTAGCCTAAAGCGGCCCAAAGAAAATATGGCAAATGTTTCCCAGTTATCTTAAAACATATGTGGACCACATAGACTAAAGTCACCATCATGGAAAAAAGTGTTTGCTTTAGTTGGGCTCATAGCCCTGAACCTCTTAATATAAATTTTCTTTTGGGCTGCTGTAACTTTTAAGAACTTTGCTTGAAAAGTTTATTCATTACAGCAAACAAGCCAAGTAAAAATAAATAAATAAATAAAATTAAATGAGGCACAACCTCTGATGAATTGATATAATTCACAGATGTTAACCAATGTTTAATCCATTATTAGAAGTAACATAATAACATGGTTGCACATGCCATAGAATTATGAAGGTTTATAAGCTAAAATAAATTCTATGGTTCAACTTCTGCTCACAGAGACAACAATAATCGGCGTATGAACCTCAACAACGGTGACAATTAACAAAATGAACAAAACTCACAAACATCACAAAAAGGAGACTAAAAGTGACAAAATCAACAGCGTCAACATAAACAGCAGAATCAAAAGCAAATAATGAAAACTGTAGCATCAATAAGCTATATAATGTATTCATACTGCAATGCATGCTGGGATTTTTGTACTTTGCCACACCCAGCCAGTGTAAGGTGTAGGCCAGATCTGGGCCAGAATAAAAACAAACTGTGGTCCAGAATAGGGTCAGTTCTGGTTCATTTGGTTGAATTCTGGCTAATGTGGTATTGCTTTGGCTTATTTGTGGCCCAGATCTGACAAACAGGAACAGACCGCCCTAGTAGAGCTGCACGATTCTGGCTAAAATGAGAATCACGATATTTTTGCTTAAAATAAAGATCACGATTTTGTAGATGTAAAATAAAGGTTAATATGAGTCGGCTATTATTACTGTTAAATCAGAATACAAGTTCATTTGGTTAAATTCTGGCTGATATGTGATATTGCTATGGCTTAATTGTGGCCCAGATCTGGCAAAAAGGAGCGGACCACCCTAGAGCCATCATTCCATTCAGTATGTCGTCCAGATGTAAGTGTCTGGTGTGGGCCGGATCTGGGCCAGAATAAAAGCAAACTGTGGCCCAGAATAGGGTCAGTTCTGGTTCATTTTGTTAAATTCTGGCTGATATGTGATATTGCTATGGCTTAATTGTGGCCCAGATCTGGCAAAAAGGAGCGGACCACCCTAGAGCCATCATTCCATTCAGTATGTGGTCCAGATGTAAGTGTCTGGTGTGGGCTGGATCTGGGCTAGAATAAAAGCAAACTGTGGCCCAGAATAGGGTCAGTTCTGGTTCATTTGGTTAAATTCTGGCTGATATGTGATATTGCTATGGCTTAATTGTGGCCCAGATCTGGCAAACAGGAGTGGACCGCCCAAGTGCCATCATTCCATGCGGTATGTGGGCCGGATGTAAGTGTCTGGTGTGGGCCGGATTTGAGCCACATGAATTTTGCTAGCTGAGTACTAACCATCTAAGAAAAAATACAAATATTCTTAAAATAATCATACAAATCTGACAAAATCGGATCTTGCGTAGTATTTTATTCTTAAAACAACAACAATAAGATTTGTTTTTGGTCTAGAAATAAGATTGTACACTCAAAACAAAATGACTTTAGCTGCTTGTTTAAACCACTTAATAATTGTTTTATGTTCAATCCACTTAAAATACGATTACGTTAGCTTAATTGATTTGTGTTGGGACAGCAAGGAGAAATGTTGTGGAATCCTTTGTGGAACCCAACATTTTTGACACTAACTCCTGACTTGATAAGGAGTTCTTGCTCATGTCATTTTTTTTAAGCACAGACAGACATGGAACAAATCCATCAGTCACCAGATTGCAGTAGAATCTCAGACAATTCAACATGTTCAGTCAGTGAAAACAAGCGTCGACCAATGGCTGACTGGGATCAGAAGTCTTCCTCTTTGCAGTTGCTTAGCAAATAGTCTGTTTGTCAATGCAGTCATAGATTTATGTAACAGTGGTGGCTTTATGCATGTGACCAAAAGTGTGAATCATATTGCTGGGTCTTTTTCTTCTTTTTATGGCAGCGTTATAGAAACAAAACAAGGCACTAAAAAAACTGTTGCAGCTTTGTAATGCAAATGTTTGTGCTTGCCTGAACAGAAACAGACACATGCCATGCATTCAAATTAAATTATCACCAGGGCCAGATGGAATCTGCGGACGTTTTTTGCAATTTCTGCGAAGAATTTTGGTAAAAATCTGAGGATTTCTGCGGAATTATTTTGGGGGTCTTAAAATGTGAAATATGTGTAATTTAAAAACTGAATAAATTCAGATTTACACACATTTACTCAGGTAAATAAACAGAATTAATGATGGGCTAAAAATCTGCGGAATTCTGTGACCGCAGATTCCGTGTGGGCCTAATTATCACTAAATATTCGCATTAAACTGTAGTCACATGAGATTTTGAGCAGCTGCAGTGACTGTAATATGTGACTCTGGATCAAAAAACCAGCTTTATGTTGCCCACATATATTTTAATTATTATTAATACTAATACTATTTATAATATTATTAATACTATTTAATAAATTATTAGTTTGTTGCCAAAAAAAAGAAAAGAAATAATGAGTACTGTAAAGATCATCTTCCATCAAGGCATTTTGTAAAGTTCTGTAAATATATCAAAGCCTAATTGTAGCTGCACTGGTCTAAATAAAATGATAGCCATACTTCGTATTGATGACTTTTGTTTCTCTCTCTCTCTCTCTCTCTCTCTATTTTCAGCATACACCATGAAAACTACAAGAAATAAAGCATATAGCATTCAAAATTTCCATTTCTCATAGTCTCTCATTTAAATGTCCGCTGGTATGCATATGAACGTGTACGACTACGTCGAATCCAGCAGCATTTACACATAACATCGTCACCTGCTTCGAACGTTTTCACTCGATTGAATGACCGTTATCAGTGGATATCAGATAGATATGGGCCAGTAGGGGCCTTCTGCGTCTACTGGTAGGCTCAGAAGGCTGTTATCATCCATCCACATGGTTAATCAGCTATACTAATAGAGAAGACTCCAGATCCAGATCTGTTTTTGCATTACTGTGATGGTTAGGTTTAGGGTTGACGTTAATAAAATACAATTAATGGGAAGGGGCGACGCAGTGGCGCAGTAGGTAGTGCTGTCGCAGCACAGCAAAATGGTCGCTGGTTCGAGTCTCGGATGGGTCAGTTGGCATTTCTGTGTGGAGTTTGCATGTTCTCATGCATTCGCGTGGGTTTCCTCCGGGTGCTCTGGTTTCCCCCACAGTCCAAAGACATGCGGTACAGGTGAATTGGGTAGGCTAAATTGTTTGTAGTGTATGAGTGTGAATGAGTGTGTATGGATGTTTCCCAGAGATGGGTTTAGTGAAGGTGGAGGGTGGGGGTATCAGTCAGTCAGTCAGTCGACAGCAGCCTCTGGTGGATTTGTGAAAACAAAAACTGCAAAAAACATACCTCCTGGGACAAATTCCACGCTCTCCAGAAATGTATACAGGGATACGTATTCATAATGAGCCTGGGTTGACAAAAAGTCATAACAACAAATGTTTTGAAGTTACTTCAACCATTTTTAATCAGTTAATCAGGTTTCAACTAAATAGTTTTAGTTATATGAAGTTGAACTTAATATTTTGAGTCAGTCTGACTGATGTTGAGTTAAGATGAGTAGAAAAGCTCATTTGATACAAGAATTTTAGGCAGCAAGATTTATTTTTTTTTACACTGTAGCATTCACCATGTTTAAAGGCCAGAAGGTGTCCTTTTATCAAATGTTCCAGAAATATTCTTTTTTTATTATTATAAATGTAAGTCTTAAATGGTAATGTCTTGGTTGCCCTTTGTTTTACAGCATGTGCACTAGCATTCATTTACAGCGCACTTTCCTAATAAAGTACTAGTACAATAAGGAAACTACATGGATAAAGGTTAGGGACAATGTGTATAGGTTTAAGTATGGCCTAATGTTTAACAGATCATTCGTTATATATATATATATATATATATATATATATATATATATATATATATATATATATATATATATATATATATATATATATATATATATATATATATTGCAGACAGCAGAATGGAGTTTACATGCTGCAAATACAAGATTGAAAGAGTCGTTTCTTTTTTTCTACCACTCTGAAAATGCTGGGTTATTTCAACAGGGGTAAAATATGGATAAAACCAACTACTTGAATATTTTTTACATTCAATTTTATTCATTCATTCATTTTCTTTTCGGCCTAGTCCCTTTATTAATCTGGGGTCATCACAGCGGAATGAACCGCCAACTTATCCAGCACATGTTTTACACAGCGGATGCCCTTCCAGCCGCAACTTATCTCTGGGAAACATCTATACACATCACCTGTAGTGCATGTCTTTGGACTGTGGGGGAAACCGGAGCACCTAGAGGAAACCCACGCAAACGAGGGGAGAACATGCAAACTCCACACAGAAACGCCAACTGACCCAGCCGAGGCTCGAACCAGCGACCTTCTGGCTGTGAGGCGACAGCACTACATACTGCGCCACCGCATCTCCTAAATTCAATTCAAAGGACCATATTTAACCCAAGGTTTGGGTTTGTTCAAATTTTAGCCAATTAATTTTAATCAATTAATTAGTATGTAATGTAACATACCTTAAAGGGTCACGAAACACCAAAACACATTTTTTGAGCTGTTGACAGTCATATATGTGTCCCACGCTGCTATAAACACTATTAGGACACATATATTGCACTAAAAAGTGAAAATTGGTTGTTTTTGCGTTATTTTGAGCAAATTCGTTCTTCCGGTTTGAAACGAATTTTTGAAGCTGCGTCACGGCCATGAGATACGTAGGGGTAAATCCAGCCTGGAGAGTGGCTGTCTGTCTTTTCGCGGACATTCTGACGTATCTGAGTGTGCGGCATTAATTCATAAGAAAGACGTGCTTCAAACCAATCAGCGCGCTCTATTGTGTATGACGTGAAACTTCATTAATATGCATGATAGCTCCGGAGACTGTTTACCAGTTTACACTGTTTAGACAGCAGAGAGAGACGCCACGTTGTGTTGCCAAAACAAGTGAAAGTACAAGAATTTCAAGACAAGAGTCGTAGGTGTTATTAGTGTGTTGCAACGAAGGTTTTGTTTTAATTTTCCCTCTATGAGAGAGCAGCTGGACTCACGTGTGGATTACAGTGCACGCGACAGAAACGCGTTTGTAAGGAACATTTTTTACCCGAGAGCTTTTCACATCTGGAAATGGTGAAATCCGGATTTGCCGCTCGTCTCCTTTTAATAAAAAGACACAGCTCCAGTTTGATTGGCTGTCTACAGATTTGGTAAGTGTTTGCAGCGCAGTGCCCTTTGTTTAAATGCTGCTCTCCGAGTGTAAACATGTAAACACAAACTGTTCCCGTCGTGCAGGATTTTCGCTGCATTTTGTGACAGGATAATCTATACACACACGGCTTTCTGACGCTACCTACTTACCGAGTACATAAGTTACAGAGAAATGCGGAGGATTTTTTTTCTCTCATTCGCCGTGCAGTATCAAATCAGCCTCTGTGTTTGTTTTGCCTGTGAAACTTAGCGCGTGCCCCAATGGAAACTCCCTTCTATGCAAAATCTCATCCTCTTTCCCTCCCCCGACACTCCCACAGCTGGACACACCCAACTTTCCTGACTTTTTTCAAAACAGAGGTGTGAAAACACCCTGCTGAGACAGGGGGTTTTCGTGGCCCTTTAAGTGTAAAAAAACTACAGTATTTGAGAAATGTGTTTATATTACTGTTGTTGTATTACTACTTGAATGAGTTGGGCAGTTTTTGCAAAACAGTGCTTTCCCACACTTTAACCAGCTGAGGTCCTCATCGAGCTCTGATTTAGAAAACTTCGAGTATCGACTCTTTTTCCGACACAATTGAGTCAAACATTTTATTGGCTCAGAAAGCTTAATTTTACCATCAGTAGACAGGAGTAATGTAGAAATGCTCTGTAATGACTGCTGGGTAAATCAAGACTCCGCACAGTTGCATGAGTGCGGCTTAAATGCGTAAAGGTTGATGTGAAACACCTGCTACCGTAATCAGTCCCGGGCAGAGGGGCTTATGGGAAATTGAGTTCGGGTGATGGCTCCCTCTGGTGATGCACAAGAGAAGTGCCCGAAACTTCACGTAAAACATCAGGGTATTTTTTATTTTTATTTTTTGGCTAAACTATTCCTTTAACCTGTTAAACCACAGATAAAAATCTAAAAAAAAAGCTAAAAACCAAGTTTTGTCATTAAAAAACATGTATATATTATAAAATTCATGCAAGACTTCTCAGGCCTATTTTCAACATGGTTATCTCAGATCCATTGGAACTCTGTCC